>JAOPHQ010006271.1:140000-297844 GCA_030340625.1 Merluccius polli | reverse complement strand
CCTTCAGTCATGTGCAAAGGGAGGAAAGGAGGCCTCTAAACTGAATTAAGAATGATTTTTATGTATCACAAAGGTACTGCTGGGATTTGAATCCGGGATCTCCTGTTTACTAGACAGGCACTTTAACCAGCTAAGCCACAATTCCTCTGTTAGTGCAAGAGAAATGCTTCAAAAAGTTCTTGAGAATACAATGAACAAGGTTAAAAAATACCATAACACGATTCTTTGGTTTTATTTAAATAGAACAGAATTGGCATCTTACGCAAATTGTTTCTAGGGCTGCATTGATGGGATTTTAGCACAGGATCTGCTGTTTTGCAGCAGAACATTCTTTTTGTTGATTTAAATGTAGAGAGCAGCAGTTAGTGTCTCTACAAAGATCACACTTTTCAATTTGGAGGTTTCACATCAACATCCGCCTTGGATAGGTGTGGATTGCAACTCAATATGTATATAACTAGTTTCAGACAATTCTGACATCGTGTTTGAAGGACAACACCGCCCAATGTGGGGCTCGAACCCACGACCCTGAGATTAAGAGTCTCATGCTCTACCGACTGAGCTAACCGGGCAACCAAGGGCTGAACCCCAGACAACTTTCAATCAAAACTGGCAAAAGCAAAGACAAAAGTAGTGGTTGAACATTACCCACAATGCTTTGTATGCCTTATCAGATGTACAGATCACATCTTCCCCGTCGCTGTCGCAAGGAGAGCTGCCATGAAAAGTTAATCCAGTTCATGCACAACGGCAGGTACTGCTGGGATTTGAACCCAGGGACCCCTGTTTACAAGACAGATGCTTTGACCAGCTAAGCCACAGCACCTCCTCTGTTGAACTTGAAATGCTTCAGCAGGTTCTTGAGAAGACAAGGAAAGAGGTCTAAGCAGCATCACCTAATCCTTCAGTCATGTGCAAAGGGAGGAAAGGAGGCCTCTAAACTGAATTAAGAATGATTTTTATGTATCACAAAGGTACTGCTGGGATTTGAATCCGGGATCTCCTGTTTACTAGACAGGCACTTTAACCAGCTAAGCCACAATTCCTCTGTTAGTGCAAGAGAAATGCTTCAAAAAGTTCTTGAGAATACAATGAACAAGGTTAAAAAATACCATAACACGATTCTTTGGTTTTATTTAAATAGAACAGAATTGGCATCTTACGCAAATTGTTTCTAGGGCTGCATTGATGGGATTTTAGCACAGGATCTGCTGTTTTGCAGCAGAACATTCTTTTTGTTGATTTAAATGTAGAGAGCAGCAGTTAGTGTCTCTACAAAGATCACACTTTTCAATTTGGAGGTTTCACATCAACATCCGCCTTGGATAGGTGTGGATTGCAACTCAATATGTATATAACTAGTTTCAGACAATTCTGACATCGTGTTTGAAGGACAACACCGCCCAATGTGGGGCTCGAACCCACGACCCTGAGATTAAGAGTCTCATGCTCTACCGACTGAGCTAACCGGGCAACCAAGGGCTGAACCCCAGACAACTTTCAATCAAAACTGGCAAAAGCAAAGACAAAAGTAGTGGTTGAACATTACCCACAATGCTTTGTATGCCTTATCAGATGTACAGATCACATCTTCCCCGTCGCTGTCGCAAGGAGAGCTGCCATGAAAAGTTAATCCAGTTCATGCACAACGGCAGGTACTGCTGGGATTTGAACCCAGGGTCTCCTGTTTACAAGACAGGTGCTTTGACCAGCTAAGCCACAGCACCTCCTCTGTTGAACTTGAAATGCTTCAGCAGGTTCTTGAGAAGACAAGGAAAGAGGTCTAAGCAGCATCACCCAATCCTTCAGTCATGTGCAAAGGGAAGAAAGGAGGCCTCTAAACTGAATTAAGAGTGACTTTCATGTATAGCAAAGGTACTGCTGGGATTTGAACCCAGGATCTCCTGTTTACTAGACAGGCACTTTAACCAGCTAAGCCACAGTACCTCTGTTAGTGTAAGAGAAATGTTTCAAAAGGTTCTTGAGAATACAATGAACAAGTTCAAAAATACCATAAGTGTTCTTTGGTTTTATTCAAATAGAACAGAATTGGCATCTTACGCAAATTGTTCCTATGGCTGCATTGATGGGATTTTAGCACAGGATCTGCTGTTTTGCAGCAGAACATTCTTTTTGTTGATTTAAATGTAGAGAGCAGCAGTCAGTGTCTCTACAAAGATCACACTTTTCAATTTGGAGGTTTCACATCAACATCCGCTTTGGATAGGTGTGGATTGCAACTCAATATGTATATAAGTAGTTTCAGACAATTCTGACACCGTGTTTAAAGGACAACAGCGCCCAATGTGGGGCTCGAACCCACGACCCTGAGATTAAGAGTCTCATGCTCTACCGACTGAGCTAACCGGGCAACAAAGGGCTTAACCCCAGACAACTTTCAATCAAAACTGGCAAAAGCAAAGACAAAAGTAGTGGTTGAACATTACCCACAATGCTTTGTATGCCTTATCAGATGTACAGTTCACATCTTCCCTGCAACGTTGTACACTTTCATTGTAGACTAAAATGTTTCATTTCTTCTTTGTCATATGGTTTTAAGGACCATGAAACTGCAATAGGAATATGGCATTTAAATTGGTAAAGTATCGCACCATCTGTGTGGCCACTGAACCTTCAAGTGCTAAGAAACACTTGAGCGACAGCCTGTTATTCTTGCGCAGAGGCAATATCGTAGTCTGTGAAGGACATCTGAGACATGATTATTGCTGGTTGAAAACTTAACCCAATACCCTGCCAGGATGACTTGAAAACAGTCAGCCATGGCAATTTTTGCTAGTCTTTAAGGGGACTTGAAACAATGTCAAAAACATCTTATTGCAGTGACATCAAACGAAGTGAAGCTTGAAACTCGATGGCTGCTCTGCATTTTTCATTCTCTATATTCACCGACGAGCGGAACACAGACATGCCAGGTAGACATACATATGACATTGAAAAAAAGCCGTTGATAACGTTTGAAGTTTAGAAACAGCTAACACAATTTCGAGGGAAGATTTTCACTTATTTTCTGTCGCAAGGAGAACTGCCATGATAAGTTAATCCAGTTCATGCAGAACAGCAGGTACTGCTGGGATTTGAACCCAGGGACCCCTGTTTACAAGACAGATGCTTTGACCAGCTAAGCCACAGCACCTCCTCTGTTGAACTTGAAATGCTTCAGCAGGTTCTTGAGAAGACAAGGAAAGAGGTCTAAGCAGCATCACCTAATCCTTCAGTCATGTGCAAAGGGAGGAAAGGAGGCCTCTAAACTGAATTAAGAATGATTTTTATGTATCACAAAGGTACTGCTGGGATTTGAATCCGGGATCTCCTGTTTACTAGACAGGCACTTTAACCAGCTGAGCCACAATTCCTCTGTTAGTGCAAGAGAAATGCTTCAAAAAGTTCTTGAGAATACAATGAACAAGGTTAAAAAATACCATAACACGATTCTTTGGTTTTATTTAAATAGAACAGAATTGGCATCTTACGCAAATTGTTTCTAGGGCTGCATTGATGGGATTTTAGCACAGGATCTGCTGTTTTGCAGCAGAACATTCTTTTTGTTGATTTAAATGTATAGAGGAGCAGTTACTGTCTCTACAAAGATCACACTTTTCAATTTGGAGGTTTCACATCAACATCCGCCTTGTATAGGTGTGGATTGCAACTCGATATGTAATATAAGTAGTTCCAGACAATTCTGACACCGTGTTTAAAGGACAACAGCGCCCAATGTGGGGCTTGACCCCACGCCCCTGACATTAAGAGTATGATGCTTTATCGACAGAGGTAACCGGGCAACAAAGGTATTCACCCCAGACAACTTTCAAACGCAAAGACAAAAGCAGTGGTTGAACATTACCCACAATGCTTTGTATGCCTTATCAGATGTACAGTTCACATCTTCCCTGCAACGTTGTACACTTTCATTGTACACTAAAATGTTTAATTTCTTCTGTCACATGGTTTTAAGGACCATGAAACTGCAATAGGAATATGGCATTTAAATTGGTAAAGTATCGCACCGTCTGTGTGGCCACTGAACCTTCAAGTGCTAAGAAACACTGGAGCGACGGCCTGTTATTCTTGCGCAGAGGCAATATCGTAGTCTGTGAAGGACACCTGAGACAGGATTATTGCTGGTTGAAAACTTAACCCAATACCCTGCCAGGATGACTTGAAAACAGTCAGCCATGGCAATTGTTGCTAGTCTCTAAGGGGACTTGAAACAATGTAAAAAAA
The DNA here is from genome assembly GCA_030340625.1 of Merluccius polli. Lineage (NCBI taxonomy): Eukaryota > Metazoa > Chordata > Actinopteri > Gadiformes > Merlucciidae > Merluccius > Merluccius polli. The sequence continues at coordinate 293,599 of JAOPHQ010006271.1, read as the reverse complement.
CACCTTATTGCAGTGACATCAAACGAAGGGAAGCTTGAAAGTCGATGGCTGCTCTGCATTTTTCATTCTCTATATTCACAGACGAGCGGAACACAGACATGCCAGGTAGACATACATATGACATTGAAAAAAAGCCGTTGATAACGTTTGAAGTTTAGAAACAGCTAACAAAATTTCCAGGGAAGATTTTCACTTATTTTCTGTCGCAAGGAGAGCTGCCATGAAAAGTTAATCCAGTTCATGCAGAACGGCAGGTACTGCTGGGATTTGAACCCAGGGTCTCCTGTTTACAAGACAGGTGCTTTGACCAGCTAAGCCACAGCACCTCCTCTGTTGAACTTGAAATGCTTCAGCAGGTTCTTGAGAAGACAAGGAAAGAGGTCTAAGCAGCATCACCCAATCCTTCAGTCATGTGCAAAGGGAAGAAAGGAGGCCTCTAAACTGAATTAAGAATGATTTTTATGTATCACAAAGGTACTGCTGGGATTTGAATCCGGGATCTCCTGTTTACTAGACAGGCACTTTAACCAGCTAAGCCACAATTCCTCTGTTAGTGCAAGAGAAATGCTTCAAAAAGTTCTTGAGAATACAATGAACAAGGTTAAAAAATACCATAACACGATTCTTTGGTTTTATTTAAATAGAACAGAATTGGCATCTTACGCAAATTGTTTCTAGGGCTGCATTGATGGGATTTTAGCACAGGATCTGCTGTTTTGCAGCAGAACATTCTTTTTGTTGATTTAAATGTAGAGAGGAGCAGTTACTGTCTCTACAAAGATCACACTTTTCAATTTGGAGGTTTCACATCAACATCCGCCTTGTATAGGTGTGGATTGCAACTCGATATGTAATATAAGTAGTTCCAGACAATTCTGACACCGTGTTTAAAGGACAACAGCGCCCAATGTGGGGCTTGACCCCACGCCCCTGAGATTAAGAGTATGATGCTTTATCGACAGAGGTAACCGGGCAACAAAGGTATTCACCCCAGACAACTTTCAAACGCAAAGACAAAAGCAGTGGTTGAACATTACCCACAATGCTTTGTATGCCTTATCAGATGTACAGTTCACATCTTCCCTGCAACGTTGTACACTTTCATTGTACACTAAAATGTTTAATTTCTTCTGTCACATGGTTTTAAGGACCATGAAACTGCAATAGGAATATGGCATTTAAATTGGTAAAGTATCGCACCGTCTGTGTGGCCACTGAACCTTCAAGTGCTAAGAAACACTTGAGCGACGGCCTGTTATTCTTGCGCAGAGGCAATATCGTAGTCTGTGAAGGACACCTGAGACATGATTATTGCTGGTTGAAAACTTAACCCAATACCCTGCCAGGATGACTTAAAAACAGTCAGCCATGGCAATTTTTGCTAGTCTTTAAGGGGACTTGAAACAATGTCAAAAACATCTTATTGCAGTGACATCAAACGAAGTGAAGCTTGAAACTCGATGGCTGCTCTGCATTTTTCATTCTCTATATTCACAGACGAGCGGAACACAGACATGCCAGGTAGACATACATATGACATTGAAAAAAAGCCGTTGATAACATTTGAAGTTTAGAAACAGCTAACACAATTTCCAGGGAAGATTTTCACTTATTTTCTGTCGCAAGGAGAACTGCCATGAAAAGTTAATCCAGTTCATGCAGAACAGCAGGTACTGCTGGGATTTGAACCCAGGGACCCCTGTTTACAAGACAGATGCTTTGACCAGCTAAGCCACAGCACCTCCTCTGTTGAACTTGAAATGCTTCAGCAGGTTCTTGAGAAGACAAGGAAAGAGGTCTAAGCAGCATCACCCAATCCTTCAGTCATGTGCAAAGGGAAGAAAGGAGGCCTCTAAACTGAATTAAGAATGATTTTTATGTATCACAAAGGTACTGCTGGGATTTGAATCCGGGATCTCCTGTTTACTAGACAGGCACTTTAACCAGCTAAGCCACAATTCCTCTGTTAGTGCAAGAGAAATGCTTCAAAAAGTTCTTGAGAATACAATGAACAAGGTTAAAAAATACCATAACACGATTCTTTGGTTTTATTTAAATAGAACAGAATTGGCATCTTACGCAAATTGTTTCTAGGGCTGCATTGATGGGATTTTAGCACAGGATCTGCTGTTTTGCAGCAGAACATTCTTTTTGTTGATTTAAATGTAGAGAGGAGCAGTTACTGTCTCTACAAAGATCACACTTTTCAATTTGGAGGTTTCACATCAACATCCGCCTTGTATAGGTGTGGATTGCAACTCAATATGTAATATAAGTAGTTCCAGACAATTCTGACACCGTGTTTAAAGGACAACAGCGCCCAATGTGGGGCTTGACCCCACGCCCCTGAGATTAAGAGTATGATGCTTTATCGACAGAGGTAACCGGGCAACAAAGGTATTCACCCCAGACAACTTTCAAACGCAAAGACAAAAGCAGTGGTTGAACATTACCCACAATGCTTTGTATGCCTTATCAGATGTACAGTTCACATCTTCCCTGCAACGTTGTACACTTTCATTGTACACTAAAATGTTTCATTTCTTCTTTGTCATATGGTTTTAAGGACCATGAAACTGCAATAGGAATATGGCATTTAAATTGGTAAAGTATCGCACCGTCTGTGTGGCCACTGAACCTTCAAGTGCTAAGAAACACTTGAGCGACGGCCTGTTATTCTTGCGCAGAGGCAATATCGTAGTCTGTGAAGGACACCTGAGACAGGATTATTGCTGGTTGAAAACTTAACCCAATACCCTGCCAGGATGACTTGAAAACAGTCAGCCATGGCAATTGTTGCTAGTCTCTAAGGGGACTTGAAACAATGTAAAAAACATCTTATTGCAGTGACATCAAACGAAGGGAAGCTTGAAAGTCGATGGCTGCTCTGCATTTTTCATTCTCTATATTCACAGACGAGCGGAACACAGACATGCCAGGTAGACATACATATGACATTGAAAAAAAGCCGTTGATAACATTTGAAGTTTAGAAACAGCTAACACAATTTCCAGGGAAGATTTTCACTTATTTTCTGTCGCAAGGAGAACTGCCATGAAAAGTTAATCCAGTTCATGCAGAACAGCAGGTACTGCTGGGATTTGAACCCAGGGACCCCTGTTTACAAGACAGATGCTTTGACCAGCTAAGCCACAGCACCTCCTCTGTTGAACTTGAAATGCTTCAGCAGGTTCTTGAGAAGACAAGGAAAGAGGTCTAAGCAGCATCACCTAATCCTTCAGTCATGTGCAAAGGGAGGAAAGGAGGCCTCTAAACTGAATTAAGAATGATTTTTATGTATCACAAAGGTACTGCTGGGATTTGAACCCAGGATCTCCTGTTTACTAGACAGGCACTTTAACCAGCTAAGCCACAGCACCTCTGTTAGTGTAAGAGAAATGTTTCAAAAAGTTCTTGAGAATACAATGAACAAGTTCAAAAATACCATAAGTGTTCTTTGTTTTTATTCAAATACAACAGAATTGGCATCTTACGCAAATTGTTTCTATGGCTGCATTGATGGGATTTTAGCACAGGATCTGCTGTTTTGCAGCAGAACATTCTTTTTGTTGATTTAAATGTAGAGAGCAGCAGTCAGTGTCTCTACAAAGATCACACTTTTCTATTTGGAGGTTTCACATCAACATCCTTGGATAGGTGTGGATTGCAACTCAATATGTATATAAGTAGATTTCGGCCAATTCTGACACCGTGTTTAAAGGACAACAGCGCCCAATGTGGGGCTCAAACCCACGACCCTGAGATTAAGAGTCTCATGCTCTACCGACTGAGCTAACCGGGCATCAAAGGGCTGAACCCCAGACAACTTTCAATCAAAACTGGCAAAAGCAAAGACAAAAGTAGTGGTTGAACATTACCCACAATGCTTTGTATGCCTTATCAGATGTACAGTTCACATCTTCCCTGCAACGTTGTACACTTTCATTGTACACTAAAATGTTTCATTTCTTCTTTGTCATATGGTTTTAAGGACCATGAAATTCATTCTCTATATTCACCGACGAGCGGAACACAGACATGCCAGGTAGACATACATATGACATTGAAAAAAAGCCGTTGATAACGTTTGAAGTTTAGAAACAGCTAACATAATTTCCCGGGAAGATTTTCACTTATTTTCTGTCGCAAGGAGAGCTGCCATGAAAAGTTAATCCAGTTCATGCAGAACGGCAGGTACTGCCGGGATTTGAACACAGGATCTCCTGTTTATTAGACAGGCACTTTAACCAGCTAAGCCACAGTACCTCTGTTAGTGTAAGAGAAATGTTTCAAAAAGTTCTTGAGAATACAATGAACAAGTTAAAAAATACCATAAGTGTTCTTTGGTTTTATTCAAATAGAACAGAATTGGCATCTTACGCAAATTGTTCCTATGGCTGCATTGATGGGATTTTAGCACAGGATCTGCTGTTTTGCAGCAGAACATTCTTTTTGTTGATTTAAATGTAGAGAGCAGCAGTTAGTGTCTCAACAAAGATCACACTTTTCAATTTGGAGGTTTAACATCAACATCCGCCTTGTATAGGTGTGGATTGCAACTCAATATGTATATAACTAGTTTCAGACAATTCTGACATCGTGTTTGAAGGACAACACCGCCCAATGTGGGGCTCGAACCCACGACCCTGAGATTAAGAGTCTCATGCTCTACCGACTGAGCTAACCGGGCAGCAAAGGGCTTAACCCCAGACAACTTTCAATCAAAACTGGCAAAAGCAAAGACAAAAGTAGTGGTTGAACATTACCCACAATGCTTTGTATGCCTTATCAGATGTACAGTTCACATCTTCCCTGCAACGTTGTACACTTTCATTGTACACTAAAATGTTTCATTTCTTCTTTGTCATATGGTTTTAAGGACCATGAAATTCATTCTCTATATTCACCGACGAGCGGAACACAGACATGCCAGGTAGACATACATATGACATTGAAAAAAATCCGTTGATAACGTTTGAAGTTTAGAAACAGCTAACACAATTTCTAGGGAAGATTTTCATTATTTTCTGTCGCAAGGAGAGCTGCCATGAAAAGTTAATCCAGGTCACGCAGAACGGCAGGTACTGCTGGGATTTGAACCCAGGGTCTCCTGTTTACAAGACAGGTGCTTTGCCCAGCTAAGCCACAGCACCTCCTCTGTTGAACTTGAAATGCTTCAGCAGGTTCTTGAGAAGACAAGGAAAGAGGTCTAAGCAGCATCACCCAATCCTTCAGTCATGTGCAAAGGGAAGAAAGGAGGCCTCTAAACTGAATTAAGAGTGACTTTTATGTATCGCAAAGGTACTGCCGGGATTTGAACACAGGATCTCCTGTTTATTAGACAGGCACTTTAACCAGCTAAGCCACAGTACCTCTGTTAGTGTAAGAGAAATGTTTCAAAAAGTTCTTGAGAATACAATGAACAAGTTCAAAAATACCATAAGTGTTCTTTGGTTTTATTCAAATAGAACAGAATTGGCATCTTACGCAAATTGTTCCTATGGCTGCATTGATGGGATTTTAGCACAGGATCTGCTGTTTTGCAGCAGAACATTCTTTTTGTTGATTTAAATGTAGAGAGCAGCAGTTAGTGTCTCAACAAAGATCACACTTTTCAATTTGGAGGTTTAACATCAACATCCGCCTTGTATAGGTGTGGATTGCAACTCAATATGTATATAACTAGTTTCAGACAATTCTGACATCGTGTTTGAACGACAACACCGCCCAATGTGGGGCTCGAAACCCACGACCCTGAGATTAAGAGTCTCATGCTCTACCGACTGAGCTAACCGGGCATCAAAGGGCTGAACCCCAGACAACTTTCAATCAAAACTGGCAAAAGCAAAGACAAAAGTAGTGGTTGAACATTACCCACAATGCTTTGTATGCCTTATCAGATGTACAGTTCACATCTTCCCTGCAACGTTGTACACTTTCATTGTACACTAAAATGTTTCATTTCTTCTTTGTCATATGGTTTTAAGGACCATGAAATTCATTCTCTATATTCACCGACGAGCGGAACACAGACATGCCAGGTAGACATACATATGACATTGAAAAAAAGCCGTTGATAACGTTTGAAGTTTAGAAACAGCTAACACAATTTCCAGGGAAGGTTTTCACTTATTTTCTGTCGCAAGGAGAGCTGCCATGAAAAGTTAATCCAGTTCATGCAGAACGGCAGGGATTTGAACCCAGGGTCCTCCTGTTTACAAGACAGGTGCTTTGACCAGCTAAGCCACAGCACCTCCTCTGTTGAACTTGAAATGCTTCAGCAGGTTCTTGAGAAGACAAGGAAAGAGGTCTAAGCAGCATCACCCAATCCTTCAGTCATGTGCAAAGGGAAGAAAGGAGGCCTCTAAACTGAATTAAGAGTGACTTTTCATGTATCGCAAAGGTACTGCTGGGACTTGAACCCAGGATCTCCTGTTTACTAGACAGGCACTTTAACCAGCTAAGCCACAGTACCTCTGTTAGTGTAAGAGAAATGTTTCAAAAAGTTCTTGAGAATACAATGAACAAGTTCAAAAATACCATAAGTGTTCTTTGGTTTTATTCAAATAGAACAGAATTGGCATCTTACGCAAATTGTTCCTATGGCTGCATTGATGGGATTTTAGCACAGGATCTGCTGTTTTGCAGGAGAACATTCTTTTTGTTGCTTTAAATGTAGAGAGCAGCAGTTAGTGTCTCTACAAAGATCACACTTTTCAATTTGGAGGTTTCACATCAACATCTGCCTTGTATAGGTGTGGATTGCAACTCAATATGTATATAAGTAGTTTAAGACAATTCTGACACCATGTTTAGAGGACAACAGCGCCCAATGTGGGGCTCGACCCCACAACCCTGAGATTAAGAGTCTCATGCTCTACCGACTGAGCTAACCAGGCAACAAAGGGCTTAACCCCAGACAACTTTCAATCAAAACTGGCAAAAGCAAAGACAAAAGTAGTGGTTGAACATTACCCACAATGCTTTGTATGCTTTATCAGATGTACAGTTCACATCTTCCCTGCAACGTTGTACACTTTCATTGTACACTAAAATGTTTAATTTCTTCTTTGTCATATGGTTTTAAGGACCATGAAACTGCAATAGGAATATGGCATTTAAATTGGTAAAGTATCGCACCGTCTGTGTGGCCACTGAACCTTCAAGTGCTAAGAAACACTGGAGCGACGGCCTGTTATTCTTGCGCAGAGGCAATATCGTAGTCTGTGAAGGACACCTGAGACAGGATTATTGCTGGTTGAAAACTTAACCCAATACCCTGCCAGGATGACTTGAAAACAGTCAGCCATGGCAATTGTTGCTAGTCTCTAAGGGGACTTGAAACAATGTAAAAAACACCTTATTGCAGTGACATCAAACGAAGGGAAGCTTGAAAGTCGATGGCTGCTCTGCATTTTTCATTCTCTATATTCACAGACGAGCGGAACACAGACATGCCAGGTAGACATACATATGACATTGAAAAAAAGCCGTTGATAACATTTGAAGTTTAGAAACAGCTAACACAATTTCCAGGGAAGATTTTCACTTATTTTCTGTCGCAAGGAGAACTGCCATGAAAAGTTAATCCAGTTCATGCAGAACAGCAGGTACTGCTGGGATTTGAACCCAGGGACCCCTGTTTACAAGACAGATGCTTTGACCAGCTAAGCCACAGCACCTCCTCTGTTGAACTTGAAATGCTTCAGCAGGTTCTTGAGAAGACAAGGAAAGAGGTCTAAGCAGCATCACCTAATCCTTCAGTCATGTGCAAAGGGAGGAAAGGAGGCCTCTAAACTGAATTAAGAATGATTTTTATGTATCACAAAGGTACTGCTGGGATTTGAACCCAGGATCTCCTGTTTACTAGACAGGCACTTTAACCAGCTAAGCCACAGCACCTCTGTTAGTGTAAGAGAAATGTTTCAAAAAGTTCTTGAGAATACAATGAACAAGTTCAAAAATACCATAAGTGTTCTTTGTTTTTATTCAAATACAACAGAATTGGCATCTTACGCAAATTGTTTCTATGGCTGCATTGATGGGATTTTAGCACAGGATCTGCTGTTTTGCAGCAGAACATTCTTTTTGTTGATTTAAATGTAGAGAGCAGCAGTCAGTGTCTCTACAAAGATCACACTTTTCTATTTGGAGGTTTCACATCAACATCCTTGGATAGGTGTGGATTGCAACTCAATATGTATATAAGTAGATTTCGGCCAATTCTGACACCGTGTTTAAAGGACAACAGCGCCCAATGTGGGGCTCAAACCCACGACCCTGAGATTAAGAGTCTCATGCTCTACCGACTGAGCTAACCGGGCATCAAAGGGCTGAACCCCAGACAACTTTCAATCAAAACTGGCAAAAGCAAAGACAAAAGTAGTGGTTGAACATTACCCACAATGCTTTGTATGCCTTATCAGATGTACAGTTCACATCTTCCCTGCAACGTTGTACACTTTCATTGTACACTAAAATGTTTCATTTCTTCTTTGTCATATGGTTTTAAGGACCATGAAATTCATTCTCTATATTCACCGACGAGCGGAACACAGACATGCCAGGTAGACATACATATGACATTGAAAAAAAGCCGTTGATAACGTTTGAAGTTTAGAAACAGCTAACATAATTTCCCGGGAAGATTTTCACTTATTTTCTGTCGCAAGGAGAGCTGCCATGAAAAGTTAATCCAGTTCATGCAGAACGGCAGGTACTGCCGGGATTTGAACACAGGATCTCCTGTTTATTAGACAGGCACTTTAACCAGCTAAGCCACAGTACCTCTGTTAGTGTAAGAGAAATGTTTCAAAAAGTTCTTGAGAATACAATGAACAAGTTAAAAAATACCATAAGTGTTCTTTGGTTTTATTCAAATAGAACAGAATTGGCATCTTACGCAAATTGTTCCTATGGCTGCATTGATGGGATTTTAGCACAGGATCTGCTGTTTTGCAGCAGAACATTCTTTTTGTTGATTTAAATGTAGAGAGCAGCAGTTAGTGTCTCAACAAAGATCACACTTTTCAATTTGGAGGTTTAACATCAACATCCGCCTTGTATAGGTGTGGATTGCAACTCAATATGTATATAACTAGTTTCAGACAATTCTGACATCGTGTTTGAAGGACAACACCGCCCAATGTGGGGCTCGAACCCACGACCCTGAGATTAAGAGTCTCATGCTCTACCGACTGAGCTAACCGGGCAGCAAAGGGCTTAACCCCAGACAACTTTCAATCAAAACTGGCAAAAGCAAAGACAAAAGTAGTGGTTGAACATTACCCACAATGCTTTGTATGCCTTATCAGATGTACAGTTCACATCTTCCCTGCAACGTTGTACACTTTCATTGTACACTAAAATGTTTCATTTCTTCTTTGTCATATGGTTTTAAGGACCATGAAATTCATTCTCTATATTCACCGACGAGCGGAACACAGACATGCCAGGTAGACATACATATGACATTGAAAAAAATCCGTTGATAACGTTTGAAGTTTAGAAACAGCTAACACAATTTCCAGGGAAGATTTTCATTATTTTCTGTCGCAAGGAGAGCTGCCATGAAAAGTTAATCCAGGTCACGCAGAACGGCAGGTACTGCTGGGATTTGAACCCAGGGTCTCCTGTTTACAAGACAGGTGCTTTGCCCAGCTAAGCCACAGCACCTCCTCTGTTGAACTTGAAATGCTTCAGCAGGTTCTTGAGAAGACAAGGAAAGAGGTCTAAGCAGCATCACCCAATCCTTCAGTCATGTGCAAAGGGAAGAAAGGAGGCCTCTAAACTGAATTAAGAGTGACTTTTATGTATCGCAAAGGTACTGCCGGGATTTGAACACAGGATCTCCTGTTTATTAGACAGGCACTTTAACCAGCTAAGCCACAGTACCTCTGTTAGTGTAAGAGAAATGTTTCAAAAAGTTCTTGAGAATACAATGAACAAGTTCAAAAATACCATAAGTGTTCTTTGGTTTTATTCAAATAGAACAGAATTGGCATCTTACGCAAATTGTTCCTATGGCTGCATTGATGGGATTTTAGCACAGGATCTGCTGTTTTGCAGCAGAACATTCTTTTTGTTGATTTAAATGTAGAGAGCAGCAGTTAGTGTCTCAACAAAGATCACACTTTTCAATTTGGAGGTTTAACATCAACATCCGCCTTGTATAGGTGTGGATTGCAACTCAATATGTATATAACTAGTTTCAGACAATTCTGACATCGTGTTTGAACGACAACACCGCCCAATGTGGGGCTCGAAACCCACGACCCTGAGATTAAGAGTCTCATGCTCTACCGACTGAGCTAACCGGGCATCAAAGGGCTGAACCCCAGACAACTTTCAATCAAAACTGGCAAAAGCAAAGACAAAAGTAGTGGTTGAACATTACCCACAATGCTTTGTATGCCTTATCAGATGTACAGTTCACATCTTCCCTGCAACGTTGTACACTTTCATTGTACACTAAAATGTTTCATTTCTTCTTTGTCATATGGTTTTAAGGACCATGAAATTCATTCTCTATATTCACCGACGAGCGGAACACAGACATGCCAGGTAGACATACATATGACATTGAAAAAAAGCCGTTGATAACGTTTGAAGTTTAGAAACAGCTAACACAATTTCCAGGGAAGATTTTCACTTATTTTCTGTCGCAAGGAGAGCTGCCATGAAAAGTTAATCCAGTTCATGCAGAACGGCAGGGATTTGAACCCAGGGTCTCCTGGTTACAAGACAGGTGCTTTGACCAGCTAAGCCACAGCACCTCCTCTGTTGAACTTGAAATGCTTCAGCAGGTTCTTGAGAAGACAAGGAAAGAGGTCTAAGCAGCATCACCCAATCCTTCAGTCATGTGCAAAGGGAAGAAAGGAGGCCTCTAAACTGAATTAAGAGTGACTTTCATGTATCGCAAAGGTACTGCTGGGACTTGAACCCAGGATCTCCTGTTTACTAGACAGGCACTTTAACCAGCTAAGCCACAGTACCTCTGTTAGTGTAAGAGAAATGTTTCAAAAAGTTCTTGAGAATACAATGAACAAGTTCAAAAATACCATAAGTGTTCTTTGGTTTTATTCAAATAGAACAGAATTGGCATCTTACGCAAATTGTTCCTATGGCTGCATTGATGGGATTTTAGCACAGGATCTGCTGTTTTGCAGGAGAACATTCTTTTTGTTGCTTTAAATGTAGAGAGCAGCAGTTAGTTTCTCTACAAAGATCACACTTTTCAATTTGGAGGTTTCACATCAACATCTGCCTTGTATAGGTGTGGATTGCAACTCAATATGTATATAAGTAGTTTAAGACAATTCTGACACCATGTTTAGAGGACAACAGCGCCCAATGTGGGGCTCGACCCCACAACCCTGAGATTAAGAGTCTCATGCTCTACCGACTGAGCTAACCAGGCAACAAAGGGCTTAACCCCAGACAACTTTCAATCAAAACTGGCAAAAGCAAAGACAAAAGTAGTGGTTGAACATTACCCACAATGCTTTGTATGCTTTATCAGATGTACAGTTCACATCTTCCCTGCAACGTTGTACACTTTCATTGTACACTAAAATGTTTAATTTCTTCTTTGTCATATGGTTTTAAGGACCATGAAACTGCAATAGGAATATGGCATTTAAATTGGTAAAGTATCGCACCGTCTGTGTGGCCACTGAACCTTCAAGTGCTAAGAAACACTGGAGCGACGGCCTGTTATTCTTGCGCAGAGGCAATATCGTAGTCTGTGAAGGACACCTGAGACAGGATTATTGCTGGTTGAAAACTTAACCCAATACCCTGCCAGGATGACTTGAAAACAGTCAGCCATGGCAATTGTTGCTAGTCTCTAAGGGGACTTGAAACAATGTAAAAAACACCTTATTGCAGTGACATCAAACGAAGGGAAGCTTGAAAGTCGATGGCTGCTCTGCATTTTTCATTCTCTATATTCACAGACGAGCGGAACACAGACATGCCAGGTAGACATACATATGACATTGAAAAAAAGCCGTTGATAACATTTGAAGTTTAGAAACAGCTAACACAATTTCCAGGGAAGATTTTCACTTATTTTCTGTCGCAAGGAGAACTGCCATGAAAAGTTAATCCAGTTCATGCAGAACAGCAGGTACTGCTGGGATTTGAACCCAGGGACCCCTGTTTACAAGACAGATGCTTTGACCAGCTAAGCCACAGCACCTCCTCTGTTGAACTTGAAATGCTTCAGCAGGTTCTTGAGAAGACAAGGAAAGAGGTCTAAGCAGCATCACCTAATCCTTCAGTCATGTGCAAAGGGAGGAAAGGAGGCCTCTAAACTGAATTAAGAATGATTTTTATGTATCACAAAGGTACTGCTGGGATTTGAACCCAGGATCTCCTGTTTACTAGACAGGCACTTTAACCAGCTAAGCCACAGCACCTCTGTTAGTGTAAGAGAAATGTTTCAAAAAGTTCTTGAGAATACAATGAACAAGTTCAAAAATACCATAAGTGTTCTTTGTTTTTATTCAAATACAACAGAATTGGCATCTTACGCAAATTGTTTCTATGGCTGCATTGATGGGATTTTAGCACAGGATCTGCTGTTTTGCAGCAGAACATTCTTTTTGTTGATTTAAATGTAGAGAGCAGCAGTCAGTGTCTCTACAAAGATCACACTTTTCTATTTGGAGGTTTCACATCAACATCCTTGGATAGGTGTGGATTGCAACTCAATATGTATATAAGTAGATTTCGGCCAATTCTGACACCGTGTTTAAAGGACAACAGCGCCCAATGTGGGGCTCAAACCCACGACCCTGAGATTAAGAGTCTCATGCTCTACCGACTGAGCTAACCGGGCATCAAAGGGCTGAACCCCAGACAACTTTCAATCAAAACTGGCAAAAGCAAAGACAAAAGTAGTGGTTGAACATTACCCACAATGCTTTGTATGCCTTATCAGATGTACAGTTCACATCTTCCCTGCAACGTTGTACACTTTCATTGTACACTAAAATGTTTCATTTCTTCTTTGTCATATGGTTTTAAGGACCATGAAATTCATTCTCTATATTCACCGACGAGCGGAACACAGACATGCCAGGTAGACATACATATGACATTGAAAAAAAGCCGTTGATAACGTTTGAAGTTTAGAAACAGCTAACATAATTTCCCGGGAAGATTTTCACTTATTTTCTGTCGCAAGGAGAGCTGCCATGAAAAGTTAATCCAGTTCATGCAGAACGGCAGGTACTGCCGGGATTTGAACACAGGATCTCCTGTTTATTAGACAGGCACTTTAACCAGCTAAGCCACAGTACCTCTGTTAGTGTAAGAGAAATGTTTCAAAAAGTTCTTGAGAATACAATGAACAAGTTAAAAAATACCATAAGTGTTCTTTGGTTTTATTCAAATAGAACAGAATTGGCATCTTACGCAAATTGTTCCTATGGCTGCATTGATGGGATTTTAGCACAGGATCTGCTGTTTTGCAGCAGAACATTCTTTTTGTTGATTTAAATGTAGAGAGCAGCAGTTAGTGTCTCAACAAAGATCACACTTTTCAATTTGGAGGTTTAACATCAACATCCGCCTTGTATAGGTGTGGATTGCAACTCAATATGTATATAACTAGTTTCAGACAATTCTGACATCGTGTTTGAAGGACAACACCGCCCAATGTGGGGCTCGAACCCACGACCCTGAGATTAAGAGTCTCATGCTCTACCGACTGAGCTAACCGGGCAGCAAAGGGCTTAACCCCAGACAACTTTCAATCAAAACTGGCAAAAGCAAAGACAAAAGTAGTGGTTGAACATTACCCACAATGCTTTGTATGCCTTATCAGATGTACAGTTCACATCTTCCCTGCAACGTTGTACACTTTCATTGTACACTAAAATGTTTCATTTCTTCTTTGTCATATGGTTTTAAGGACCATGAAATTCATTCTCTATATTCACCGACGAGCGGAACACAGACATGCCAGGTAGACATACATATGACATTGAAAAAAATCCGTTGATAACGTTTGAAGTTTAGAAACAGCTAACACAATTTCCAGGGAAGATTTTCATTATTTTCTGTCGCAAGGAGAGCTGCCATGAAAAGTTAATCCAGGTCACGCAGAACGGCAGGTACTGCTGGGATTTGAACCCAGGGTCTCCTGTTTACAAGACAGGTGCTTTGCCCAGCTAAGCCACAGCACCTCCTCTGTTGAACTTGAAATGCTTCAGCAGGTTCTTGAGAAGACAAGGAAAGAGGTCTAAGCAGCATCACCCAATCCTTCAGTCATGTGCAAAGGGAAGAAAGGAGGCCTCTAAACTGAATTAAGAGTGACTTTTATGTATCGCAAAGGTACTGCCGGGATTTGAACACAGGATCTCCTGTTTATTAGACAGGCACTTTAACCAGCTAAGCCACAGTACCTCTGTTAGTGTAAGAGAAATGTTTCAAAAAGTTCTTGAGAATACAATGAACAAGTTCAAAAATACCATAAGTGTTCTTTGGTTTTATTCAAATAGAACAGAATTGGCATCTTACGCAAATTGTTCCTATGGCTGCATTGATGGGATTTTAGCACAGGATCTGCTGTTTTGCAGCAGAACATTCTTTTTGTTGATTTAAATGTAGAGAGCAGCAGTTAGTGTCTCAACAAAGATCACACTTTTCAATTTGGAGGTTTAACATCAACATCCGCCTTGTATAGGTGTGGATTGCAACTCAATATGTATATAACTAGTTTCAGACAATTCTGACATCGTGTTTGAATGACAACACCGCCCAATGTGGGGCTCGAAACCCACGACCCTGAGATTAAGAGTCTCATGCTCTACCGACTGAGCTAACCGGGCATCAAAGGGCTGAACCCCAGACAACTTTCAATCAAAACTGGCAAAAGCAAAGACAAAAGTAGTGGTTGAACATTACCCACAATGCTTTGTATGCCTTATCAGATGTACAGTTCACATCTTCCCTGCAACGTTGTACACTTTCATTGTACACTAAAATGTTTCATTTCTTCTTTGTCATATGGTTTTAAGGACCATGAAATTCATTCTCTATATTCACCGACGAGCGGAACACAGACATGCCGGGTAGACATACATATGACATTGAAAAAAAGCCGTTGATAACGTTTGAAGTTTAGAAACAGCTAACACAATTTCCAGGGAAGATTTTCACTTATTTTCTGTCGCAAGGAGAGCTGCCATGAAAAGTTAATCCAGTTCATGCAGAACGGCAGGGATTTGAACCCAGGGTCTCCTGGTTACAAGACAGGTGCTTTGACCAGCTAAGCCACAGCACCTCCTCTGTTGAACTTGAAATGCTTCAGCAGGTTCTTGAGAAGACAAGGAAAGAGGTCTAAGCAGCATCACCCAATCCTTCAGTCATGTGCAAAGGGAAGAAAGGAGGCCTCTAAACTGAATTAAGAGTGACTTTCATGTATCGCAAAGGTATTGCTGGGACTTGAACCCAGGATCTCCTGTTTACTAGACAGGCACTTTAACCAGCTAAGCCACAGTACCTCTGTTAGTGTAAGAGAAATGTTTCAAAAAGTTCTTGAGAATACAATGAACAAGTTCAAAAATACCATAAGTGTTCTTTGGTTTTATTCAAATAGAACAGAATTGGCATCTTACGCAAATTGTTCCTATGGCTGCATTGATGGGATTTTAGCACAGGATCTGCTGTTTTGCAGGAGAACATTCTTTTTGTTGCTTTAAATGTAGAGAGCAGCAGTTAGTTTCTCTACAAAGATCACACTTTTCAATTTGGAGGTTTCACATCAACATCTGCCTTGTATAGGTGTGGATTGCAACTCAATATGTATATAAGTAGTTTAAGACAATTCTGACACCATGTTTAGAGGACAACAGCGCCCAATGTGGGGCTCGACCCCACAACCCTGAGATTAAGAGTCTCATGCTCTACCGACTGAGCTAACCAGGCAACAAAGGGCTTAACCCCAGACAACTTTCAATCAAAACTGGCAAAAGCAAAGACAAAAGTAGTGGTTGAACATTACCCACAATGCTTTGTATGCTTTATCAGATGTACAGTTCACATCTTCCCTGCAACGTTGTACACTTTCATTGTACACTAAAATGTTTCATTTCTTCTTTGTCATATGGTTTTAAGGACCATGAAACTGCAATAGGAATATGGCATTTAAATTGGTAAAGTATCGCACCGTCTGTGTGGCCACTGAACCTTCAAGTGCTAAGAAACACTTGAGCGACGGCCTGTTATTCTTGCGCAGAGGCAATATCGTAGTCTGTGAAGGACACCTGAGACATGATTATTGCTGGTTGAAAACTTAACCCAATACCCTGCCAGGATGACTTAAAAACAGTCAGCCATGGCAATTTTTGCTAGTCTTTAAGGGGACTTGAAACAATGTCAAAAACATATTATTGCAGTGACATCAAACGAAGTGAAGCTAGAAACTCGATGGCTGCTCTGCATTTTTCATTCTCTATATTCACCGACGAGCGGAACACAGACATGCCAGGTAGACATACATATGACATTGAAAAAAAAAGCCGTTGATAACGTTTGAAGTTTAGAAACAGCTAACACAATTTCCAGGGAAGATTTTCACTTATTTTCTGTCGCAAGGAGAGCTGCCATGAAAAGTTAATCCAGTTCACGCAGAACATCAGGTACTGCTGGGATTTGAACCCAGGGTCTCCTGTTTACAAGACAGGTGCTTTGACCAGCTAAGCCACAGCACCTCCTCTGTTGACCTTGAAATGCTTCAGCAGGTTCTTGAGAAGACAAGGAAAGAGGTCTAAGCAGCATCACCCAATCCTTCAGTCATGTGCAAAGGGAAGAAAGGAGGCCTCTAAACTGAATTAAGAGTGACTTTTATGTATCGCAAAGGTACTGCCGGGATTTGAACACAGGATCTCCTGTTTATTAGACAGGCACTTTAACCAGCTAAGCCACAGTACCTCTGTTAGTGTAAGAGAAATGTTTCAAAAAGTTCTTGAGAATACAATGAACAAGTTCAAAAATACCATAAGTGTTCTTTGGTTTTATTCAAATAGAACAGAATTGGCATCTTACGCAAATTGTTCCTATGGCTGCATTGATGGGATTTTAGCACAGGATCTGCTGTTTTGCAGCAGAACATTCTTTTTGTTGATTTAAATGTAGAGAGCAGCAGTTAGTGTCTCAACAAAGATCACACGTTTAAATTTTGAGGTTTAACATCAACATCCGCCTTGTATAGGTGTGGATTGCAACTCAATATGTATATAACTAGTTTCAGACAATTCTGACATCGTGTTTGAAGGACAACACCGCCCAATGTGGGGCTCGAACCCACGACCCTGAGATTAAGAGTCTCATGCTCTACCGACTGAGCTAACCGGGCATCAAAGGGCTGAACCCCAGACAACTTTCAATCAAAACTGGCAAAAGCAAAGACAAAAGTAGTGGTTGAACATTACCCACAATGCTTTGTATGCCTTATCAGATGTACAGTTCACATCTTCCCTGCAACGTTGTACACTTTCATTGTACACTAAAATGTTTCATTTCTTCTTTGTCATATGGTTTTAAGGACCATGAAATTCATTCTCTATATTCACCGACGAGCGGAACACAGACATGCCAGGTAGACATACATATGACATTGAAAAAAATCTGTTGATAACGTTTGAAGTTTAGAAACAGCTAACACAATTTCCAGGGAAGATTTTCACTTATTTTCTGTCGCAAGGAGAGCTGCCATGAAAAGTCAATCCAGTTCATGCAGAAAGGCAGGGATTTGAACCCAGGGTCTCCTGTTTACAAGACAGGTGCTTTGACCAGCTAAGCCACAGCACCTCCTCTGTTGAACTTGAAATGCTTCAGCAGGTTCTTGAGAAGACAAGGAAAGAGGTCTAAGCAGCATCACCCAATCCTTCAGTCATGTGCAAAGGGAAGAAAGGAGGCCTCTAAACTGAATTAAGAGTGACTTTCATGTATCTCAAAGGTACTGCTGGGATTTGAACCCAGGATCTCCTGTTTACTAGACAGGCACTTTAACCAGCTAAGCCACAGTACCTCTGTTAGTGTAAGAGAAATGTTTCAAAAGGTTCTTGAGAAGACAATGAACAAGTTCAAAAATACCATAAGTGTTCTTTGGTTTTATTCAAATAGAACAGAATTGGCATCTTACGCAAATTGTTCCTATGGCTGCATTGATGGGATTTTAGCACAGGATCTGCTGTTTTGCAGCAGAACATTCTTTTTGTTGATTTAAATGTAGAGAGCAGCAGTTAGTGTCTCAACAAAGATCACACTTTTCAATTTGGAGGTTTAACATCAACATCCGCCTTGTATAGGTGTGGATTGCAACTCAATATGTATATAACTAGTTTCAGACAATTCTGACATCGTGTTTGAAGGACAACACCGCCCAATGTGGGGCTCGAACCCACGACCCTGAGATTAAGAGTCTCATGCTCTACCGACTGAGCTAACCGGGCATCAAAGGCCTGAACCCCAGACAACTTTCAATCAAAACTGGCAAAAGCAAAGACAAAAGTAGTGGTTGAACATTACCCACAATGCTTTGTATGCCTTATCAGATGTACAGTTCACATCTTCCCTGCAACGTTGTACACTTTCATTGTACACTAAAATGTTTCATTTCTTCTTTGTCATATGGTTTTAAGGACCATGAAATTCATTCTCTATATTCACTAGTGTTGCACCGATACCGATACTAGTATCGGGAGGGGCCCCGATACCGCGCTAAAATGCTGGCATCGGTATCGACGAGTACGAACAAATAATGCGCCGATGCCATTTACAGATACTAATATGAAACTTGGAACGCAGCGCCTTGTGTCTTTCTGTGCGTTCACACCGAAAGCGCACAAAGAGGAATCCTCCTTGTCCACTCCTCCTTGTCCACTCCACCTAAGTCGCTTATGTCGCTTCTGTCCCCTTCAGAATGTTCGTTCTTGCTTTTTTTTTTTATTTAAAAGGCCAGCGCACCGCACGCGCTAAACACCACCACGCAACTACTGCTGTAGCACAGCCCATTTACCGACACCGTTGATCACGGAAAGTTACTTGATGAAGTCATTAAAAACAGAATTACTCCGATTGGCTGGAGAGTGTAGGTTAAAAAGTGTTTATTTACACCATCTTTGATTTACACCTAGGAAAGACGTTGACGCTATGAAGACGCTATGGCCACGTTGCTTGGCAACGCCTGCATACGGGAGATATTAAATAGTCCGCTCGACTTGTAAAAATAAAAAAACCCTCACGATTTCAACTCTAAAACACATTAAAGTATTATTAATTGATTACATATTTCATTCTTTCGTAAGTGACCATGGTACTTCGCGGAAGCAACCCTCCGCTTCGCGTCGGACGGTTCACGCCTCCGCGTCGTCCATTCATTTCTGTTAATGGCCACCTCGTCGGGTTACTCCCCAATCATATTTACGGAAATGATCATCCCAAATAAACACCGATTTTGCCAAATGTAATGTTGTCAAATCATAGAGGACATCATAGAGGACATCATAGAGACATTCTCTCCCTTCACTCACTGCACTCACTGCAGTTATGTTTGCCACTGCTCGTTTTAGTTTTTTCAATGTGGATTTTGGAGTTGTAACTTGTTGTCATAGGACACCTTTTATTTATTTTATTTTATTTATTTTACCCTGGCTGCACTTAGAGGAGTGCACATCAGCATTTCTTATTTTAATTTAATTTAACTTCTTGTTGCACTACGATTTACATGTTGTAATTACATGGATATTGCACTATTTTGGCATATTCAATTATTGTCACCCATAACAGGTAGGCAATAAAAAAGTTCTTCTGGATTTACTGTGTATTCCTGACCAAGCCATGATAGCAATGATTTTACATCCAAGTGAGTATGCAGTTCTTTAGTATTAGAAGAAAAAAAGCTTGTATATATATATATATATATGTATGTATATATATATATGTATGTATATATATATATATATATATATATATATATATATATATATATATATATATATATATATATATTCTTTTTTTTTTTTTTTTCTCCAAACGGCGTGGTATCGGTATGGTATCGGTATCGGCCGATACTGCACAGCCGGGTATCGGTATCGGTATCGGGGGCCAAAAAATGGTATCGGTGCAACACTAATATTCACCGACGAGCGGAACACAGACATGCCAGGTAGACATACATATGACATTGAAAAAAAGCCGTTGATAACGTTTGAAGTTTAGAAACAGCTAACACAATTTCCAGGGAAGATTTTCACTTATTTTCTGTCGCAAGGAGAGCTGCCATGAAAAGTTTATCCAGCTCATGCAGAACAGCAGGTACTGCCGGGATTTGAACACAGGATCTCCTGTTTATTAGACAGGCACTTTAACCAGCTAAGCCACAGTACCTCTGTTAGTGTAAGAGAAATGTTTCAAAAAGTTCTTGAGAATACAATGAACAAGTTAAAAAATACCATAAGTGTTCTTTGGTTTTATTCAAATAGAACAGAATTGGCATCTTACGCAAATTGTTCCTATGGCTGCATTGATGGGATTTTAGCACAGGATCTGCTGTTTTGCAGCAGAACATTCTTTTTGTTGATTTAAATGTAGAGAGCAGCAGTTAGTGTCTCAACAAAGATCACACTTTTCAATTTGGAGGTTTAACATCAACATCCGCCTTGTATAGGTGTGGATTGCAACTCAATATGTATATAACTAGGTTCAGACAATTCTGACATCTTGTTTGAAGGACAACACCGCCCAATGTGGGGCTCGAACCCACGACCCTGAGATTAAGAGTCTCATGCTCTACCGACTGAGCTAACCGGGCAGCAAAGGGCTTAACCCCAGACAACTTTCAATCAAAACTGGCAAAAGCAAAGACAAAAGTAGTGGTTGAACATTACCCACAATGCTTTGTATGCCTTATCAGATGTACAGTTCACATCTTCCCTGCAACGTTGTACACTTTCATTGTACACTAAAATGTTTCATTTCTTCTTTGTCATATGGTTTTAAGGACCATGAAATTCATTCTCTATATTCACCGACGAGCGGAACACAGACATGCCAGGTAGACATACATATGACATTGAAAAAAACCCGTTGAAAACGTTTGAAGTTTAGAAACAGCTAACACAATTTCCAGGGAAGATTTTCACTTATTTTCTGTCGCAAGGAGAGCTGCCATGAAAAGTTAATCCAGGTCATGCAGAACGGCAGGTACTGCTGGGATTTGAACCCAGGGTCTCCTGTTTACAAGACAGGTGCTTTGACCAGCTAAGCCACAGCACCTCCTATGTTGAACTTGAAATGCTTCAGCAGGTTCTTGAGAAGACAAGGAAAGAGGTCTAAGCAGCATCACCCAATCCTTCAGTCATGTGCAAAGGGAAGAAAGGAGGCCTCTAAACTGAATTAAGAGTGACTTTCATGTATCGCAAAGGTACTGCTGGGATTTGAACCCAGGATCTCCTGTTTACTAGACAGGCACTTTAACCAGCTAAGCCACAGTACCTCTGTTAGTGTAAGAGAAATGTTTCAAAAAGTTCTTGAGAATACAATGAACAAGTTCAAAAATACCATAAGTGTTCTTTGGTTTTATTCAAATAGAACAGAATTGGCATCTTACGCAAATTGTTCCTATGGCTGCATTGATGGGATTTTAGCACAGGATCTGCTGTTTTGCAGGAGAACATTCTTTTTGTTGCTTTAAATGTAGAGAGCAGCAGTTAGTTTCTCTACAATGATCACACTTTTCAATTTGGAGGTTTCATATCAACATCCACCTTGGATAGGTGTGGATTGCAACTCAATATGTATATAAGTAGTTTCAGACAATTCTGACACCGTGTTTAAAGGACAACAGCACCCAACGTGGGGCTCGAACCCACGACCCTGAGATTAAGAGTCTCATGCTCTACCGACTGAGCTAACCGGGCAACAAAGGGCTTAACCCCAGACAACTTTCAATCAAAACTGGCAAAAGCAAAGACAAAAGTAGTGGTTGAACATTACCCACAATGCTTTGTATGCCTTATCAGATGTACAGTTCACATCTTCCCTGCAACGTTGTACACTTTCATTGTACACTAAAATGTTTCATTTCTTCTTTGTCATATGGTTTTAAGGACCATGAAACTGCAATAGGAATATGGCATTTAAATTGGTAAAGTATCGCACCGTCTGTGTGGGCACTGAACCTTCAAGTGCTAAGAAACACTTGAGCCACGGCCTTTTGTTCTTGCGCAGAGGCAATATGGTAGTCTGTGAAGGACACCTGGGGCCTCATGTACGAAGACTTGCGTGGATTTTTGCGTACGCCAAAACCCCGAAAATGTCGTACGCACAAATAAATTCAGATGTGGGTTAGTTACCGGTAACTTTTTAGACTTTAGTTATGTTCGTTAAGTACGGGATTTCTTAATGTTCGTTGATGGGACCGAAGAGACTTGAGTGTAATGTTAGCATAGCAGTTAACGTGGATGTGGATGCTTTTTCCCTCTCAGTGTATTGACACCGTTTCATCGTTTCATGTCAAGCATGTCTGGTAAAGTATTAACAATTACACAATTACAGTTACAATTATATGTAATCGTATGCATGTTTTATGCCACAGAAAGTCATGTTTAACAATTTTATGTGCAGTAACCACATTTGAGTTTTCATCTGCGGAGGAAGTCATTAATGAGGGGGGAAACCAGAACTGCAAGTTCTGCAAAAATGACATTCTCTGCAGTGAGGACCATCTAAGGGTTCGACACATTAATTTCGCCATCTACTACGAGTGCAGTGGCAGCAGTGAGTGGGCAAAATGTAGCCGTCTTAAATTTACAGATTCACAATTTTATGTAACTCATCATGCAATTGCTTGCATGTACTGTATAAATATATTGCATATGGTTGTACTGCAGGTTTACCCTGAAGAAGATATAAATAACATCTATTCTTTACAGTTCGATTCACAATTCCCTGCTTTTGTGCTGCCTTGGACCAGAAAAGGTGCCATTGGCATTGTCCAATATGCCAGAAAATTGTATCCAGATCTGTGAACTTTAAAGCACACCTAAAAATGCATGGTTAGTGCAAATCTACGTTCATTATTCTGTTTATTCACCAATTTTGGACCAATGTTCTCATCCCAGTTTGGCTGTTTTGCTTTTCTTTTTTGTGTTGCAGGGCTTACAGTGTCAGATAAAGAGAAAACTGGTAAGGTACCTTCTATTTTCAATGTAAAATGTGTATTGGTTTCCATATTGCTACTCTATTGCTATGTTTTTGTCTTTTCTGTTCAGACAAATCTACTCCACAGCCTGCAGTTGTTGGGGGTCAAGGTGGTGGTTTGGAGTGTCCTGACTGCTCCAGGAAATTTTCTAATGCATCTAATCTGAGGCGTCATGAACGTCATGAACGTCATCACGGCAGAGAATATCCCCCCGTCATATGCGTTGATGCAAAAAACGGCATTTTTGTGACGCCTAAAGATCCAAGTGGACTACGTTTCCCTGTACACATTGTCAAATCTGCTGTTAAGCAGAAATTGGCATGTGAGTTGGCAGTCTGCAGGGATTTCATGAAAATTGCAACGGAGTCAGGAAATCCAGGAACTGAATGTCAGCACCTCCGCAGGACCAACAAGAGTGTGTGTTACTCTGCACCCCCAACCCTGACAGCTGCTTCTCTGCAGTTGATGGTGAACCAGGGACTGTTCTCCACCATAAGGCAGAGGGATTGTGAGCAGCTTCAGAGAAAAGCCCTTTCTGAGGCCGTTGACTGTGTATTTCCCATATTTTGGAAAGGGCAAGATCCACCTGAAAAACTAATGCACTTTTCAGTTTTTACAGGTGAACAGGAAAGTTGGTGTCCCTTTAGTAGGACACGGGTGTCTTTTGACATACAGGATGGCCATTGGTATTGTCCATGTCGCAACCAAAGCAAGCACTGTGTTCACCGTTCTGTGTGCATGTGGTGGTTGTTTCAAGAGCGCCCCCAACTGTTAAAAGACACAGACCAGACCTCACATGAAGAGGAGGACCTTGACGAAGTAGAGGTTCAAAATTCTGATCCATGGGAGCACCGTGCAGCCCTACATTCAAGAGATGTCCTGCAAATGACAGACTATTTGTGGAGGCAAAAGAAAATACCAGCAGAATTACCTCTTGAACTCTCCCAAAAAGAAAGAGAGTTGCCGCAGGGCTTTGAACCTTCAGAGGACACGGCAAGAGGCTTTGGACCAGCTGTTCACCTCAGATGACCAGGACTGCCGCCTCTTCACATTTGAACT
This sequence comes from Merluccius polli, assembly GCA_030340625.1. Lineage (NCBI taxonomy): Eukaryota > Metazoa > Chordata > Actinopteri > Gadiformes > Merlucciidae > Merluccius > Merluccius polli. Next base: position 269,322 of record JAOPHQ010006271.1, on the reverse strand, counting down.
AAGAGAGGACTACGAATATTTCATAGAACATTTTGACACTCAACATAAACTTAGTCACGCTCTGAAATTTCTTGAGAGGCCGGCGTGCACAGACGCACCAACACCCCTCCCCTTGGGTGTGGACACCAGCCCCCCACACCAGCCCCTCTCACCAGCCCCCCACACCAGCCCCCCACACCAGCCCCTCTCACACTAACCTCTCACACTAAAAGTGACCTCAACCTCAAGTACCACCCCTGTTCTTTGTGTTAAAAGCATTGCTTGTTTATAAAGCGTAATTGACTACACACAACTTGTCTCTCTTTATTATCCCCTACAAACCTCTACGCACTACCACTTATTATGTTGAAAGCCATTGTTACCTCCGCCAAGGAGGTTATGTTTTCACCAGGGTTTGGTTGGATGTCAGGTTGCAGTCAATTTATTCTACATTGTATTCTACAATGTTTCTTTTTTTTTTTTTTTACCTTGTGTGGATAACGTGATGTGATGTGATGTGTGTCAGGTTAATGATGCTCTAAGGGCAGAATTTGGTCCATCCATAGAATAAGAACAATGTTTGCAATGATGTAGTCTAGTTAGCTGTAGTGGGTATGCTTTGATGTAGCTTGTTAGCTGAAGTTGGTATACTGTATACCCCAAATGTTAATATTTTAAGTGGGTAGGCATCTCTGAATTTTTTGTACCAAGTATACACTGACTTTTACCTGCTCTCTCCATTTTCCACTGTGCCTGTACTTGCCTAGGACCAAGGATGCAGAGGACAAGAAGGGTGTGTAGTATGTAGTATGTGTAGTTTATGGTTTAGGTGCAAATGAAGGGACCCTCCAACATCTCCAACACCTCCTGTCACACCTCTAGCCAACTGTGCTAAATTTAGAACTAGCGTACCAAAGAAGAATAGGCTACTATATTTCAGAACGATGTTTTATATTTCAGAACGATGTTTGCAGAGCAATTAAACTTGCAATATGTCATGGGCACTAATGTAAACATGCCAACCCACGTCATAGCACTTGAACTCGTGTTTGGTTTGTTTCGATGTTTCCCGTGTGTGACATGTCATTACATGTCATTGGAACATGCCACATGTCGATTAATCCATTGACATGTCTTGTGACATGTCATTGGAACATGCCACATGTCGATTGATCCAGTGACATGTCTTGTGACATGTCATTGGCACGTGTCACATGTCGATTAATCATCTAAGCCCTACTGGATTCACCTCTATCCGATCACATAAAACAAGGAAGTGTGGCACAGAGGATATTTATATATTATTGCCACTTACTTAAATGTGTTATTTTATATGTATGGACTTTATTTGGCATTTTTACAGACACCCCCCATTCAATTTTAAGCATTATTATTATTATTATTATTATTATTATTATTATTATTAAAGGCACGAGACCACCCGCGGCTATATAAACTGTGGGCTGCGCTGCGTTCTTCAGTCGGCAGTTAACCGGGACCAGTAAAGCACTGAAGACCAGCCAACTCACTTGTCTTTTTGTTTAATTTATTCCTTCAGAATAACATCTTTTCTAAAATATGCCAACCCTTGAGTCAGCTTGCACTCTTTGGGTGTAACACAAGCATGAACAAAGGAAAGAAAAGACATTTCACAGAGTCGGAGTTGGAGATTGTGGTGAATGACGTGGAGCCGCGGAGGGAGATTCTTCTGGTCCTGTCAGCAGGGATCAATATGAAGAGGAAGGAGATGAGTGGGAGTGTGTGTGTGAGGCGGTACATGCCGTGGGGTCCGAGAAGCGCACACACACACAGGTGAAGAAGAAGTGGTCGGATCTGAAGGTGGAGGTGAAGCGGAGTAATATATTCTATGCGTCACTTTCATGCCGCACACTTGGAAGACCACTAGGTGGCGCTGTTTTTGAGCAAATTCCGTAACGCTATTAGCTCCCGCATACTTTGTCGCACATTCGAAATCGGCTTATGAGCCAATTGTCATTGTTTGCAAGTAAATCCTCGCGTTCCCTAAATACTCGCTCACGTCGGATTGCACCATTTGCAAGGTCCTCTAACAACGCTAACGCTGCCATCGGTAATACCATGTTCTTCATCACATTGCGCATGCTTTTATATCCACCCGTATAACTGCAAACACGGTGGGTGTGTTAATTGTTCATAAGTGTGTCTCTGACGTGCACATCACTGACGACTAATTGTTTTTGACATTATTAACAGTTTCCCAGCGTCACCTATAAGTGTCGCCAAAGGAACAATAGCTGTAGAAACGTGCGTACGCCAGCCATGAAGTTGACGTGAGGCACCGCACATTTCCACGGTCATTTCATGTTTCATACATCTGAACGTGATCGTGGAACGCCATTTTTTTTTGCGTACGCAAAAAAAAATGGCGTTCCACGAGCCACGAGCGAGTATTTAGGGAACGCGAGGATTTACTTGCAAACGATGACAATTCACCTATGGCTAAGCCACGCCCCCTCCACTCACTTGGACAAACAATCAACATTCGGTAACCGGCGCTATGGCAGCTGTCACTGTGGCTGACATTTCTCAGGAGGCAATAGATGAGTTTTGGAGTCAGACAGAGCAAATCTCATCTCGAAGTCACCAAAAGGGTCTGTCTTATTCAATGGAGGGGTATGTAAATGACGTTATAGTTGAAACGTTTGGTATAAAACTACAGCTCCAGGCGAAAGTGTACAGGTCACAGTGTAAACGCGAAAAACCGCATCTTGTTGCTATCACCATCGCGGACAACAAGATTGCGGATCAACACTGTTCATGCACCGCAGGGTAAGAAGTTTGATTTACTTAAATGTATACATTTATACTATATTACTTTCAATTTATCAATCTGACTTGATGTGACTTGTAAAATATGCTATGGTAATTGCTATTAGCTTTATTTATTTATCTTAACCTAGTTTAAGCTCCGTATTAGCATAGGCTAATAAAGCAGCGTTTTGTAATATACTGCAGCTTTGATCTGTGATTGATCTGACACATCATTGGGATTGAATCCTTAGGGAACCGGATACTGCTCCCATGTTATTGGTTTGATCCACCATGTTGACCGGCTGCGAGGGAAAGATCACTTGTCCTGTACGAGTCAGGCCCAGCAGTGGCATCGGCCGAGGGGCAAGCGGATACAAAGTGGCCAACCTATCACCTCAGTTATTGTTGCCAAAGCAAAGGCTAAGCGCAAAAAGAAGCCGGTCGTCTGCTCCTACAACCCAAACAGGTAATCTGATTTAATTTACAGTACACAGTGGTGGGCAAAGTATTTATTCTGCAGTTAAACAGTCTGTGTGTTTTATGTGCGGATGAGCCGGCTTTCAGTCAGAAAAGGGCTCTTCTCTTCATGAACTCAGAGAAACATGTTATCTTTGTGATGCAGCATGTACTGTAGGTGACTATGAAGCGTAGGCCTATGTTTTGCAATACATTACCTAAAACAACTTTGCTGCCTTTTTTTAGGAAAGAGTCAGGTGTGAGAGCAGAAGTATTTGAGGTCATAAAAAACAATAAGTTACCTGGTCAGCCAGACAGCTGTTAGGGTGACGGGTGCAGGGAAAGGAACTTCCAATCGGATGTGGTTTGAGTTACCAGGTAAATAATACACTAACAGTCTGCACACTGCACAGCATCTGGAGGATGGTTCATATTCATATTCACATTTATTAACAGTTCTAACTAACTACTTGCTAACAGCTAGCTACTTCTTGTACAGGCCATGGTTCTCTCCAAGCTGGACTATTGTAATTCACTGTTAGCTGGCCTACCTTATTTGGACAAAGGCATCTGCTAAGTAGCATAACCATAACCATAACAGGTTTTTTTGTGATTAACTTTTTATTGAAAGTTTCACAACAAAACTACACACACAAACATTGACCGTCACCACAGTAAAAGCAAAAGTCAAAACCAAGGAAAACAGTCGTACACCACTTCATACAAGTAAATTGAAAAGACAAAAGAGAAGATGGGCCCATAAAAATAAAATGTACTATAACCATAACAGTTGATCAATTTACTTTATTTACATTTGAGAAACATTCAAGCAATGTGCAATACTTACAGCTATACAACATACATAACCTACATTATACATAGTCTACAGTATGTGAGGCTGAAAATTTGAGAGCATGCTCACAACATACCAAATTTGATTAATGTTGCCCAATCTGATGTTGGGTATTCTTCCTGACACAATTTTGAACTTTTTTATTTTAGCAATAGCTCTCTCCACATGAACTCTGTGAGCGGCTATCTTTTTTGTTTTGTGTACATCTGCGGCAGACATCTGTGTGTTTGATTGAGCGAAAGGGGGGATATTTACTCTCAGTCCAATATTTTCTAAGTCTTTCTCAATGAGAAACCCTTTGTCCACCATTACACCATCACCTTGATTCAGGTAGCTATGGGAGATGAGCGTTTTCAGCAAGTCCAAGAATTTGCTTTTGTTAACAATTTCCTTGTCGGACAACGACCCAGTGAACAGTGTTGATGTAAACATAATAGCACCACGTGGATCACACGCAATCAGTGATTTGAGTGTGTTGGTGGATTTGTAATTTGAAAAACTTTGACTCTGCAGTACTAATGAACTTGGCCTCTCAATCTTTACTTCTGTGCAGTCAAGTATTGCTAGAGTTGTTCCAAAGTTGATCTTATATTTATCTGGCATTTGGGAGATGATGGTGTCTCTATGTGGCCATGCAGGTAATTCACCAAGTACACCAAACATGTAATCGACCCATGAGTTGAAAAGAGTGCCTGTGCTTCGTTCTGGTATCTGAAATCTGTAAGCCAGATCCTTTAAGTCTAAATTTTGGCGGAACTTCATGAGAACCAGCAAAAGTTGGTGACGTAGTGGCATATCATTTATTTCTCGATCAACCCTCTTATATGTTAATGGGACAAAGGTTTGTGGAGCTGTATAAGTATTTGGCACAGCAAACACAGTGCACAAGTCGTTAAACTGATCATAAGTGAAGCCAGTGCAATACCGGAAATAGTTAGAAATATTGCTATGGTGCAGGAGTTCTGGTGTCAGTGTTGTTAGAGTCTTTTCTTTTTTTAAATCTTCAATTTCAGCATTCTTCTGAGCCAGCATAGACCTTAATGTCAGCAGCTCTTGCTCCATTTCCCCTGAGGGCAGCTCGAGTGGAGGATGCTGGTGCAGATGTTCTTGCACTTCCTCTGGCTGCTGTTGCACGGGTGGTTGCTCATCCTCTAGCGCTGAAAATACAAATGTATGGTTTAAAAAGAATGAAGGGAAACAAAGATGTTTTGGTACACGCCAAATGTCACAAACCAACCAACATATCAGTACAATTATTCAAACTAAAGTGTACATTCGATACAGCACATTTGAAACAAGTAAAAGAATGAAAACTGTGTAACTACAGTATGTAACCACAACAGAGCACTCCATCTCATACAGTATGTTATTATTAGTTATACTGTAATTTCTGCTGTTTCTGTATTTGTACATAACTTATTTTTTTTCCCCCTATAGCTTCCATTGTTAAACAAGCCGGCATCATCCCTGCCCGTATCCTGTTCCTGTGCTGACAACATCCCCAGGCCCCTCTCCCCAGAAATCTCTCTACCAACACCTACTGCACAACTCAATCAGAGTTTCAAACTTGACGAAGCAAGGAAAATTCAAGTGGCGACAAAGGCACAGGCTGCCTGTGAGAAATGGCACAAAGATCGTGAGGGAAGGCTGACAGCCTCTAACTTTGGAAAAATATTGAAAAGAAAAAAGGTTACTGAGGAATTCATCCAGTCAATGTACTACCCAAAACCCTTCACCTCAAAGGCAACGAGCTATGGCACTGCCAGTGAGCCAAAGGCAAAGGATCTCTACCAACAAAAATATCCATCTAGACATGTACATGATGCTGGCCTAATGCTACAGCCAGAGCTGCCGTTTCTTGGTGCAACACCGGATGCTATTATATGTGATAGTGGGGAAATTGGACTGCTCGAAATTAAGTGCCCCTTTGGATCAAGAGACATGACCATAGAAGAAGCTGCCTCAACTATCAAAGACTTCTATGTCATCAACAATGGACAAGACATCAAAGTATCAAAAAGCCACAACTGTTACTATCAAATCCAAGGGCAGCTGCTTTTAAGTGGACTAGAATTCTGTGATTTTGTCCTTTACACAAGAGCAGGTCTGCACGTTGAGAGAGTGTACAAAGAAATTCTGCTCATCAATACAATGATTGCAAAGCTTAGTGAATTTCATGTAAATAACTTTTGCCCCAAGAAATAGATCACCTCCTCTCCTGATGTTTCGGTCCTTCTTGGTCCTTGATTCACACCTGTGAATGAAAGAAAATTAACATCATTAGGACTGCATGAAATAAAAAATATTTTCATTATCAATGTGTTCTGATTATTTTATGGATTAATCGATATTCAGCGGATTCATAATATGTCATAAAATGTTTCTATGTGTGCAGATCTTTTTCTGATTTTTCAGCTTGACATTATGTCATCAATCATCAAGTGTGACTTGAACCTGTGTGTGATCATGTACAGTATGTGTGCACACAACACGCGTTTGAGGCACCTCTTTTTTGGAGATGGACGACACCTCTGTCCTACAGTAGATCCAGTCCTTGTAGCTTGGTGTGGATGGGGAAACTCAGTGCTGGGCCCTCCATTTTCAAAATGCTTAAACAAAAAATACAGCATTTTATTAGGAGTTATTACAGTAATAACTCCTAAAAAAAATGCTGTATTTTTTGAGTAATAATTGTGAGTAATAATTACTCACACTAAATCAGCACAAATCAATGACCTTTTGAACATCCAGACCTCTTGTCTATTGACACTGTATGTAGTTTGAATATTGACTTTATAGCTTTTTTGAAGAGTGAAAGAAGGTTACATGTTTTGCTAAAAACAATATTTTGGTAGAAAGTTGTCTACAATGTTGTGCTTTAATATGCAAGTAATGGTTCATGATCAAATGGTCTAAGCTACATACGTTTCCAGGACAACTATCTTTACCAAGACTAGCAGCTAGCTCTCCTGGTGCTACAGTATTAGTACTAATCATACTAATCATCAGCACAACATTGATAACATTTGTTATCTCGGTTATTTACAGATACGTTGATGAACCTAAGATTAAAAAATTAACGTTAGTATAACTAGAGCCCTTTGGACAACAGCTAACCATTATGTACGATTGATAAAAGTACAAAAACTAGCATAACTATGCTATAACCAGTCAATGAACTCCCATGTAAACAAAGTGACATGATGAAGCTAACGTTAGGCTAGCGTTTTCTTATTTTAAGCTAACGTTACGTTAGACATGTTAGAGATAATACGTTGTTGACTTACCTTAGAACAGACGTACACATCCTTGTTTATTTTCTCCACGTTTAACTGGTGTTGTGGTCTACCGCATAATTTTATCCAGAGCAGACACTTATCTCGGTTAAGATGTGGCTTTGGAAAGGGTAAAAAATAAATACCGTCGCCCAACCTCTCGGGGTATCTTGTATCAAAGTTGCATGTACCCCATGCACACCGTTTGACCATTTAAAACTTAAAATTCAAAGAAAAAATATTGAAAAACAAGCGAAAAATGACCACCTCCAATGCATTTCAATGGACGTGGAAGCCGGGAATGTCCGAGTGTATTGGGTTAGCTATGCGCACTGTGATTGGCTCATTGCGTTCGGGGGCGTAGTTTAGCCATAGGTTAATTGGCTCATAAGCCGATTTCGAATGTGCGACAAAGTATGCGGGAGTTAATAGCGTTACGGAATTTGCTCAAAAACAGCGCCACCTAGTGGTCTTCCAAGTGTGCGGCATGAAAGTGACGCATAGAATATATTACTCCGCTTCACCTCCACCTTCAGATCCGACCACTTCTTCTTCACCTGTGTGTGTGTGCGCTTCTCGGACCCCACGGCATGTACCGCCTCACACACACACTCCCACTCATCTCCTTCCTCTTCATATTGATCCCTGCTGACAGGACCAGAAGAATCTCCCTCCGCGGCTCCACGTCATTCACCACAATCTCCAACTCCGACTCTGTGAAATGTCTTTTCTTTCCTTTGTTCATGCTTGTGTTACACCCAGAGAGTGCAAGCTGACTCAAGGGTTGGCATATTTTAGAAAAGATGTTATTCTGAAGGAATAAATTAAACAAAAAGACAAGTGAGTTGGCTGGTCTTCAGTGCTTTACTGGTCCCGGTTAACTGCCGACTGAAGAACGCAGCGCAGCCCACAGTTTATATAGCCGCGGGTGGTCTCGTGCCTTTAATAATAATAATAATAATAATAATGCTTAAAATTGAATGGGGGGTGTCTGTAAAAATGCCAAATAAAGTCCAGAGCTGCCATGAAAAGTTTCGCCAGTTCATGCAGAATGGCAGGTACTGCTGGGATTTGACCCCAGGGTCTCCTGTTTACAAGACAGGTGCTTTGACCAGCCAAGCCACGGCACCTCCTCTGTTGCACTTGAAATGCTTCAGCATTTTATTGAGAAGACAAGGAAAGAGGTCTAAGCAGCATCACCTAATCCTTCAGTCATGTGCAAAGGGAAGAAAGGAGGCCTCCAAACTGAATTAAGAGTGATTTTTTATGTATCACAAAGGTACTGCTGGGATTTGAACCCAGGATCACCTGTTTACTAGACAGGCTCTTTACCCAGCTAAGCCACAGTACCTCTGTTAGTGCAAGAGAAATGCTTCAAAAAGTTCTTGAGAATACAATGAACAAGGTCAAAAATACCATAACACGATTCTTTGGTTTTATTCAAATAGAACAGAATTGGCATCTTATGCAAATTGTTTCTAGGGCTGCATTGATGGGATCTTAGCACAGGATCTGCTGTTTTGCAGCAGAACATTCTTTTTGTTGATTTAAATGTAGAGAGCAGCAGTTACTCTCTCTACAAAGATAACACTTTTCAATTTGGAGGTTTCACATCAACATCTGCCTTGTATAGGTGTGGATTGCAACTCAATATGTATACAAGTAGTTTCAGACCCTTCTGACACCGTGTTTAAAGGAAAACTTCACCCAAAGGAACACGACCCTCGAGATTAAGAGTCTCATGCTCTACCGACTGAGCTAACCTGGCAACACAAGCATTAATCCCAGACAACTTTCAATCAAAACTGGCAAAAGCAAAGACAAAAGTAGTGGTTGAACATTACCCACAATGCTTTGTATGCCTTATCAGATATACAGTTCACATCTTCCCTGCAACGTTGTACACTTTCATTGTACACTAAAATGTTTCATTTCTTCTTCTTCTTGAGAAGACAAGGAAAGAGGTCTAAGTAGCATGTCCTTGTCCTTCAGTCATGTGCAAAGGGAAGAAAGGAGGCCTCTAAACTGAATTCAATTAAGTGTGATTCTTATGTAACACAAAGGTACTGCTGGGATTTCAACCCAGGATCTCCTGTTTACTAGACAGCCACAGTACCGCTGTTACTTCAAGAGAAATGCTTCAAAAAGTTTTTGCGAAAACAATGAAAGAGGTCAAAAATCTCATGACGTTTCTTTGGTTGTATTCAAATTAGTGGTGGGCATAGATTAATTTGTATAATCTAGATTAATCTCACTCTAATCTTGGAATTAATCTAGATTAATCTAGATTAAAATGGATGATCCGGTATAGACCCAGCTCCCAACCCAACTTTGACAATAGATTAACGGCGATATTTTTTTTATCACGCGATAAGAGTCTCGCGTTATCGCAGTGCGTTAACGCCGATAACGGCCCACCACTAATTCACATACTACAGAAATGGCATCTTAAGAAATTATTACTAGGGGAGCATGTTACACAACACAAGGTATTGATGGGATTTTAGCACAGGATCTGCTTGTTATTGCTGGTTGAAAACTTAACCCAATACCCCGCCAGGATGACTTGAAAACAGTCAGCCATGGCAATTTTTGCCAGTCTCTAAGGGGACTTAAAACGATGTCAAAAACACCTTCATGCAACAACATCAAACAAAGTATTGTAACTCCATGGCTGCTGATATATAATATGCTTTCTAGTTGCCTTCAAATGATTCCTTGCAAAGAAAGCAAAGAGGAAGTTGAGTAGGTGAACTGCCACTTTTTTGCCACCCCTCTGCCAAGGGGCCGATCGAGGGCACAGCTTTCACCTCTCTGCCATTCGGCTTAATTCTAAAAAATCACCCACACACAGAAGTCATCTTTGCTCTACAAACCCCCCCACTTTTTTTAGATTGAAATACCTTGCTTTTGTTCAACTTCAACCTGTCTCTATGTCTGTATCTAGGTCCTAACTTCAAACCCTGTTTGTACTAGATAAATAAATAATAAATAAAATCACCTTTTATAATTATAACATACCCAGGGTTGTTTGGATGGATGAATTATCTCTGAAGCTTTACTTTCAGTTTGTTATTATTTCCACACACACACCAGCCAAACTAACAGAAAATACCATTGTAAACAACATGGTAATAGTGTTACGGCTGTATGTGTTCCCTGTGTGTTTGCTTCCCAGTGCTTTTCCGTTGCTTGTGTCTGTCTCTGCTCAGGTGTGCTGCATCTGAAAGGAGGTGATTAGGAGCACCTGGGCAGCTCGTCAAGGAGGAGTTAAAAGCCACAGATTCCTGCACCTCAAGGGGGGGGGGCTTTTTGTCATGGGACCGCTGGCTGTTCATGCTGCCTCTCAGCCTGGGATTTTTGTCTTGTCTTTATGATTTGGACTTTGTCTCTTGCTTAATGTAGTGTCCTGTAAATATGTCTTACTGTTAATAAATCCCACTGGTTGGGTATATTTTAAAAGGTGTTGTTCAGTGTTTGGGGTCAGAGGTGAGTTGTTGTTAGCCCCAGTAGGGCCAACAAAGTTTGGGGCGTAACAAATGGGGGCTCGTCCGAGATTGAACCTCCATGAGGTGAGAAGGTGTGTGGAAGATTTTTAACTGTGATGAAGACTAGAGTGCAGTAACTTGTGATGTCACTCTTTGTGTGTGGTACAAGCACTCCACATTTGTTGGGTCACGTTTTGGTTGCAGCTTTAGAGTAAAGTTGGCAACATTTCTGTGTAGCGGTGACTACATTGTGTCCCTTTTGTGTCGTGGTAGTTGCAGTCCACTTTTGGTGAGTCACTTGTGTGTTACTGTTTGTGTCGAGTCACAGTTAATTGTCTTGTGACTAGTGATGTGACGTTTGAAGCGAGGCGTCGGAGCATGTGTCGAGCAAAAAGAGGCGTTCCAGATGAAACCTCGATTCGAGGCTTGTATCGTTTCCGTAAAAATCACGTGACTGATGACAAACGAGGCCTCGGATTCAGTGTACACGTCACTGATTCATTTTGAGTGTCGCTACTGCATAAAAGGGTTTGAACCTCGCGGCACTTTGTGGGTTTTGAGTTGGCGTTTGGTATTGGTGAACAGATAGAGTGTGTGTTGGATAAGTGTCAGAGTTAGTGGTTAAGTTCAGTCATTGTATCATAGATTATTTCAGCTATTATTAGTATTATACTGCATTAGACTATATTATATTAGGTTAGAATAGATAGATAGATACTAGAATAGTGTTAGTAGTAGGCTAGTTGAGTTTAGGGTTAGTATTACATATTATATATATTATTATTATATAGGCTTATAGGCTATACATATCTATATAATCTATATCATTATCTATTAATATTATATTATTCGCATAGTATTAGTATTATATAGCCTAATCTTAGGCCTATAGGCTATACATAGGCTATCTATATTATTGTCTATATTGTTATCTATATTATTATCTATATTATTATCTATTTTATTATTATTATTATTATTATAGAGTGTAGGCTACCTGTAGGCTAGGTAGGTTTCTGCCTGTCACCATGGAGCCACCCAGAAAGAGGAGGGGCCTCATGTACGAAGGTTGCGTACGCACAAAAACGTGGCGTATGCAAAAAAAAATGGCGTTCCACGCTCACGTTCAGATGTATGAAACGTGAAATGACTGTGGAAATGTGCGGTGCCTCACGTCAACTTCATAGCTGGCGTACGCACGTTTCTACAGCTATTGTTCCTTTGGCGACACTTATAGGTGACGCTGGGAAACTGTTAATAATGTCAAAAACAATTAGTCGTCAGTGATGTGCACGTCAGAGACACACTTATGAACAATTAACACACCCACCGTGTTTGCAACTATACGGGTGGATATAAACGCATGCGCAATGTGATGAAGAAAATGGTATTACCGATGGCAGCGTTAGCGTTGTTAGAGGACCTTGCAAATGGTGCAATCCGACGTGAGCGAGTATTTAGGAAACGCGAGGATTTACTTGCAAACGATGACAATTGGCTCATAAGCCGATTTCGAATGTGCAACAAAGTATGAGGGAGTTATAAGCGTTACGGAATTTGCTCAAAAACAGCGCCACCTAGTGGTCTTCCTAGTGTGCGGCATGAAAGTGACGCATAGAATATATTCCTCCGCTTCACCTCCACCTTCAGATCCGACCACTTCTTCTTCACCTGTGTGTGTGTGTGTGTGCGCGCTGCTCGGACCCCACGGCATGTACCGCCTCACACACACGCTCCCACTCATTTCTTGTTCTCTTCATATGGATCCCTGCTGACGGGACCAGAGAGAATCTCCCTCCGCGGCTCCACTTCAGTCACCACAATCTCCAACTCGGACTCTGTGAAATGTCTTTTCTTTCCTTTGTTCATGCTTGTGTTTACACCCATAGAGTGCAAGCTGACTCAAGGGTTGGCATATTTTAGAAAAGATGTTATTCTGAAAGAATCAATTAAACAAAAAGACAAGTGAGTCGGCCGGTCTTCAGTGGCTTTACTGGTCCCGGTCCACAGTTTATATAGCCGCGGGTGGTCTCGTGCCTTTAATAATAACAATAATAATAATAATAATAATGCTTAAAATTGAATGGGGGGTGTCTGTAAAAATGCCAAATAAAGTCCATACATATAAAATAACACATTTAAGTAAGTGGCAATAATATATAAATATCCTCTGTGCCACACTTGCTTGTTTTATCTGATCGGATAGAGGTGAATCTCAGGTCCAGGGCCTATTTACATAGATTTGTATATTTAAATGGGGGCGTGGACAGGGAGGAGTTTGCCACATCTGCACGTGCGCTCAGTTCCACGTTGATCGGGATGTACAAAAGAAACGCGCTCGGATCCATGCGTACACACACTTTCATACATCTGAATTTATTTGTGCGTACGACATTTTCGGGGTTTTGGCGTACGCCAAAATCCACGCAAGAATCCACGCAAGTCTTCGTACATGAGGCCCGAGGACTTCTCCTGTCTGCTCTGTCTCCTGGGACAGAGCAGACAGAGCTCAAGTGCAACAGCGGATGCAACAATTGAAGTAGACCGCTACTTGAGAGAAGTTAATCTGGAAAGACCTGAGGATCCGCTCTTATACTGGGGCGGCAGTAGTTCAGTAGGTAGAGCGGGTGGACAGAGCAGGGTCGTCCACTAACCGTAGGGCCGGCGGTTCGATCCCCTTGATCCCCGCTTCCAAACTGTCTGTGTGTTTTCTAAAGCTGGGGAGATTGTCTCAAAGAAAAGAAATCGTCTAAACCCCAACACTGTGAAAAAGCTTCTTTTTTTTAATAAAAACCAATAACTTTTATTTGCCCATTCTGCTCTGTTGCAGTTTGTTCCTCACTCCCAGTTCCATAAGCACTTTTCCACTCCCAGTTCCATAAGCACTTTTCCACTCCCAGTTCCATAAGCACTTTTGCACTCCCAGTTTTATAACCACTATTGCATTCATTGATGTATTTATTTTGAGTGATCGTCACAGCACTCAAAAAAATGATATTTCCATACAAACGCTTTATATTCATTGAGTAGCAGTGGCAAAAATTGTTTATTTTATAGACATTGCAGGATACTTTGACTCAGGCTTAATTTAGTCTGTCATACATATTTAATCTGTCATATACATATTGCACAGCAGGTGTCACCAGAGAGAACGATTCAATGAGGCTTCGGGTAATGAACCTTTTGGTGAACCTTTGGGCTGGAAAGCCTCATTGGTTCATGAAGCCTCGTTTTGCCATCACTACTTGTGACCTTTTGTGTGTGGGAGATGTAGCCACTCAACAGATCGGTGGATCTTCGTTTAGTGGTGGTGGTATCCCAAATTTGTCAGGTCACCTTGTGTAACTGATTCCCTTTGTACATCATAGTAACTTGTGTAAGGGTGTCCTGGTCGTGTGGTGGTAGTGGCAGTTCACATTTGTGGGGTCTGTGTTGCTGTAGTTGGTCTACTGTGTTGACCCTTTTGTTTGTGGCTGTTTGACTCCACTCTGGTTGGTCACCTGTTACTGTGTTGTGGGATTGCAGTGTTCTGTCAAGGTTTGCGCGTCATGGCGGTAGCCATTTTGTCTAGTGGGAGTGGCACCCACTTGACTGGCTACTTGTTTGGCTGCTCAGTCAAAAGCAGCACTCTAATTGGCCCATTTTTGTTTCAAATCTTTAACCACTTTGACCCTGATTTAACACCTTATTGCCAGCCGCAGTCCCAGTGTGGTAATTGTATTGCACATTGTGTGCTTATGAGGCTTAAAGTCTTGTTTATATACCTGTTAAGACCAATGTTAATGTCTGGCTTATGTACATTCTGTGTAGTCCCCACTTCTAAGACCCATTTGTGTTTTTTCTGCACTTTAGTGGGATGAGTATCAGTCATAGCCTCAAACTTTTGCAATTGCGGGAAGACTCACACTTTCTTTTCACGGAGGTTAGTCTCTGTATTTCAGGTAGTGAGTCTTTTGTTTTGTTTTTCTTGGTAGAATCCCTGGTTGGTCGCGGTAGTTCTGGTGTTTCTGGTCCCTGTTAAAGCTGGTCTTGTTGTTACCCATGCCTCTTCCACAGACAGATAGGAGTGTCCAGCTGAACTGTTTCAGTCTCTTCCATCGGACACTCATTTGTTTTTTTGTAAAATCTTGGTGGTGGGGAGTGTACTCTGGGGGAGACTAGGTTCTCCGTGGGGGGTAGCCTTGCAGTTTGTTCTGTGAAGTTGCCTCGAGCCCGGTAAGCTCCGAAGACAGAATTGGTTAGTTTTGGTGATAGGTCTGAGGAAGTTGCATGTTGAGGCTGGGCTTTTTGTGTTTAAGTGACCTGGGGCATCAGGCTGTCGTGTCAGCCATGGAGAGTTCTATTGTTTGGGCTGTGTATTTGAGTGGTGTCTAATTTTGGTAGTTTGCTGATTTTGTTTCGTGTTCATGTTCACTGCAGTTAAAATCCTTGTTTTAACATGACTGTAGACTAGGCTCAAGTAGTTGCAGAGTTGTTTAATCACTTGGTCTGAAAATCAGTGAGCACTGTTTCTGTGTTAAAGCTAGGGCCTTTGGAGTAGTTGCTTGTTTCGTGGGTTTGAGTCCCAATTTGGCCTAAGCCAGGGTTGGCTAGGATTGTGGGGAATGACTGGTTAGACTTGCATGGTGCAAGTAGTCATCCTTTTGTTAAGTAACTTGGCCCGTAGCTCTGTGAAACAGTAGTGGGACTGCATGTCGGTTAAGCAGCCTTTCAATAGTGTTTGGTGTGGCTTGGTATAAGCACATTGTGAGGGAATATGGTTTTCTGCTCACGTTGGCTATTATTGGCTAGCTTGTGTGTAGTCTCTTGCTGTTAATTTGTCTGCGTGTATGGTTGAAGACCATTGTGCTCTGTCAACTTGTGTACCTTTTTGTTTGGTCAGCAAACTAACTTTGTACTGTGGTGATGTGGTAGTGCCTGTGAGAATTAGTGTGTGTTGTGATGCCCTGCACCTGTTTTGATGTGAGGATCACCCATTTCACCAAATGGTGTGCAGACAACCATCTCCAAATCAATGTCAATAAAACAAAGGAATTACTGTTCAGCCCCCCCCCACCCCAGCACCCCACCACCATAAACACCCAAACAGTCGAGACAGTGGACACTTTCAAATACCTGGGAATAACTCTGGACAACAAACTCACCTTTAATCAGCACACCACGGACATCCAAAAAAGAAGCCAACAAAGACTGTCAGCCATCCGCAAACTCAAAGGACTATACGTTGCACCTCACCTCCTGTTATTACTCTACCAAAGCATTATTCAACCCATCCTTCTGTACTGTTCCACATGCTTTTTCACCATGCTTTCTGTTACGAATCGGGCCAAACTCACACGCATCACAAACACAGCTGCTAAAATCATTGGTCTCCCCACACCCAACCTCACAGAACTAAATGAAAAATCCATCAACCGCCTAGCAAACTCCATAGTCCAAGACACCACTCACCCACTGCACAAATACATCACCCCACTACCCTCAGGACGAAGATACAGAACCCTCAAATTCAGGAGGGCTCGTCTGGGAAAAAGCCTGATCCCTGCAGCTATAGCGGCCCTGAACAGCAGGCCCCGCTGATCAGTCTGTCTGCTGTTTTCACTGTGTCGTCATGTACTGTATGTTGTCACTGGTGCTGTGGATGTTGTTGTGTTGTCTGTCTTGTGATGTATGTATTCTTTTTCTTCATTGTGCAGTCTGTGAAAACAAATTTCCTCATCTGGACAAATAAAACTAAACTAAACTAAGGATCATGGTGGCCTTACCGAGTTAACACCGATCATGTGTTCAGGTGAGCTGCATTGTGTGAGGGTGCAGTCTGCACCTGAGTGTTTAGGTAACTGCCAATTGGGTTTATGCCATTATTAGGATCTATGTTTGATTATGACAAAGTGCAATTGTAATTTTGAATGGCTTATGATCTTCTGTCGTAGCCGCCATGCTCTTGGTTAATCAATTGCAATTTTAACATGCAGGCTTGTGATTTTAACACGAATGACATTGTATTTCTCTTTACATTTTACAATGAATAAATATTTAGTACACTTTGTATATTTAGTAATTCATGTATGTGATCTATTGACTTGAATTCTGACTTTTAGATATATGCAATTATTTATTCATTGTTTTAAGGGGGAGGGTGTTACGGCTGTATGTGTTCCCTGTGTGTTTGCTTCCCAGTGCTTTTCCATTGCTTGTGTCTGTCTCTGCTCAGGTGTGCTGCATCTGAAAGGAGGTGATTAGGAGCACCTGGGCAGCTCGTCAAGGAGGAGTTAAAAGCCACAGATTCCTGCACCTCAAGGAGGGGGCTTTTTGTCATGGGACCGCTGGCTGTTCATGCTGCCTCTCAGCCTGGGATTTTTGTCTTGTCTTTATGATTTGGACTTTGTCTCTTGCTTAATGTAGTGTCCTTTAAATATGTCTTACTGTTAATAAATCCCACTGGTTGGGTATATGTTAAAAGGTGTTGTTCAGTGTTTAGGGTCAGAGGTGAGTTGTTGTTAGCCCCAGTAGGGCCAACAAAGTTTGGGGCGTAACAATAGTTATTTTGTTTTAACCCTTTGTAGCTGCTGCCACCTCACTCAATTACTCCAGTATTTTACATCGATGAACAAAGGGCTTCCATTATTGCCCACAGCCCTTTACTCTCCGACAGTGCATGATGCAGGTGCTCTGGTGCCTCAAAACTCTTGTCACACATCCATAAATCTTTTTCAACAAATCCTGGAAAATAGTCAATGACAAATGTTTTTTGTTTTTTTAGCAATTTAATATCTTGTGGTTGACATTTTTTGGTGGATTCCGGGAAGAAAAGGATTCTCTCAACTACTATTTAGACAAGGAACAAGCAACGATTTGTCCTGCAGGTGGTACTAAGTGACTGCTTTTGAGGTTTTTGTGTTTTAACTTCATCATTTGTGTGGTATATGTGGTATAGTGCAGTGTATCTTCTATCCAGTAGGGGCGCTATATCACTGTGTAATGATTGATGAATGAGGGAATGAAGAAGTCAGACCAGTAAAGACGAATGAATGTAATGAACGATCTCCCGTGTCTTAATTACAATCTACTTGCATTCTTTACATACACAACATATTGGCGACGAGGATGGCTTTGATTGGAATCTCGCAACCTCCTGCTTTACTGGACACTCCCGGTGAGCCCACAATGCTGTATACAACGTGGATACAAATGTTTGAAAATTATCTCCTCGCTTTAACTGCTAACGACATGCCGGACAAGCGTAAGCGAGCATTACTGCTTCATTGTTTTGGTACAGAAGGCCAGCGCATTTTTCTTTCACTCCCTGATGTCGGTACCTCTTACAAGTCTGCATGCGATGCCCTAAAAGCTTTTTTTGTGCCGAGAGTGAATGTTGTTGCAGAGAGGAATAAATTTCGTCGACGTGCGCAGAGGCAAGGTGAATCAATTGTTCAATACATCGCTGCATTGAGGGACTTGCTAGTGAACTGTGACTTTGGCTTGCTGGCTGATGACATGATAAGAGACCAGCTTATTGAGAAAACGTCCTCCTCACGTATTAGAGAACGTCTACTTTTGGAAGCAGACCTTACACTGCAGAAAGCGATCACGCTTGCGTCCCACATTGAAACGGCAGTGGCTGACGCAAAAGCTATTGCCTCAGTATCCGAGGCTTCAGTCCAACTTGTACAACCACGAGGTGGCGGTGCATACCAACGGCAGACCGAAGTAAATTCACATGCAACACGACCGCAAACAATAAGTGACCCCCAGCGCACTTCTCAACAAAAAGCTTGTTACCGTTGTGGATCCACTTCACATCTAGCCAATAATCAAAAATGTGCTGCTAAAAATTCCAAATGCAACCAATGTGGAAAAATAGGACATTTTGCCAAAGTTTGCCATAGCACAGTTCCTACACAGACTGTGCAAGAAGTTGCTGTGCCTGATCTTACAGTCTTACACATTACTCCCACATCAGCAGTTTCACAAATACATCGCCTTACTTGCACGGTCTCTCTTCATGACAACGAAGGACAGTCGCTTACCACAGATTTGCTTGTGGACACGGGTTCAGCAGTGTCCATTCTACCAGAGAGTGTCTATCTCCAGACATTCATGCATGTGCCTCTTACAAAACCTACTGTGCGCCTGGTAACCTACATGAAGAAACCGATTCCTGTCCTAGGATGCCTTCACCTTAGTGTTACATACTGCAACCAGAGCACGCAAACACACTTCTACGTTGTTCGCGATGGGACATCTTTGCTTGGGATGGATCTTTTCACTGCACTCCGGCTCCATATTCAGGATGGACAGATTACAACACCTTCTTCAACCACAGTGAGTCAACCTGTCAACACTACCAGGGTGTTAGGCCTTGCTACTGGATTTACCCACAGAGTTAAAGTACGGTCGAATGTGCCTCCAGTCCAGCAGAGACTACGTAGACTGCCTTTTGCTGTACGTGACGCTGTCTCAGAGGAGCTCAAAAGATTGGAAGCTGACGGCATCATAGAGAGAGTTGACTCGTCTGCCTGGGTGTCGCCTTTGGTGGTTGTGAAAAAGAAGACTGGTGGTATTCGTCTTTGTGTGGATCTACGTGAACCAAATAGAGCCGTGGTGATAGACAGTCACCCTCTGCCACACATTGAGGAAGTTTTTACTGAGCTCCGTGGTGCTACTGTGTTCTCCACAATTGACTTACAGAATGCCTACCACCAAGTGCAGTTGCATCCGAGCAGCAGGGATCTTACAGCGTTTATAACGCAGGATGGTCTTTTTCGTTTTACAAGGGTGCCTTATGGGTTAGCCTCAGCACCTAGTGCCTTCCAGCGGATGATGTCCCAGATCCTAGCAGATCAAAATGGTGTGCAGTGTTACCTTGACGACATTATTGTTCATGGGGAGACACCTGCAGTTCATGACACTAGACTAAACGCCGTCCTTCATTGCCTGCAAGAGAGTGGTTTGACGCTGAATACCACAAAATGCCACTTCAGGAAGACTGAGTTGTCCTTTCTTGGGCATCTCATCTCTGCCTCTGGCCTACAGCCAGATCATGGTCATGTCCAAGCAGTAGCTCAAGCTCCTCCTCCGCACGATGCTCAGTCTCTACGTTCCTTTCTAGGCCTGACTGCGTGGTATTCAAAGTTCATTCCAAACTATGCCACGCTTGTGGAACCTCTCCGTGCTCTACTTCGTAAGTCCACCAGTTTCCATTGGCCTGATGAGGCCCAAGATAACTTCTGCAAAGTCAAAGACATTATAGTTACAAGTCCTGCTCTTGCCTTGTTTGACCCTTCCCTGCCAACAGTCGTCACAACTGATGCATCTGATTATGGCATTGGCGCTGTGCTGACACAGAGTAAGGGCAATGCAGAACTGACAGTTGCGTTTGCCTCTCGTACACTTACCATGTGTGAACGCAAGTATTCCACAATTGAAAAAGAGGCCTTAGCATGCGTCTGGGCAGCTGAAAAGTGGCGTACCTATCTGTGGGGCCGCCATTTCACTTTAAGAACTGACCACAGCCCTCTGACTACGTTACTCACTACCAAAGGCCTTGGACGTGCCGGCATGAGAATAGCCAGATGGTCCGCTCGACTGTTGTGTTTTAACTACAGCATCGAATACAAACCAGGTCGAGAGAATGTCACAGCGGATTGTTTATCACGCCTGCCTCTTCCCATCACGGATGCTGATCAAGAGCCTGACTTGGAGATGGTGGCTGTCGTGTCAGCTGACTTTGCAGCAGTCACTTCTGGAGAGCTCTCAAGAGCCTGTGATACCTGTCCTGTGCTTCGGAAAGTGAGGGACTACATTTCCAAGGGATGGCCTCGAAGTGCAAAAGGCCTGGACCCTCTCATCTTGCCATACTTTCGTGTTCAGAATGAATTGGCTGTGCAGGATAGCTTCATAATACGTGGCACTCATCGTGTGGTAGTACCTCAGGATCTGCAGTCTAAGATCATCCAGCTTGCTCATGCTACACATCCAGGGATTGTCCGCACTAAACAAAGATTGAGAGACTTGTACTGGTGGCCTGGTGTGGATTCACATGTTGAGTCTGCCATTAAGTCATGCGCCACCTGCCTGCAACATGACAAAACTGCAACCACCCGTGCTGCTCCACTACAGCCTGTGCCTACCCCAACTACAGCCTGGGAAAAGGTAGCCGTAGACATTGTAGGGCCTATGCACGCTGCACCCCTTGACTGCCGCTTTGCAATCACCCTCATCGACTACTACAGCCGTTGGCCTGAAATTGCTTTCTGCTCAGGTGTTACCTCAGGCTCTGTCATAAACTTTCTTGCCACTGTGTTTAGTAGGGAAGGAAACCCACTTGAACTGGTCACTGACAATGGCCCTCAGTTTGTTTCGGCTGAGTTTGAGTCTTTCCTTGCTGACAGGAATATTAAGCACTGCCGCAGCTCTGTGTATTACCCACAAGCAAATGGGGAAATAGAGCGCTTCAACAGGGTATTCAAAGATTGCTTGCAAACAGCTAACATTGAAGGCAAGCCCCTCAAAGCCTTTGTGACAGAGTTTTTGCACACTTACAGAGCCACTCCCCATGCCGTGACCTCAGTGTCTCCTGCTGAACTGCTACATGGTAGACCACTCCATACCAAGCTACATATCCGAGGTCTACACTCCACGTTGCCCTGCACTGAACAAACAAACCTGCAAGAGCACATCAGGAAGAAACAGGAGAAGACAAAACAGTACACAGACCAACGGCGTAGCGCAAGACCACCCAATTTCCAGATTGGGTCTTCTGTCCGTATCCGCAAGCCTGGGATTACTGCGAAAGGACAGTCAAAGTTTACCCAACCCCTACAGGTGGTGGCCCAGAAAGGTCCTGCCACTTACCTGCTCTCTGATGGAAAAGTGTGGAACGCCATCCACCTTGCGCCCTCATCCTCCACCAGTTCAACTGCCCCAGCGTCAGTCTGATGCTTGTTTGCTGCCAAGCACACCTGAACCACCTGAAACTGTCCACTCCCCCCCTCCCTCTCCAAGAGTGCCGAGGGCACGACACACTCCTGTGTGGTTTGAGGATTATGTGACTTAAAAAAAAAACTTAAAAAAAAACAACGTGATGTGATGTGCAATTCTGTATATGTAAAGTTATTTACTCGTTTGCTTATTATCATATGGTTGGGATTCTGACATAACAATTTAACCTACCTAGCTATGCTTACATTACTCACTGTTCCTTACTGGAACTTACATTTATTTTTATTTACATACTTACTTGGTGAGTTTATGTTTTGCTGGTTTTTGAACATAAAAGAAAGGAAATGTTTATTTCATTTATTCAGGTTAGTCTAACTGTTCTTTGAACTGTTCATTAAGTACTGGTGTTCTTCTGCTACAGTACTGAGTTTAAAAAAAAGTCTTACAAGAGAGGAATATGTGGTATATGTGGTATAGTGCAGTGTATCTTCTATCCAGTAGGGGCGCTATATCACTGTGTAATGATTGATGAATGAGGGAATGAAGAAGTCAGACCAGTAAAGACGAATGAATGTAATGAACGATCTCCCGTGTCTTAATTACAATCTACTTGCATTCTTTACATACACAACAATTTGAGATAAAGGGAATGGCAACAGGCAATATTCTCTTGAGTCCATTCGGAGAGAATGGAGAATACATGGATATTCACTGAACAACACAATAAAATAAATAAATAAAATATAGCATAATATTATCCTCAAGCCGGGAAATACTGCCCAGATAATGTCTATTCTGGGATGTTTGGGAATATGAAATGCGACTTAGTGTAGCCATTTGAAGGCCAAGTGCCTTATCTTCATTCAAGCAATTTTTGTTTTCACAGAGTGAAGCAAATGTCCTTGAGAATCTGTCTTTGTAGAGATAGTAGATGCGTCCATTTACATTATACATGTATGTATACCCTTGTATCAAGGACTAAGGGTACCAATCTCGCTATGCTTAAAGGGATAAAGCAAGTTTTATCTCATCCATCTATAATCGATTATATACATTTGATGACCTACATTATCAGTAACCTTTGTCTTGTTGTCTTGATCGATAGGAAAACTGTGATTGAAATGCAACAGTGCTAGTAAAACTAGTAGTGAATAAAATAAATACCAAATCAACTACCTGGTTCGTCACTAGGTTTGACAAAAGTTTCCAGTAGATGTCACATCATCAGGTTTTCATAATACGTTTACTTCTGAAGAATATTACAGTATTTATTTCATTGGTTTGCACCATTTGCCAGACAGCTAACATTTCTCAACAGTGCCTTGAAGCCCAAAGCGTTAACACAATTGGCCAAAGCATTATTTCATTTTTTGCCATTGAAAAAACTAATTACAATTTTTATTTAACTTAGACATGCCATATTGCACTATTCTCAGTAGGCAAGAATGAGCGTTGTTCACTGGCTTTAATACAGTTATTCATTGCATAGATAATTGCATGCAAAATAGTATTATTAGTAGTAGTATTCATAATGAGCATGAGCACCATTTAGTAGTACTATGCTCAGGGGACATACAGGGTCCTTTGACTGAGTGGTTTTCTGAAGACCTACTCGTCTGTAATCACTGGTAGGCCTACACCACATTTAAATATAATATAATAACAATGTCTGCCGGTTTCAATATATACGCCCTATTGGATGAAAACCTCTGTCTGACACAATGACACTGAGAACCGGTGGCGTTTTTCCATACAATGTGCTGGCCTGGTTTGATGACGCGCTCAATTTAAGTCGATGACGTTTAAAAGCAGCGCCTTCTACAGCGCGGTTTACTGATCATCATGGACCCCCAGGCTGTTGTTACGATTTCTCTTTTTTCCCTGTTGTTTTGGACGCAGTTGAAACAAATAAACAAGTGTAGTCCGACAGCGGACATAGCTTCACTCGGGCCTGAAACCCTGAACCCGACAGGTTCTGTCTGAACCCACACCTTGATAGCCCGAACCCGATTACAGCCCGATATTTTCTCACCATGCACTATGGAGGTCGGAAATTCCGACTTCCTACTAGGAAAAATCAAATAAAACAGCACGTCAACTTGGAGTTCCTAGTCGCAAACTCGGGTATGATTTCTCAACCCCCAGTTCAGCCTTAACGTCATTTGACGTAATTTCAACATGGCCACCCAAATCGTAAACGGTGGGAAAAAATATACATTTAAATGTTTAAAATCCATTGTATGAATTTAAAACACATTTTTGACACATTTTTGATTTACAACTTAGTATGATTTCAGACCAATTCATGAATTAATTCAGACAATTATTAAACGTTAAAGGTAGGGTGGAGGATGTTGGAAAAACGGTTTGAGCACACAGCATTTAGAAAAAAAACAATTAAAAAGTCCAACCCCCTTTCCTCGGCCCCCCCCCCCCCGAAGCCACGCCTCCAGAGTACAGGAACGCGCAGCGCTTGTTCCCGAGGGTTCACGACACTAACGTGTTAGCTTATTTTACTTATAACTATATAATTTGTTTTCTTTCAGCAGCCCGTGCTATCTGATATGCAGCTAACCAGCCAGTAGCCTCTGAGGGCGCGCGATTCGTTCGTGCCCGAAGAGGAGTACGCACAGAGGAGGGAGGGGGGAGGGACAAATGGCAGTTGAGTTTGATAGACAAGTCACCATCCAAACATCTTGAACGTAACGCTCATAATGATTAGATGGAGTTTTTTCAGTCCTGCCCATCCCACAGATGACTATTTTTTTCGGTGTATGTGTCATATCATTTAATTCATTGGTTTCAATCTGTGTGTGAAGGAGATTTTAAGCAATATGGTAAAAAATGCTGCAGGAAAACATCATCCACCCTACCTTTAATGTCCAAATGGACAACATATTCGCAAATATGTGTATGATGCTCGTACACAGGGAGCACAACACAAAGTTTAGCATCCATGTTTTTCCGACTTTGTGGCTCGAACGCACAAAGGTCGGAGATGACGCGTTTCCCAGTTCCGACTTCCCACCTCCGACCGTAAACGAACGCAGCATAGACCATGCTTTTAATAGGCCTAATTAACCAACGTTAAACAATGTGTAGTTTCCCAAAGCATCTAATCTTTCATTTACTAATGTAATTTAATCTGGTTCTCACCCCAGTCAGTCACTGAAGACCCGCCTTGATGAGAGGCCTGACAGATTGCATTTTCATTTTGTCCACAATAGAGAGATGCAATAGACTGGGGGCGCTGTTTCACTTATTGCATTTGAATAATGTCCACTGTGCACCAGGTTAAGTCTTTCAAAATGAAATGTGAAATGCCGTTTGCATAAAGAAAATTGCATTTTAATTTTAATTGTGACTTAAATAATGGAATGGAAAATTAAGCTATATTGTTTACATTGCATTTTAATTTTCAAGTTTACATTATCATTTTAATATAGTCCCGTTTAGGCTTCCATAGAAAGTGTTTGGTGGAAACAAGGCTTATGTGAACGAATCACTGAACATGCACTGTTCCATGTGTACTGCATGGTCAATGTATGTGCACGTGTGTGCGCGTGCGTGCAACACTGCGCACAGTAACATTAAATGTTAGCCTATGCATATAACACTAGCGGAGCCGGGATTCGAAGTGTGGGTGGGCCTACAGACAATCAGGTGGGCCAAAGACGATAATGATAGTTATGAGCCGAATGACACCATCACTTGCCTAAATTTGCCCCAGTTTATTACAAGCCGTAGCATTATAGCACCAAAAAGAAAGAAACATGAGCATCTCAACCTGACATGCAGCACTCCTTTAACCACACACGTGCCCCCACACTAACACACTCCGCTGTCAGACACAAGAACGATCGCTCTTGAGCCACATTAAATTATAAAATACTGTAGCTTATATATTCAGAATATCAGATCCAACCACATGCGCCTATCAGACCCAACAACAGAACAGCATAACAGCCCGGCACAGCTGCTAAATAATCACACACACACACACACACACACATCTGCCAGGTGCAGACACGGCACAACGTAAAATACAATCAGCAGCGCATACCCAATAACTCAAAAAGAAAAGGAGAAAAAAAAGCAAAAAATAAACAATAGGCAACATTACATTCAGATAATGTAAACACCTTAGGCCTATCTTTGATGCTCAGCAGGAGACGACGGGACTTGGTGTTGAACACAGAAATTATTTAATTGTAGTCCAACGTATCAGTCTATTCCCTTTCAAAGGAAAGCAGGGACAAAGAGTTCAGTCTGTATGTTACCACTGATGCCCTGGTGTACTGTTATATCATCATCACAGTACTGTTATATCCATGTTTTAGTTAATATATGTGTGTGTGTGTGTGTGTGTGTGTGTGTGTGTGTGTGTGTGTGTGTGTGTGCATGCGTGGGTGCGTGTGTAGGGATGTCTTACATCCCTATAAGGACATGTGACGTGCACACATTTGTATACATTACTTCTTGTTCAATTTGTTGGGGCCTATGGATTGTTATTTGTACTGCACAGTTATATTACACATATAGACACACACAAAGACACAACACACATTAATACATTACCCAATCACAGTGTTACTACGTTCACGTTTATCTGGCTGTGGGTTCAGTTCCTCGGGCTTCAAATATTTTTTTTCTACCTCCCACTGCTATTGCTCATGCATGCATGCCAAATGGAATGCATTTAAAATTTCTCTTTCTATCACCCCCACTAAAGAATTTATGGTAACATACAGAAACTACTTATACTACGTATATTTGTAATGTCCGAAAGGCTTACATATAAGAAGATGAATTGCATTCACATAATTACGGTGGCCATTTAGATTTGCTTCTTTTGACTAAAGGAAAGGGCCATGGTAAATTCAATTCAAATGTAATATTCACAAACTGTTCTCTTTTGAAAAGATGCAGAAAACACAGTCTACACTTATTGTTTCAAGATTGGTTGTAATTAGTGTGTCATTCTCGCAGCATGGTGGGTACATTAGTAGTCTGGATAGAAACTAAGTTTCTGCCACTTAGTTATTGACAAATACTGAAGCGTACTAATCAACTAAGGGTACTTAGTCCTAGTCTAGTAGGTCAGTCAGTGAGTCTGTCTTTATTTCACTTTATGTTCGCTATATGTATGCTATATATAATAGTTACTATTTTCCTCCTAATGTTGAACAAATCTGTCACAAGCTACTTGAAAAAAAACAAGCTTAATGTCAACTTACCACTTAATAAGGAATTCTGTGAGTCAAAAAACATCCCCACTAATAAATTGTCTTATAAGCGTGTTTAGGTTTGTATCAAATCAGCTTCAAATCACATGCAAATTTTGCATGGACAGGAACAAAACATGTAATATCAGAGACTAGTACTCATAAGCTTAAATTATTGAAGGAAGTGTGCAATTAAATAAGCATTATACATTGACACACAACCCCTTTAGGGTGCAGTATATTATCTGAACATTTCGACCTTTAACTTCACCCATCAATAAAATGGCTTGTCAGTGAGCACAACATACAGGCTTTTTTTTTAAGCGGGATAAATTGTATGGTGCACCGTGGGAAATCACACCCACTCAAGCTTCATTGATAGGTTAAGGAAGAGGAATTTGAAGAAAAAGCCACATAACCTAAGGTAAATCTAAAAATCTGGTTAATAGACATTAGCAACTAGTTCCATTACCCTGTGTTCAGTGCTATAGCCATTAGCCTAGCAGTCACTCTTGCACTTTAACTTAGAATAGATTAGCATAAATGTGCTGTGACGTTGGCACAGTGCTAAGCTTCACAGTAGGTAGGTCCTGGCGGGGTACCTTTCTGTGTGGAGACTGTACTTTCCCAGTGAACCCTCCTGTTTCCCTCACAGTGAAAGACATGCAAGTTAAGTTGATGCTTCTGCTGGCACCCTTGACCAAGGCCCTGGCATCAAAACTGGAGTTGGTCCCCTGGCACTGCATTGTGGCTTCCCACTGCTCCTAGAAATGAAAAACAAGCCTCAATGGGAACAATAAATACAAACTAACTTAGCAGCTACCGCCCACCACATTCATACATACACAATGTACAATTACAGTGGGCAAGCATGGTGTAGTTTAGCTCAGCCTCAGCCTATCTAAATGTGGAAACACTTCAGGGGGGTATTCCAGAAAGCGGGTTATGTGAAAACTGAGTTTGTTAACCCTGAGATGAGGGAAACTCTGAGTTATCCGTTCCAGAAAGTGAGGTAACTTAAACTCTGGGTCTGTTATTGCGGTAACTTACGCTGTGAACCTAACCTGCTCGCTGGCAGGTTTACTATAAGAAACCTCTTATCATTTCCAGAGGAATATCTTTTCGAACGTTACCACTTTTCATCCAACACTATAATTTATCTCAATCACATTCTCCGACCATATATCACCAACCTCACACACCGCGGACAAGCACTCACCTCAGAACAAACATTATGCATAGCACTACATTTTTTTGCAAATAGTAGTTTTCTTTATAACATCGGCGCTGCAGAGCACATAGGGAAAGCAACAGTGTGTAGAGCCGTGAGAAAGGTGACCCTCGCCCTTAAACGCCTGTTGCCGGTAATGGTTGTGTTCCCCAGGCACAAACCTGTTAGAAACATCAAGGAGGAATTCCACAGGATTGCAGGTGGCGACTAATGTAGAAATCATATATTCTGTTATTTTAAATTATGAGAGTGGGGTCAGTAGCTTAATTAGCTGTCATTTTGCAGGCCTTCCAAATGTGATGGGGTGCGTTGATGGGACACAAATCCCCATTACTGTGCCTGCAGAAAATGAAGCGGACTATGTGAATCGGAAATCCTTTCACAGCATCAATGTCCAGGTATGTGACTTACCATCTTAAAAAATATGTACATGAAAATGTATACATTACAACTAACTCATGTCATTCTCTGCACTGTAAAGATCATATGTGATGCAGCTTACATTGTTACAAATGACTCCCAGATCTACCGGGAGTGTAGTCTGAGCAACAGATTTGCACGTGGTAAGGAAGCTAAAGCCTTGTACAAAGTTTGTTGTCTCCCTTTTTAGATGCATTCAAATGTGTCCTCTATAATTACAGGAGAGTTTGATGGCTACCTGCTGGGGGATCGTGGCTATCAATGCCAGCCCTCTCTGTTGAGCCCTTACCCTGACCCTGAGCCGGGGCCCCAACAACGTTTTAATGTGGCCCACTGCAGGACTAGAGCCCGGGTTGAGATGACCATAGGGATACTCAAATCCCGGTTCCAGTGCCTGCAGAAGCTCAGGGTCACCCCAGAGAGGGCATGTGACATCATTGTGGCATGTGTTGTTCTCCATAATATTGCAATTATTAGAGGAGAGCAACACCCTGCCGTACAAATCAATGACCCTGCGGATGATCATCCCATCCCTGCCGATGTCCAGGATGGAAGGGCTGCAAGGGACCTCATCGCAAGAAATTACTTTTGATTAAAAATAAAATACAAGACAAATTCACATGTTCTTCTTTATTCCCTACAAGTACAAAAGCAACAGTCAGGATTTGTAATATAGTTCCAACCATTAACATATTCACCATGACAATGCACCCACCTCAACTGGCGTTCCAGTAATAGAATTTCGAGGTCGGTTTTTTTAATCTTCCGATCCAGGTACACCATTTCCTTTTCTGTCTTTTGTATTGTTTTCAGGAGGTGCAACATATGGACGACATTTAATTCCTACAGTTCTACATACAGATTTAACATGGTATTAACCGACAATCTCACTGTGTCAAGCTGTGCTGTGGAAGTTGATGGACCCTCCTCCTGGTGATGCCCAGCCATGTCCTGTTGAAGGACAAGAATGTGCTAGTTTGTCCATCATCTATGCTCATCACTTCAGTGTACATGTCAAACTCCAAATTCCACTCAAGAATGTAAATGAATATGAATGGGTAGAGCACTGCCAGTAGCTATACATAATATTAGGACACACTTCAGTAGGCCCCTCCGGATCTCTCCCTGTGGCAGCAGACAGTGTTTCCTCCTCCTCCTCCTCCTCCTCCTCCTCCTCCTCCTCCTCCTGTGATGCAGGAAAAGATAGTGTTTCAGAATACTTTGAACTACCATCTGAGGCAAGATCTGAGTATGGAATACTTACAGCTGCAGGGTTTACAGTTGTTTCAGTCGGAGGCTGAACCAGGCAGATGACACCATCCACAACTGTTGGGTGGGTGGATATATATTTGTTAAAAAGTAGGCTATATATTTATATATTAGTTTTATTTTTTTAAAAGACATAAGTGTATACTTGCATCTGATGTAGGCATTTGTGTCCTGGGGGGTGACAGGCTCAGATGAGCTTCCCCCGGGGATGCCTTCAGCCACTGGGCGACCCCTATTTTGGCTGAGGGCCAGCTCCTCAGCCTCTGTCAGAGGTGGTGGAGGTGGCCCTCCACCCGTTTTTCGGGCCTCTGCCATGTTTCTGTTGGCTGAGCAGAACTCAATGTTTGTTTTTAATTAGTATTTTAATGAGTGTTGGTGTAGGCTACAGCGTCACATTTTAAATGACTTCAATAGGTATAAAATATAAATGTGTTTGTATCAAGTGCTAATCTACTAAGTTGAGTATTAAGTGAGAGGACGCTGAAAAACAACATTTTGTTAGGGGTTTAAATTACTATTTGAAGTAGCCACTGAATTAATATTTACTTTGTTTAATAGCCTAAGTCGATTTAAAAAAATAAAATAAAAATCAAAGTGAGGTGCAATCATAGGCTAGCAAAATATGCCTTACCATTTTGAATGATGTTTTTATGTTTCATTTTTAGCTGCTTCCAAGTCCGTTTTTCTCCTGTAGAATTGCACCTAAAAGAAAAGATTTCATTAGGCTACTACTTATAGGCCTATTCATAACTATAGGCTATGCTACGATCTTACGGTTAAATGTTACGTCAATGGAATAGTACATTCAAACTTACGCGTTGACTAGGGCAGCAATTTTCTCCCATGCCGTCTCTCTCTCTTTCGCTGCTGCGGCGGTGTTGCATCTACGGCGAAATATATGTTCATATTCGCCGTAGGCCAGCATCAGGACCTCCAGCTCCAGCGCGCTGAAATAAGTCGATCGTTTTTTTTCCATTGTCATGGTGACTCGTGGTATCGGGGCTCCATAGATGATGGCTTTTTATAGTGGTTGTGCACGCACGTAACTCGAGGTTAACATACTCAGAGTTGATTGAACTAACTCAGATCAGCTGTTCTGGAACCGGATACTCAGAGTTTCCCATCTCAGAGTAAGTCAACTCAGAGTTCAGGGATAGACTCAGAGTTTGTTGAACCTGCTTTCTGGAATACCCCCCTGGTCATTCACAATGTGTAAACAAACACAATATAACTATACAAACCACTATAACTAGTATTCATTTGGTCAATTGTCCTAGCATATTCTGACTAATGTAAGGTAACAACTGTAGAGGAGAACAATTCAGACACAGACAACTATCATTAAGGCACTTTGAGGTCAAGTGAGATGCCAACCAGGTGTAGCCAGTAGTAATCGTTAAAGGATAACTTAACTAATTTGGACTCAAGTGCCTATCCACAGATTGTCTAACATGATTCTAGAGTGATGTCACCATTATATCCACAGATTGTCTAGCCTGATTCTATACTGTACACCATTATTTCGCAAACTGCTTCAGTAATGAGATTGTCGGCTTCTTCATGTAGTGATCTAGCTAGAAGCCAAGCTTGCAAACAATTAAGAAAGATAGGTAAATGTATTGGGTGTATTGATATATGTCTTAGTATGCCTGCAAAAAGGTCGTTAAACAAGCATTGAACATTATCAACAGTTATGTTCAATTTGAAACTGAACTATTTGTTTTCATAAACCAAGCACTAACTCCAAACATTGGTAAACTTCTGCACTCCAACTAGACTACAAAGGCAAAATAATTCATATTATGTGTCCCACCCCACTGTTAAAGTACAGTTTCGAATAATTATCCCAGTAATGAGCATCCAAAGAATAAAAAAAGGCATTTGCTCAATATTGTGGTGCACCACAATAATAACAATAATTAATAATAATAATAATAATAATAATAATAATAATAATAAGCTAAACAGATGAAAAATCATTTGGAAAATTGTAGAAAAATTCTGTTTGAAAAAAAATTGATATATTTGATTATTGAATTGAACGCCACTGGGCAGAGCTTGCTGTGCTGCTCAGACAAAAACATGTATTTTGACTCGTGCCTCTGGGATAGGGTTAGTATGTATCTGATTGGTGCCTCTGGGGCAAATCATATTTTATCAGTCAGCCCACACCCAGTGCCCTATTGGGCTGACCTTCTTAGCTCTCCAGGCATATTCAGCCAAACCAAATGTATTTTGTGTCCAATACATATTTTACGATATAATGAATAAAACAATTCTTTCCACATGGGGAACCATCTCTCAAGTTCATCTTGTTTTGCCATTAAAGTGCATTCAAACAAACAATAATATTGAATGAGATAAATCTAACTGTTCTATCTGTGTTTTTATCAATCCTTAATACGCATTTCCCAAAACACCTTAAAACCCCACAACATTATCACATTCTGACATGATGGCCACCTGTACAATTTCCTTTGTGCTCACTGTGTTTACATTAAAAAATCAGATTGTTTTCAATACATTTCTCACTCACACTTAGTATAGTATTTTAAATGATTTACACAACAAGCAACTACTATATGTAACAAACATGTTTGTTGTGGAATTTGGCTGGCTGTGAATGATATTTCATCCTCATCAATATTTAATATATTAATTGATTGGCAATGTATAGTACATATTTACCAAAAAGTGAATGACGTTGGATTTGCTCACATTGAGAGATAATGCATCTAATTTCCAACAGTTATCAAGGCCTTCAACTCACATCTGTTAAATTATTAAAATCGTATTGATATAATTTGCAAGGCCACAGCATGGGTGAGCATTACACCATTATGCATGGATTTGGGCCTGAAAAAGGGCCCTTAAGCACCCCCAGTAATTTGGTTGTAATTTTTTTATTTGGTGGGTTATATTTGGTTATATTTATAGAATGAAAATAAAGATATATACACGATATCCTATGAAATCAGTAACAAAACTAAAATGGGTGTATTTCTGGCAGGACATTTTAGTCATGTACCGCCTATCAGCTGACAGCTAACACGGTCCAATCAAACACACATACACTGAAAGGCGGTCAAATAAAGACTTTCGATCACACTCACTGCGAAGTGAATTGCTAGGCTGGATTTCACATCAACTTGTGTTATGAGATTGATTGTACTGTGTAAAACGTTAGCCTTACTCACTGTTCGGTTACTCCTCACCATGTGGCTCATCGAGCAGGAGGAAGGGAAGTCTCTGGGAAGTCGAAGCTGATCTTATTCCTGGATCAACTAAAATAGGCGACGAGGATGAGTGTGCCCTAACATCCATCGTAGTGGCCGTATAGCAAACCAGTTATTTGAGTTATATCTCAATGGCCGTATATAAGATCTTGGACTCACTATACAGCCACAGCATTTCTCCTCCTCTGGGCATTAGACACCAAGAACTTTTTTGTTTTTTTCTCGACTCCATGGACCAGGCTAGCCCTGCCGCTGGTACTCTGAGGCCGGTTCAATCACCAAAAAGGGCTCCAACACACGTTCGGCCTGCTTCCTCCACTGCTCCTAAAAAAGCAAAGGCACAGCGAGTCCAGGCATCCGATCTTGATCTAAGTCCAGCAAGAGCCACTCCTGTGCTCAACCCTCTACAAAACATCCAACTAGCCATCGGAGCTGTTGGGAGAAAACTCGGGCCTATGCTAAGCTACAATGGCACGGACCCTGTCGGTACCAGATCAGAAATAAAGAGAAATAAACTGAAGTAAACTGAGTAGATTTATTCTTAATCAAAAGTCAATGGGTAGATATGTCTAATAGCAAATACAGTGCTGGTGTCACAAAGAGCTTCACCTCCGAGGAAGTTCTGCTGATTGTGAGCCCTGAGTCTCGGGTCTGTGCATACTTTATAGTTTAAAGGGCAAGTTCAGTTAGTTTGAAGGGCATATTCAGTTAGTTTTGGTTGGCCGCCCCCGCCTTTCTTGGGGAGGCTGAGCCGCGGGGCCTATTCGAGCTGGCTGATAACAGTGCACCTGGTTCCAGTCGAGCGGCGTTTATCGCCTGTTACTCCCTTGGGCTGCGTCTTGGTATGTCTTGGTACGCACGGGATTCTCTGTGAGGGGAGGGGGGAGTACCTATAACAATTGTCCTCTGTGACTTTGTTATTCTGACTCCAAGTAACCCTTGGGCCTTTTATTATTTTTTATTATTTCAATAGAGCCATCCACTCCCAGATCGAAGCTCTGGAGAAAAACACCACCAGTCCCACGTCTCACCCAACCCTAATTCCGCCCCCAGGCTTCGTGGTTCCCAGAGTTTCAGCCATCCCATGTGATGTGGTGCCACGCAGAACTCTGGCGACTGCTGTTGCGGCTGAACCTGTCAGTGTTCCATTCTTCCCTCCTGTTGCTGCTGCTAACCTTCCTAACTTGAGGAATCAAATCATAGCAGGTAACGACATCAACCTGATTAAAATATTACTGTGCTCTTTAGAGACTGGGTACAGAAGGATGGTGGAATGTGGGGATGTAGCTGTAATGCTAAAAGATAGTGACTCCAGACTGTCAAAAAGTCTGAACATGGCAGTTCTGAACTCCACTGAACTTGGAGTTCACTGTAGCATTTGGGGTGCTGAGGGATACGGTGTGCAAAGTATATTCCGAGAGGAGAAAGAGCTGGACACTTATTTAGCAATGTCTTATGGGGGTACATTGTTTTATGATTATAATAAATCCTCAGCAAAAGCAGCAATGTACTGGCAGCGGTTCAACATCAGGCTAGGCTGGTCCATGTTGGACCTGGGGCTTATCAGTCAGCATTTCACAGGCCATCAAGCGCTGTCATGCAACGTGTGTGGCTCCTTCTCACTCACTCTCTAAACTGAAGACCAGTCAGAAGACCGCAATTCATGCCGGATTTGATGGGTCTCTCACTCCTGGAGCTAGAATGCCAATGGTGAAACGCAAAGTAAGCTATACAATGTCGGGTTTCAATAGAAGAAAGGGGACCCGCAGCTCCAATTCACTGTATCATTTTCAATGAAAATGTATGTAATTTTCCTAATTGCAAATTCATGCATGCTTGTTAAGGCGGCCGACCAGATCTGTGGCCGCAAGGTGGTCGGTGCCTGCCGTGGCGGCAATTCCCGAACCCGCTGGTGGACACCGGCGGTGAGGGATGCCGTCAAACTGAAGAAGGAGTCCTATAGGACCTTTTTGACCTGTGGGACTCTGGAGGCAGCAGGCAGGTACCGGCAGGCCTAGAGGAGCGCAGCTGTGGCGGTTACTGAGGCAAAAACCCGGACATGGGAGGAGTTCGGTGAGGCCATGGAGAACGACTTCCGGACGGCTTCGAAGAGGTTCTGGACCACCATCCGGCGTCTCAGGAGGGGGAAGCAGTGCATCGTCAACACTGTGTATGGTGGAGACGGTGCGCTGCTGACCTCGACTCGGGACGTTGTGGATCGGTGGAAGGAATACTTCGAAGACCTCCTCAATCCCACCGACACGCCTTCCGGTAAGGAAGCAGGGCCTGGGGACTCGGGTGTGGGCTCTCCTATCTCTGGGGCTGAGGTTGCCGAGGTGGTCAGGAAGCTCCTCGGTGGCAGGGCCCCGGGGGGGGATGAGGTCCGCCCGGAGTTCCTTAAGGCCCTGGATGTTGTGGGGCTTGGTTGACATGACTCTGCAGCATCACGTGGACATCGGGGGCAGTGCCCCTGGACTGGCAGACTGGGGTGGTGGTCCCTCTTTTTAAGAAGGGGGACCGGAGGGTGTGTTCCAACTATAGGGGGATCACACTCCTCAGCCTCCCTGGTATTCCTGACACCCACCCCCACCTGGTAGGGGTGCTGGAGAGGAGGGTCCGTCGGATAGTCGAACCTCGGATTCAGGAGGAGCAATGTGGTTTTCGTCCAGGCCGTGGAACAGTGGACCAGCTCTACACCCTCTGCAGGATCCTTGAGGGTGCATGGGAGTTTGCCCAACCAGTCCACATGTGCTTTGTGGACTTGGAGAAGGCATTCGACCATGTCCCTCGGGGAGTCCTGTGGGGGGTTCTCCGGGAGTACGGGGTATCGGACCCCCTAATACGGGCTGCCCGTTCCCTGTATGACCAGTGTCAGAGCTTGGTCCGCATTGCCGGTAATAAGTCGGACTTGTTTCCAGTGAGGGTTGGACTCCGCCAGGGCTGCCCTTTGTCACCGATCCTGTTCATAATTTTTATCGACAGGATTTCTAGGCACAGCCAGGGCATTGAGGGGGTCCGGTTTGGTGACCTCAGGATTGGGTCTCTGCTTTTTGCGGATGATGTGGTCCTGTTGGCTTCATCAGACCGTGACCTCCAACTCTCGCTGGACAGGTTTGCAGCCGAGTGTGAAGCGGCCGGGATGAGAATCAGCACCTCCAAATCCGAGTCCATGGTCCTCAACTGGAAAAGGGTGGAGTGCACTCTCCGGGTCGGGGATGAGATCCTGCCCCAAGTGGAGGAGTTCAAGTACCTCGGGGTCTTGTTCACGAGTGAGGGGAGGATGGAGCGGGAGATCGACAGGCGGATCGGTGCAGCGTCTGCAGTAATGCGGACTCTGCACGGATCCGTCGTGGTGAAGAGGGAGCTGAGCCGAAAGGCAAAGCTCTCAATTTACCAGTCGATCTACGTTCCTGCCCTCACCTATGGTCATGAGCTTTGGGTAATGACCGAAAGAACAAGATCGCGGGTACAAGCGGCCGAAATGAGCTTCCTCCGCAGGGTGGCTGGGCTCTCCCTTAGAGATAGGGTGAGAAGCTCGGTCATCCGGGAGGAGCTCGGAGTAGACCCGCTACTCCTCCGTGTTGAGAGGAGCCAGATGAGGTGGCTCGGGCATCTAGTTAGGATGCCTCCCGGACGCCTCCCTGGTGAGGTGTTCAGGGCACGTCCCACTGGTAGGAGACCCCGGGGAAGACCCAGGACACGCTGGAGAGACTATGTCTCTCGGCTGGCCTGGGAACGCCTCGGGATCCCCCAGGAAGAGCTGGACGAAGTAGCTGGGGAAAGGGAAGTCTGGGCTTCCCTGCTTAGGCTGCTGCCCCCGTGAGCCGACCCCGGATAAGCGGTAGAAGATGGATGGATGGATGGATGGATGCATGCTTGCAGCTTCTGCGGAGATGGTCACCCAAAATCGGTGTGCCTCCACAGGAACAGCCCAATGCAGGCAAAGGAGAGGAAATTAATACATTTCTATCTACCCCCATCAACGTTCCTGAAATGTCTAAAGCATTTAAAAAACATCTAAATCGTTGCTTCCTCAATTACCTTATCACCAGGTGGATTTTTCGCTGGTTTAGCTTTCTTGCCAAACTTTTCTCACATGTGCAATTACCTTCAATTCGTGCCTACAGAACCAGCTGTAGTAGATCAACTTATAACCAAATAAATCAGTAAAGGGTGTCACACCGTGGTGAGGTCTTGTTTTATTTTATGTTGTCTTGTCAGTTCCTGTTTTATTTTGAAAAGTAACTCTCCTCTCGTTTCAGGTCACTTGCCCTTCCCCGTGTGTCACCTGTCTGATTGTCTTCCCTAATCACCGATTGTGTGCACCTGGTGCTCCCTTCCCCCAATGTGTTATAGTCTGCGTTTTCCCCTTGTCGTGTGCCAGTGTGTTCAGACTAGTCGACGAGCTACCCGAGCCTTTTTCCATGCCACAGTGTTTGCCAACCTTGCTACCTTGAGTATCCTTGTGAGAGTGATTTTTCTTTGTTACTTTTAGCCTAGCCATAGCATTCAGTTTAGTGAGCTTTCCTTGTTTTTCCTCCCTTTTGTTACGAATAAATAACAGCACGTATCATCAGGCTGTAATATCCTCACATAGCCACAAGGGAACAGGAACAAATACATAAGCTGTAATATCTACACATAGCCACTAGGGAATAGAAACAAATATATAAGCTGTATTAACCGCACCTGGCCACCAGATGGCAGCATACATAATACACTGGGGGCGGGCGCTCAACACTAGCCAATCAGAGCATATTATGCGTCATAGAGGCCACGCCTGCCCAGGTACCACCGAACACACAATCGGGGGGAGGGCAGAAACTCTAGAGGCAGCGTATCTTTTAGATATTCAGCTAAGAGTCGCTCCACGCGTGAATGATACAATTCCTCTCCATTTGCTTCATAGATAATAGACCTAAAGCTAAACAAATAAAGTGAGTTAAAAGCGATCCTGTGTCGGCGGCCTTCTTCCTCAAAGAACATCACAACAATTTGGTGACCCCGACGTGATTCAGAGAGGAGAGGCTGAGAGGCAACGACTGGAGGAAGCGGGGCCACGCGGCAGCGCACGTTTCACCATCTCTGTCACAGGCCGGCCAGTAAACCAGGTAAGCAGAACCTATGGTCTAATGACTGAATCTGCATTAGATATAGAGATATTAGGTGACAGAGGTGGCTAGCGTGTGTTGTTGTAAAGCCCTGTTATTCCGGTCCATAGTTGTTACAGTTAACCCGACGTGAAGATGAACAGGCGCTGATAACTCTGATTGGGAATTACTTAAATGATATTTTGTCGTCATTGTATGACTATATAGAAGAAGCAAATGGCCAGTATTGTATTATTATCCGGGTTCAAGTCCCTAGAGTTCAAGTCTCTAAAATTGTATTATTATCCAGGTTCAAGTCCCTAGAGTTCAAGTCTCTAAAATTGTTTTATTATTCGGGTTCGAGTCCCTAGGGTTCGAGTCCCTAAAATTGTTTTATCTTGTTAAATTGGTTAAGAGTTTGCGGCCCACTATGATACTGTGTTGAAATCGGATGTGTAGAAACCTGGGAAACCAGTGGCGTGAGGAGGCCGATTGGGAACATATTGCTGGCAATATTTCCATCCTCAAAGAGCTAAGCTAACTTGCATGAATCATAATACCTTTTGTGTGACTAACCCTGCATGTACTAAAGTTTGCTTTGTTACGGTACATTTTCGTTTCTTCTGCAATGTATGGTTCATGTGACTGAAGGAATCCCACCACGTGGGAGCAGTTTATGACCTCTGTCCTCTTTGTTTCCCACTAAGAGGAGCGGGGGATGGTCACATTCCTGGGTCAGGAATCAGTTTTATGGCCCCACGTGCGGCTAATGTTTAGGCTAAGAGAAGGGAGAGAAAGAGAGTAAACTTATCTTTCACTCTAACTCATATACATATACTAAACAGTGCCAGTAGATTCGAACACAGGCACACATAGACACACACACATAGTTGGTCATATACACAGCATTAAATAGGAAGATATAAAGTGTGCTAATATCACACACCGGGAGCATAGACAAGATCTCTTGGGAGCTTACAGGACCTGATAAGTTACAAATCCCTGTAAGCCAAACCCTCCCCCCCCTGGCCAAGACCAGGAATTAACATAAATTCCTGACACCCACCCCCACTGGCCAAGACTCCCCGACCACTCCTACCCCTACCCCCACCCCGACTAACCCTGGGCTCGCCCCGACTAAAACCCAACCTTCCCCCTACCCCTCCCTCGACGACTGCCTCTCCCCTACCGCACCACCTCCCCCGATGACTGCCCCTGAAGAATTCCCTCGTGGGACAAAGGGAAATGGCGTTGACCAGTCTATTACTTTGCGAGCAAGAAAATTAATGTGGTTCATTAGGCCAAAGGTTAATTTTAGTCTATGTCTGTTCTTTGCAAATGCCTAGCGACGGACATGTGTGGGACTGTAACGAAGTAGTATGATGCGGTTATAGACGCCATTACGTTGCGTGAGTGTGCTAAATAAGCGTGAATGAAGTTACTTGCACTCCTGGAGCTGCAAGGGGGAGAAGGCAGAATGAAGCCCAGTACAATAATTCGGTTTATTGGTGGTCATTACGTAATTATATATGTTATTAGCTAGACTTTTAAATTCATAAATAACTATGTTAACAGATGTCATTACTGCGATAAAAAGTGTTTTTGTGTAAAAGCTGATTGATTATTCTTAAGCGTCAACTTGTCAGTAATATGAAGCACGGTGTTCAAATTGACATTAACTCTCTGTTTTATTCTTTTCCTTTATTTACATTTGCACAAGAACCTTAAGCGAAGGAGGGGACCTCCACGGCCGGGGGGCTCCTTTCCAAAGAAATATCTCGAACGTCTCGCGTGGTGGCTATTAATGATAAGAAATTACAAGGTTAACAAAGAAGGAAAGGAAAGTTGGACATGGGATGGTGACAGTAAGTGGTGATGATGAGTTTACCCTATAATAATAATAATAATAATAATAATAATAAACATAATGAAACATAATAAAGAAAGCGCTGCGTAAGTACATTGTAAGTACTCAAAATTACTTATGACTATTCAATGACTATGTGTGACCACATATATATTCATTTTTCACTTCATTCACCATATTCACCGATTGTTTGACTCACCTTTGTATGCACGTTTGTTTTGATATAACTTTCACATATTGTTTGAACTACTTAGATTAGTAACGATATAAGATCATTTAGGATTTGGACGCGCCTGATCTATAATTACACAATAGAAACAACTGTCTACATATTGTTTGTGTTGTATTGTGTTAGATGTTTTTCTGCAAAGATACTGGTTGGTTCTGGTCTCTCTTCCCCTCAGGACAATGGAGGGGGGTCCATTAGAGAGAGGACAGTTGATCTGGGGCTCCAGCCCTAAATGGACTCAGAGACTCATATCTGGACTGTGGGGTTTGTGCCCCGGGGAAGAAGGCTGCCGACAACAGGAACGCTTATAACTCACTTTATTTGTTTAGGTTTAAGTTATTTAACTATGAAACAGAAGGAGAGGTATTATATGTATTTCACGCCGCGTGGAGAGCCCCAAGTTTTGCATCCTTAGTAGCTTTGCATCCTTCCGATGCGCTGCCTGGGGA
Organism: Merluccius polli; assembly: GCA_030340625.1. NCBI lineage: Eukaryota > Metazoa > Chordata > Actinopteri > Gadiformes > Merlucciidae > Merluccius > Merluccius polli. The sequence goes on along the minus strand of JAOPHQ010006271.1, from coordinate 228,521 downwards.
GTTCTGACTCGAGCCGGCGACTTCCGCCGGAAGTCAGAGGCGTGGCCTCTATGACGCTGGTGTTGAGCGCCAGCCCCCAGTGTATTGTTTGCCGCCATCTGGTGTTGAGGTGCAGTTATTACAGCCTGCTAGTACATATGTTATTATTAATTCGCAACAGTCCCTCCTTGGTCATCACTGATGACCATACTATAAATTAATAATACAATGTATCATGTAAGGTCTAAAAATGGTGAGTATAAATCCAAGCGAAAAAAGAAAAACACGGGCCGTAGCCAACAAACAGTAGACAAATTATCATCACATCATACAATCAATATGTCATACCATCATCACAGTATCCTGAGGACACAAAGGCATAGTGATAAATGCATAGTATTTAAGGCACAGTGAATTCAACACACATATCCACCACAGAAATAAAGGCACATTTTCATCCCCAGAGGTCCCTTCAATTACCTCCAGGCATGAATTTCACATCTTGAATACTTCTAGGTAAAAAATAACAGTAAACTTTAACACTTCCAGCATGCATTGGAAGTCAAAAACTAATAATATCAAGTAATGTATGAATAAAAACAAAAAACAATCAAAAAACGCCCTGTAGACATGCATGGTTTCCAATGGCTCAGGTAGACTCCATACATGCCGGTTCTCAAACATCATCACAGTGTTATCACCCGCACTAGTAGTCGACGTTCGGTTGAACAGTTTACAGATTGAATGCCCATCTTGTGATCCATAGGCAAGGCCCACACTTCTAGGTTACTAACACGTACCCATGTGTGCCTTGCCCACGGATCCACTGGTCAGCTCAGTCTTACCAGTAGTCAGAGCATATTTTAGCAGCATCAAAAATTCAACAACCTCTTTATTACAGTAAACAAAAGAAACAGCACATCACATTCTGGACTTAAAAACATTATAATGACACTCATGACCCACATTGTGCATTTATTAACTCAAATTCAAGTTAATCAGGTGTTGTGTCTTCCTAGACACAGGTATCGAACTCCAGGGAAACAAGAACTATTCCATGTACTCCAACCTAATCAGGTCTGGACGGTCCACTGTTCCATTGTTTGGCCACAGTGGGACATACTCAATCCCTACATAAGCCTGGAGTACCCCCGATTCTCCCGGGACCCCCACAGCCGTGGTGATCAATCGATTCAACAGCCCTCGAATGCAGGGAATACAACAACAACCTATTATAACTAACACGACCACTGCCACTATTCCCATTAGGAGCACTGACTGGATCGTGCCCCTCCATTTACCAAACATGTCCTCCATCCAATCTGTGAGAGGGTCAGTAATGCCGGAGTTCTCTGTTAACTCCAGCCTGAGAGCCTGCAGTCCCGCCAATGCCCTAGACACTGATCCATCTGGGGCTGTGTTATTAGGGACAAATGTACAACACGCTGTCCCAAACATTGCACACACCCCTCCTTGATTAGCCAATATCATATCTAAGGCTAACCTATTCTGGTAGGTCATTCGGGAGGTGGCGTCTAACTGTTCCTTCAAACCCTTAACTGCATCTGTGGTAAAATTAACAAAACGCTGCTGATTGTAATATATGTAATTAACCCAATCTACGTTTTTATTAATGGTTGCCCACCAGAAGAAAACTGATTCAAAACCTGCCGCCACTTGATTGCGGGCCTTATGTTCATTGGGGACACCTCGAGGCACACCTATGGCGTCTAAATATATTTTTTTATCAAAACTCCCTGGTATTGGAGTGTTAGCCCGTTTCTGATGGGTGTGTTCGCGGAAGTTACCATCTTTCCACACCTTTAAATCCATCACATCTACAGTATCTGGTAAAATAAAAATAGGCATTACTAATTGGACTATGGCGCATATTCCTGAGAAATTCACAGGAAGAACCCCCCTTAAAACCCGTCCCCCACAAAACCACCATATATCACTACGCGCCCGTGTCATATTGGAAAGCGAAGCTATTTCCCTAGTGCTGTTGCACTTTCCTAGGGGAAGAGATCCCACTTTCCTCCCTTTACCGTTTCCCCGTATACAATGATAATGCGGGGTGAGATTAACTTCGAAACTGGGCGGTATAACCCTTATCGGGATTTGGGGGTACATGACGTCTAGTAAAACCTTTACATTATCTGGACAACCTGGGATATGACTTTCTACGAACAGTCCTAATAAGCATGCAAACCCTTCTGCGGAATTTAACGGGGTGATTCTAGCGGGAGCTGTAGTCAGGCGGGGTCGCCCTGATGCACAGATAATACAATTAGTCTTTCCCTGAGCCCGAGCTGTATAGTTCATCCATTTTACCCACATATTTTCATATAGTCCACCTGTCTCTACCTCCCATGTGTCTCCCTGGGCCTCTGGTTCTTCCAGGTCCGGGGGAAATACATGAGGTTGTTGCGAATTAATAACATGTATCATCAGGCTGTAAATATCTGCACATAGCCAGGAGTAGAAATAAATATACAAGTTGTAGTAATTGCACCTCAACACATGATGGCGGCAAACAATATACTGGGGGCGGCGCTTAACGCTAGCCATTGTGCGTCATGGAGGCCACGCCTCCTGCCCAGAGGCATCCGGCGGAAACATCCGGTTAGGATCAGAAGCCCGAGGCGGCGCATCGGGACGGATGCTAAGCTAAGCGGCTCTCCACGCGCGTGGCATTTACATTTACTTTCCCCACATGCTTGGTAGATTAAGATAACTAAACCTAAACAAATAAAGTGAGTTAAAAGCGATTCCTGTTGTCGGCGGCCTCCTTCCCTCGGAACACAACCCCACAAGGTGTAGACACAGGCACTATTACCGGGGCCTTATTGGATCCACCAGGTGCTAACATACCGGGAGGACATTTATGCGCCTGTAAGTAGATTTGAACTAGTGGGTCCTCCCCCTCTATGTCTATTCCCAAGAGGAGGGAAAACCCTCTACTATCCTCTTTTTTATATGTTAATTGCCCCAGCCCTGGTACTGTCAACCCCGCCTTTAATGTCAATAATATCATGTTCTTTTTGAAGTCCTTAACATCCCTCTCTTTGCACATCGATACCTGTTTCTGGACCTCTGTCCATGGGGCCCCCTTAGGATAGTATCCCTCCTTGTAACCAGGATGTGTGAACCATGACGCCTGCGGCCAGGACTTGCAGGAGTTAAGGCCGCGGTAGTATCCAGTGACCCCCGTCGCTATACATAGGTATTTCTCCGCCTTGTAGAAAGAGTCTGCATAAAGGCCACAGTTCATCAGTCGGCAGATGTCAAGTTCAAAAACAGTTGCAATTCCATGACAGTAGTTCAATGTGGTTATGCTCCTTGATGTCGCATCCCTAGTCACTGGGATCCGGATGGATCCCATGCATTGGGTGGGGGTACTTGCCATAGTCCTTTGAATCAGGACCAGCAGCAGGATTCCTACCATGTATTTCCATGGCTTTTTACTGGGTTTGGTCATCTTGGACCGGGGCAGGATCACCCTTAGCTTGAAGTGCCCCTAGATCGGTCAAGGTTTGTGTCCACGATCTGCCGGGTGTATCTGCTTTGCGACACCGACTCAAATGGTGCCACTGAGCTCCTCGCCGGTCCTCTAATGAAACAGACAAAGGTGTTGCCAAAATTACTTTATACGGCCCCTCCCATCTGTCCTCCAAGTTCTTTCGATGGTGTTTTTTCACCCAGATCCACTCGCCAGGTGTCACCACTGGAGGAGATGAGTCCCCTGACTCGGGTTTCACCTGGTCCGTGATCTGAGAAAAGTTAGTGCCTGTAGATACTCCTGCATTACTTCATCAAATCTGTCTGATGGAGGTCCCTTAGAGGGTGGGCTATGAGGCCCCTGCATGGGTCGCCCTGTGACTAGTTCGTGGGGGCTAAGAAGGGTACTGCTAGAGGGAGAGGAACGTATGGCCATTAATGCCAATGGTAAGGCTGTCACCCAAGTCATCTTTTTTCCCATTCTCCTATTCTTGACTTCCCCTGCCAATTGGTCTGCCTGTACCCGACCTAAGGTGCGGGTTTCCACCTCTTCTGCACTGTCCCTCAACCTTTCCTGTCGATCACTTCTAAGTATTTTGGTCACCTGATTCTTGATTGTCTGGTTAGCTCGCTCTACCAGGCCTTGGGATTGAGGATGATACACTGAACCGAACCTGTGTTTCAACCCCAGATACTTTTCCACCTCCTGGAGGTGGACATTAGCAAAATGACTCCCGTTGTCTGAGCAGATAAGTCTGGGGTATCCCCATCGTGGAATTAATTCCTGCACTAACCATTTGATCACTGTGTCCCCATCTTCCCTCTTAGTGGGGACTGCTTCTACCCATCTAGAGAACCTATCTACGGCTACTAGCATAAACCGTTTCCCTTCTACTCTGTTCTCTTGTCCCATATCTGTATAATCTATGTAGATTTCTTGAAATGGGAGTTGGGGCACGGGGAAATGTCCTCTGTGTATCTTGAACCCCTGGTTTTGGTTGCAGGCTTGGCACGTCTGGCAATCCTGGACATACTGGTCGCACATTGCCTTGAGCGCTGGATGCCACCAGTATCTTTCAATTCTTTCTCGGGTCTTCGCCTTCCCTTCATGTGCCAATCCATGTTCTTTTCTCAAGAGAAACAGCAGGGCCTTTGTAGAGACGACTGGCTTCCCCGTGCAGGAGTAGTATATTCCTTCCGGGGTTTCCCTAGCCCCTTTCTCTCGCCATGTCGTTTTCTCATAAGGTCCTGCCGCCTCTTGCATTTGTTTGACCATTTCTTCATCTGGGTCGAGGTTTGTTTCTTCATTGGCCATCATCAGGTGTACAACCGGGGTGTACCCTCCTTCTTTTAAATGTTCAACTGGAACATATCCTCCTGCTTTCTTGGCTGCTTCATCCGCCGCATGGTTTCCTCTTGCTTCAGCTGTCTGTGTCTTCTGGTGACCACGGCAGTGCATGATAGCTACGTCTTGTGGAAGTTGGGCTGTTTTGGCCAATAGCAGGATCAGGTCCGAATGTTTTGCTTTGGTGTTAGCACTTGTGGTCATCTGTCTGTCCATCATTTGCTGTCCATTCAGGTGGGCCATTTCGTATGCATAGTTTGAGTCAGTGTAAAGATTAAGTATTCGTCCCTGGGCTATACGTAATCCTTCGCACATGGCATATAGTTCGGCCCTTTGTGCTGAAGCGGGCTGTTCCAATATGCCGCTGGCCAAAGTGGTGCATACTCCTTTGTTGGTTTGTTCCACCACAGCCCAAGAGGCCACGTTTTCTCCGTTGGCTGCCCTATAGCAGCATCCGTCGGTGTACAAGGTCATGTCCACCGGGTCTAGAGGTTCTGCTCCTAGCCCTGGTCTGATTTTCACTGCCTTCTTGATTTCTTCTGAACACACGTGAGGTTCTCCGTCTTTGGGACCGGGCATGGTGCTAGTCATGTTAACTCCTTGTGTGGTAAACGTGACCATGGGGTTTCCCAATATCCTCTGGAGTTTCGCGTTCCTATTGGCAGTGTTGATCGTATAATCCGAGCTGTTTAGGTAGGCTTTTACTCCATGCATTGTGTGGACAATCACTGGGTGTGACATTACTATGTAGGCCGTCTTGTCCAGGCTCTTAGCAATGGCACATATTGCTTTCCCACATTCGGGGAGCCCTCTTTCTGGAGGGTCCAAAGCAGAACTGTGGTAGGCCAGGATTTTTCTCCCTCCTTGGTGTTTCTGCCACAGGATCCCATTGACCACACCTTCTTTTTCTGATACATCGAGGTGGAAGGGTTCCTTGTAATCTGGGGCAGCCAGGGCAACGGCACTACACAAGCTATGTTTAAGCCTGTTGAATGCCTCTTCCGCTCCAGGGGTCCATTCCAAAAGGGCCTTTAGGTTTCTATGGCCCGCTTTGGTGATTAGCTGTCGCAGAATGGTTGTCTCTCCGGTGTAGTCTGGAATGTATGTTCTGCTATATCCTGTCAATCCCAGGAATGCTAACATTTGTTGGACCGTTTTTGGCTTTGGGTAGTCTTTAATTGTGTTTTTGTGTTCTTCGCTGATCTCTCTCTTATTCCCTCCTATTACTTTCCCCAAGAAAGTAATCTGCTCCTTGACCAGCTGGAGCTTTGCCTGCTTGAGTTTGTATCCTTTCGTTGCGATGGTTTGCAACAGGGCCTCAGTAGCTTGTAGGCAAGCTTCCTTCGTCTCTGCTGCTAGGAGGAGGTCGTCAACGTACTGAATCAGTACTGTGCCGGAAGGAAGGGCCAGTTCTTCCAGGTCTTTCTTCAAGCAAGCATTGAAGATGGTGGGAGTGGATCTGAATCCCTGGGGCATTCTTGTATAAGTGTACTGTTGACTTCCATATGTGAAGGCGAAGAAAGGCCTTGATTCGGCCGCCAGAGGGAGGCAAAAGAATGCATTAGCAAGATCAATCACCGTGAACCAGTTGTGTTGTGGGCTCACTGCATTCAAGGCCACATATGGATTCGGAACTTTTTCTGGCGGTGCCACAGTTCGTGTGTTAACGGTTCTCAAATCGTGAACCATCCTCCAAGTATGTCCATCCGCTTTCTTCACTGGCAGGATCGGTGTGTTCCATGTTGATGTGGTCCTCTCCAGCACACCTGCATTTAGAAGGCCACTTATAGTGTCTCTAATTCCTTCCTCTGCTTCTCCCTTGATCCTGTATTGGGCTGTCCATACCGGTAGATGAGGGTATTTAATGTCCACCACGATGTTGTGTTGTGGGGTGTGTCCCACATCGTATGGGCCTTTCGCCCACACCTTCTCTGATATGCGAGTCAACATGGCGGTGACTCCTGGGTCTTCTGGGTCATCCGTTCCTGAGTGATCATTCTTGATCACCTTCCGATGTCCTTCCACCTTTTTTCCAATCACCTTGTTCGTTGTCCGTGAGGATATTCTCCAGAACTCAGCATTCGGGCTTTGGAAAAGGTATGCGTTGTCAGTGGCGCACCACTGGGGAACTGCCTGTGCCCTCTTTACCATCGATCCAAGTTGTTTGGATTCGTGGTTGGCACTGACCAAGAGAGAGACATGGGGGACACTATCCGGTCCCAGCCGGAACCAGGATAACTGTTCATGGGTGAGGTAGACCTCTGACGCGACCCCCTCGGGTCCCAGGAATATGTCTCCACATTCCAGGTCTTCCAGCTTTCCATTCTTCTGGTCGTACCACGGTTCGTCGTAGGATAAATCTTGATCGTGAGTGACATGGAGTGTACAATGTAAAGAGTCTGTCAATTCATTGTAGGTTCCCATTTCCTTAATCCAGATCTTCCAGCTTTCATAGGTGTTAACAAGTCCCGGGACCGTCTGTACTGCACCCGACAGTTCTTGCCAGTAAATTGTGGTATCTTTGTGCCTCTCTGGTCTTGGGTCATCCATCAACATGCACAAATGTGCAGTTTCCGGAGCCGGGCTGAGGGGGTGATACAGGGTAATGCCCCCCAGATCGCAGGCCAATGTTATTCGTAGGGAGCTCATTAGGTCCCTCCCCAAAAGGTTGATGGGACATGCTGGTGCGTAGAGGAATGAATGTGATCCCCTCTGCTCCAGTATATCGAAATTCAAGGGGACCGTAAACTGTTGTTCCATGGGTTGCCCAGAGAACCCCATGGTTTTTAGAGAGCGGTGAGATAGTGGAGGAGGGTTTCCCGCAAGACAACCGATTGTCGATACGGATGCTCCCGAATCCACCAGGAACGTGCATCGGTAACCCCCCACATGTGCCTCCACTGTAGGTTGACCGAGGCCCAGATCCCTCCTCGCTCGCTCGTCCTCCGGGCACCCCTATTGGTGTACAGGATACATTGGCGTACCCGGTGGGGGAGGGCCCTGTTGGGGATTCTGGGGCTGCGGCTGTCCATGTGGGGAGCAATACGGGGGCAAACTGGGGCATTCTCTAATCCAATGTCCCAATTGACCACAGTAAAAACATTCTGAAGAGGGAAATCTTGGCTCTCCTCGGCCTCGTCGTCCCCTGCCCCTATATCCTTGATTCTGGTATCGTGCCTGTCCGTATTGCTGTGGGGGCAGGGCGTATGGCAGGCCAGGATAATTAAATGCTTGGCCTCCTGGTGGTGTAATCCCCTGAGGCGCCGGTACTTGATACACCACGGTTGGTATGGCGTTGGGGACAGGTGTCACTGGTACCGAGGCCTGGTATGCCACCTGTGGTGCGTTGTTAGATGTAGTCGGTGCTGAGGCCTGGGGTGCTGGTGGCGTGGTTGCTAGGGGCATCATGGTCGAGGGTTCCTGGGTGTTCTTGGCCTTCTTATTCAGGTCTGCTTGTTCTTTGATTTTCATCTTCAGAAGTACGAGCTTTAAGTCTTCATATTCACCATTTTTCTCCTCTTGTCTTTCTTGGTCTAGGTGATAGTGGTGAACTAGCTGCTCCACCCATCGGTCCCATTTCATATAATCCAGGGACGCCACCATTTTCAGTGTCTTCTGGACTGCCGGTGTTAGACCTTTTATCAGTGCCTCCTGGAATGTTTGGAGCCCTATCCTGCTGTCGGACGGGCGTTCGTCATTCCTATCCACCCACAGGTCTTCGGCTCGTTGTATATATTGATAAATGTTTTCTTCGGGCTTGATGTGTATGTTAGAGATCCCTGCCTTCTTCATATCGCCCGGAAAGAGTTCCCGAAGGCAGTCCCAGAGGTGGTTCCGATATGGATCTAAGGGGGTCCGGTCAGCCAAGTTCGTAGTCCCAGCCATTCTTTCCAGTTCATTAGTCCGCCTGGGGCCATATGTTCTGCTAATGATAGCTCGTACATCCCCCAAGGCCAGGTTGTCCCCAGACGTCTCCATTTCAAACTTCCTAACCCAGGCCTGTGCTCCCGCCGTGAGTGGTGGTAGACTGTTGGCCAAAGTGTGCATATCCCGATGGCCCCATGGTGTATACATTTCTCTACCCGCTCCATCTGTCAGGAGGGGTGCCATAAAGTCCTCTATGGTGTATTGCCTTGGGCGACAGGGCCTGGTTTGGCTAGCTGAGCAGTCAATGGAACGATCCCTATTCGGGGTATTGAATTGGGAGGAGTTCCTGGGATTGGGTGTACACCCCATTGCCTGGGGGTGGTCTGATGTTATTGGACTCCATGGGTCGGGTCGTCTTGGCCTGGTCGTCATGGAATGATGTGTTACCAAAGGTGGGGGCAGACTCTTGACTCTGGTGTTGAGCCTAAGAGTTTGCGATTTCCCTACCACCTGGTTTTCTCGGAAGGTGTCTTCTCGGTCATCTCTAGGTGGTTCTTCTTCCGTGTCACACCCCATAAGAAGCGACGATTCACCTTGAGTCCAAGTTTGACGCTCCGATCTTTGTCCAGGTATGAGGTCTTGTCTGTTATTTGGTTCTCTTTGTTGATCTTGTCTGGTGTCGTCTTGATGTGCTTCTTCCATTTCTCTGCCTCGTCTCCCGGACTCCATTCCGTATCCTAGGTTATCAGGATCCCTTGGCCAATTGCGTGCTCTATCATCATTTCTTCTTTCCTGGTATCGAGCTCTGGTATGGGCCTCTCGGTTGCTATATGATTCATCTTCTGTATCACTGAGCATCTCCTCGTACTGGGTTTCTTCTCCTTCTCAATAGTCACCTCTGTTCCAAGATTCTTCTTCATATCTTTGTCTGATCTCTCCTTGTCTCTGGGTAGAACGCACTGATCTACAAGGCTCTTCATCTCTGTGTCTTCTACTTGAGTTCCTTGAAGGATCTAGTGGCTCTCTCCCCATGATGGCACCTGGGCCACTTCTTCCTTCTATCACCATCTCAGTCCATCTTCCAGGTGTCCTACTCGATCCCCTCAGATCGTCAGTGCCATTTTCCCCCGCCGTCTTGTACATCGGGCCGCTGTAGGCGATGGATACTGGCCCGTTTCGTATGGTAAGTAACGGGTGTTGGTGTCTGACCGCAGCCCTCTTGCTTTCCTCTACTGTATAGTTCCAAGCATCCACAATCATATCAGTATCGACCATCACATCTGTCCTCCATACTCCGTTGTGTTCCCATTCTTTCCGATACTTCAGCTCCCTTCTAGCCCACTCTTTCTGCTAGATGACAGTGGCTTTCCAACCTGTGCGTTGGAAGCCAAATATCTAGCAACTGTGGCCCGTTGTTGGCGAAGGGTATCCATTATGAGAAGTGAGTCTGACGTCCTGTGGCCAGTGGGGGAAGGATTAGGAATTGGAAACGTTTTCTTCTTTGGAGTATTGGCTGATGACAGGAAGCAGTGGCAGTTCTTGATCCGAAGGGGGGTGGGTGGTGGGTTGATGTGTGATGACAGGTAACAATGTCAATTCTTGATCCGAAGGGGGGGGGGGGGGGGGTGGGTTGATGTGTGATGACAGGAAACAATGTCAATTCTTGATCCGAAGGGGGGGGGGGGGGGGGGGGGGGGTGGGTTGATGTGTGATGACAGGAAACAATGTCAGTTCTTGATCCGAAGGGGGGGGGGTGGGTGGTGGGTTGATGTGTGATGACAGGAAACAATGTCAATTCTTGATCCGAAGGGGGGGGGGGGGGGGGGGGGGGGGGGTGGGTTGATGTGTGATGACAGGAAACAATGTCAGTTCTTGATCCGAAGGGGGGGGGTAGGCGGTGGGTTGATGTGTGATGACAGGAAACAATGTCAATTCTTGATCCGAAGGGGGGGAGGGGGTGGTTGGTTGATGTGTGATGACAGGAAACAATGTCAATTCTTGATCCGAAGGGGGGGAGGGGGTGGTGGGTTGATGTGTGATGACAGGAAACAATGTCAATTCTTGATCCGAAGGGGGGGGAGGGGGGCGGTGGGTTGATGTGTGATGACAGGAAACAATGTCAATTCTTGATCCGAAGGGGGGGGGGTGGGCGGTGGGTTGATGTGTGATGACAGGAAACAATGTCAATTCTTGATCCGAAGGGGGGGAGGGGGTGGGTGGGTTGATGTGTGATGACAGGAAACAATGTCAATTCTTGATCCGAAGGGGGGGAGGGGGGTGGGTGGGTTGATGTGTGATGACAGGAAACAATGTCAATTCTTGATCCGAAGGGGGGGGGGGGAGGGGTGGGTTGATGTGTGATGACAGGAAACAATGTCAATTCTTTTCTTGACAAGTAGGGGGGGGGTGTTGACAGGAATAGGTGGTAATTCCTTTTCTTGACCAGTAGAGGGGGGTGTTGACAGGAATAGGTGGTAATTCCTTTTCTTGACCAGTAGAGGGGGGTGTTGACAGGAATTGGTGGTAATTCCTTTTCTTGACCAGTAGAGGGGGGTGTTGACAGGAATCGGTGGTAATTCCTTTTCTTGACCAGTAGAGGGGGGTGATGTTCGGGGGAGAGGAGAGGGGGGGGGGGGGGTTCGGGAACAAGGGGGTTATCTGGGTGTATCTTATCTACAGATAATACTATTCCCTATATTCTACATATTCCCTAACTCTCAATATAGCTCACAGGGATTTGTAACATTATCTGGTCTTATAAGTTCCCAGGAGATCTTATCTATTCTCCCGGTGGTGTTACTATAGCATAAAACTACTCCTAAGTGTGCACACGTTATATCTTCCTAAGTAATATAGTGTATATATGTCCAACTATGTGTATGCCCGTATGTGCAAGTGCTCCAACTCCACTTGCACTGTTAGGTATATTTCTATAAGTTGGAGTGAAAGATGAGTACTTTGTCTCTCCCTAGACCTAGCATAGCCATTAGCCTCCACTCGGGACCGTATGGCCGCACAGGAATGCTACCATCCCCCCTGGAGAACACTGAGCCATAAACAACCCCCCGTGGTGGGCTATCTTCCGCTAGGCCCTCGTGTTTAGCTTATGTGGCTAATAGCACAAGAATGCTACCATGCTTCTATGAGGAACAAAGGGCTAACCCACGTGTTGGGATCTCCAGTTGTATTCTGCAGAGTTAACTAAGATGCATTTTAGCAGAGTTAGCAAGGATTAGCACATGCAGAGTTATGTACACAAACGTGGGTTATTGTGTTTCATGCAAGTTAGCGTAGTTCTTTGTGCATTTGATGTTAGTAGCAATGTTAGTAACAATGTTAGTAGCAATCTGTACCCTATCGATCTCCGTTTTCCACTCTCCTATACTCTAGGGGTTATACCCCAAATTTATATTCCCAGGTTTGTACTGAATTTTAATTTTTATACTCTAAAGCTCCGTGCCGAGTTTTTTTATACTCCCAGGTTCCGTACCGAGTGTTAATAATACATACAGTACTGGCCTCTTGGTTCTTCTATTTGTCGTACAATGGCGACTAATATAATTTAATCAATCCCAATTTGAGTATTCAGCGCCTGTTCATTTTACGTCGGCTTAACTGTAACGACTATGGACCGGAGAACCAAAGCTCTACCACAACGTACGCTAGCAGCTCTGTCACCTAATAATCCTATATCTATCTATGTGCAGTTTTAGCCTAAGCAATGGGCACTGCTTATCTCCTGTTATGGCGCCTGTGGCAGAGCTGTTGAGACGTACGGTTGCAGTGCGGCCAAAGTTCCAAAGTTCCAAATAAAACCTCTCTTTCCCCGAATCACGTCGGGAAGTCACCAGAATGTGGGGTTTGTGTCCCGGGGAAGAAGGCTGCCGACAACAGGAACGCTTATAACTCACTTTATTTGTTTAGGTTTAAGTTATTTAACTATGAAACAGAAGGAGAGGTATTATATGTATTTCACGCCGCGTGGAGAGCCCCAAGTTTTGCATCCTTAGTAGCTTTGCATCCTTCCGATGCGCTGCCTGGGGAGTTCTGACTCGAGCCGGCGACTTCCGCCGGAAGTCAGAGGCGTGGCCTCTATGACGCTAGTGTTGAGCGCCAGCCCCCAGTGTATTGTTTGCCGCCATCTGGTGTTGAGGTGCAGTTATTACAGCCTGCTAGTACATATGTTATTATTAAAGGTGCGCTATGCAACTCGGTTATTCCTCCGCTGTTTCTGGGTTTTCGCCGGAATTGGGCTCGCATTTCTCACTATAGAGCTCCCCCTGCAGCCTCGGAATAGGCCTACAACACTGTCGTAAAAACTCATTGACAACGCCCCCCACCCCCCACTTCGATAAATAAATAGTAATACACAACGAGAACCTGGATTCGGACCGCAAACAAACATGTGTGGTAGCAAGTCACTGCTAGGATAAACCCTCACTAGCTAGCAAGCTAGCCATGAAGCAACCAAGCTAAACACATACAGGGCTCACAATAAAACGGTCGAGCAAAACACATTGTTCAACAGACTCTCAAACCACATTACAAAAACGAAGTTCACCCAAGGGTAGGCTACTTACAATTTCAGCAGCAAGACAGCCAAGTCGGCGTCCGTTTTGCATTCTTCCGAGTCTCTCAGTTGACGCCATTCCGCATAAGCTCGCCCTATGTTCACTCGTGTCTGGTTTCTTTGTTTATCATAATCCTTTCTCTTATTCTTCGATTCCTCCGACCTTCCCCTCTTGGGTCTTGATGGATCCATAGTGGATTTGTCGATTGATCCAGAATTGCCTTGCAACTGACTCTTTATATTCAGCCGGACCCATGTTCGGCACCCCCGCCCAGGTCTACCGTAAAGCAGTGAAACTACAATCTGACTACATTTTCGAGGCGCGATTGGATACTTCCGCTGCGTCACATCCGTAAGTGGCCGGGACGGCCACATGAAGTTGCATGTTCTGTTTTTCCGCGGGGACCCAACAGGGGGAGATGAAACACCCACCAAACAACCCAGAAAGTGTTGTAGAACGATCAGAACGACTCTCAACCTGCATGGTTAAGGTTATTTTTGATAAACGAGTTGCATAGTGCTTCTTTAATTCGCAACAGGACATTGAAATGGACTGCAAACACGAAATGAACAGCAGGAACATTGCTTCCTGTTACCAGCGGTTGATCATAATTTTCATACTAGGAGGCAACATGGCTGACAGTCCTATCTGAATGTAATGTGTTTTTATGCTCTATATTTTCTATTTTCTTTTTGATTCCTTTAATGATTGATTATTAACAAGTGATTGATGTTGAAAGATGTTAACACTCTGTAGTGATGATTGTTGTGCATTGACAGTGATTAGCGTAATGTTCTTTGAACATTTGCAATGACCTGGTTAAAGTAATCATTGGGAAATACTTCAGCAATCTGTTGGGAAAGGATCTAATGCACAAGCTAGATAGTTTATTGACATTAGGAAGAATTGGGATTACCTTGCAAACGCCAACGACTAATGCTGTTATGCTGTGTTTAATATCTTTACTTGTTAGCTTTGTCCACCACCGTGTCAAAAATACAGCGTCAACGCCGGGTGGTGCAGCAGATACGCATCAAACAGCGGTTAGGTTTCATTCTCAGTCACTAGGAATGGTGGAAAGAGTGAATGGGACATTCAAGAAACTAACATTTCTGAGAAACAGAATTTCAGTGCCGAAGGACGAACCACCAAGGAGGGTGGAGACAGGTGACCAGGTGTACCTGAGAGTGTTCAGGGGACAGTGGAGCGCCCCGACCTGATCAGGCTGGGTTACGTAGACTGGTACCTGATTTCCTGGAGTTCTGCACCTGTGTCTAGGAGGACATGGCATCTGATTTACTTGAGTGATGAATTATTAAACGCACAGTGTGGGTCATGTTTGTCATTACAAGGCATTGTTTAAATTTGGATGTCTTATGCTGTTTTCGCATGATTGCTTTAATAATGAGACTGCTGAATTTCTTTGATGCTACGGGAATATGTTCTGATCACTGGTACGGCCGAGTTGATGAGTGGGTCCACGGGTGAAGCACACATGGGTACGTGTTAGTAACCTTGTCGTGTGGGCCTTGCCTATGGATGACATGATGTACATTAAATTCGTGAATGGAGACCATCTGGGCCATTGGAAACCATGCATGCCTGCAGGGTGTTTTTTTAGTTCTATATAGGTTTACTGTTCCTTATACCTGGAGGTATTCGATTTTGGTTATTCATGCATATAAGTATTTGAAGGGATTTCTGGTGATGAAAATTACTGTGCATTTATTACTGCGCCTTTGTGTCCTCAAGATACTGAGACTGTATGACATAGATTGTATGATGTGATGATAATTTGTCTACTGTTTGTTGGCTACGGCCCATGTATTCTTTGAGACACACCAAGGTGAATGCCGTCCACTTTAGAGATGCGACAGGTTTTTCTCCTGTTTAGTGGGGGGTTTTCCCAAACTAAGTCGGTTGGTGATGTTGATGTTGACCCACGGTAACCAATCCGTGGGTTTTTTTCTTTTCGCTTGAATTTATACTCACCATTTTTATACCTTATATGATACATTGCACTAGTAATTCGTAGTATGGTCATCAGTGATGACCAAGGGGGGACTATTACGAATAAATAACAGCACGTATCATCAGGCTGTAATATCCTCACATAGCCACAAGGGAACAGGAACAAATACATAAGCTGTAATATCTACACATAGCCACTAGGGAATAGAAACAAATATATAAGCTGTATTAACCGCACCTGGCCACCAGATGGCAGCATACATAATACACTGGGGGCGGGCGCTCAACACTAGCCAATCAGAGCCTATTATGCGTCATAGAGGCCACGCCTGCCCAGGTACCACCGAACACACAATCGGGGGGAGGGCAGAAACTCTAGAGGCCGCGTATCTGTTAGATATCCAGCTAAGAGTCGCTCCATGCGTGAATGATACAATTCCTCTCCATTTGCTTCATAGATAATAGACCTAAAGCTAAACAAATAAAGTGAGTTAAAAGCGATCCTGTGTCGGCGGCCTTCTTCCTCAAAGAACATCACAACACTTTTGGAGCGTCTTTAGTTCGTTAGATTTACTGTTGCATAGTATTTTGATATGTCCTCCTTCTGGAGCGACTTTTCTTTGGTTAGATTTCATAGCCTCTTCATCAGTTTTTATTTGTACTTTGTGTCCGAAAATAAATTTACTTTGTCGCCTATCTTCTGCGTCTGAGTCCTGGCTCGAGCCCGGCCCGACAGTACAGACTGGCCAGTATGGACTCAGCAGAGACCCAACAGGTGGCAGCGGTCCTGCAGGACCAGGATTCACACATTTCTCGTCAGGCGGAGTTCCAGACGGCCATGGCAACACAGCTCAGCGTCCTGTCGAGCAGAGTGCAGGATATTACTGATCATCTGTCTAGACTAACGTCGGGTCCAGCCACCGCCCCTGAGACTGCTACAGCCCCGACTCCAGCTCCGGCAGCGTCTGTTTTCGGACCGATAGTCAGACTGACATCCCCAGAACGGTTTTCAGGAGAACCGGGTCAGTGCAAACCGTTTTTGACTGACTGTTCAATCCATTATGAACATACTCCGCATGCCTTTCCTACAGACAGACCTAAGATTGCTTTCATGATCTCCCACCTGACCGGGAGAGCTAGAGCTTGGGCCACAGCCGAGTGGGCGCGTGATTCTCCACTCTGCAGGTCACTGGTGGATTTTATGGCGGCCCTCCAAAGAACTTTTGACCCGGTTACGACCGACCGCGAAAAGGCCCAGAAGCTGACGGTAGTTAAGCAAGGTACTGATACGGTATGTGACTATGCCATACATTTTGGGTTAAAGACTGAACTGTTAGATAAGACCGTCACAGCTAAGGGTCTTAATGAGAATGAATTATTTATTGTCACCCATGCCACTGAACTTGTTGAACTTCACATTCACAGCCATCAGGAATCCATGAAAAATTTTTGTTTAACTCTCCCTCTCATTCTTTGATCTTGGGACATCCATGGCTGCTTCACCACAATCCCCACATTGATTGGAGAACAGGGAAGATTTTGGGCTGGGGAAAGGACTGTGTGGGCCGATGTATTCTCTCTCCTACATCGGAGAACGAAGTAACCAGGTTAAACCTTGTCTCTGCTGATTCCCCCACAGACCCAGAATATCCTGAATTAAGCTCCATCCCCTCATGTTACCAACACATTAGGGAAGTATTCAACAAATCCAAAGCGTTGTCACTTCCCCCGCACCAACCCTACGACTGCGCCATCGACTTCGTCCCCGGGGCGTCTGTATTCGGTTTCGGGGCCGGAAAGAGAAGCCATGAGAGACTATATAGAGACATCACTGAAGGCGGGGCTCATCCGTTCCTCCTCATCTCCTGCAGGTGCCGGTTTCTTTTTCATGGCTAAGAAAGATGGGTCATTAAGGCCATGCATAGACTACAGCCCATTGAATGACATTACGATTAAAAACCGCTACCCTCTACCTCTAATGTCCTCTGTTTTTGACCAGCTACAGCAAGCCAAGATTTTCACCAAACTCGCATTTGCGTAATGCCTACCATTTAGTCCGAATAAGGGAGGGAGATGAATGGAAGACTGGGTTTAATACCCCCAGTGGACACTACGAGTATTTGGTCATGCCTTTCGGACTCACAAACGCACCAGCAGTATTTCAGGCCATGATCAATGACGTCCTTCTGGATTTTTTAGACCGGTTTGTTTACGTCTACTTGGATGACATATTGATTTACTCCTCAGACCTAGAATCACACAAGTCGCACGTGACCCAGGTTCTCCATAGGCTGTTAGAGAATAAACTTTATGTCAAAGCCGAAAAGAGTGAATTTCATACCGACACCATCTCCTTCCTGGGCTTCATTGTAGCCCCTGGAAGAGTGCAGATGGACCCGGCAAAGATCAGAGCTGTCGCAGACTGGCCCACACCCGATAACCGCAAGAAGGTTCAGCAGTTCCTTGGATTTGCTAACTTCTATAGGCAGTTCATCAGGGGCTTCAGCGCAATAGCCGCTCCGCTGCATGCATTAACATCTCCCAAGGTACGTTTCCTTTGGTCTCCAGAGGCAGAGTTGTCTTTCCGAGAACTCAAACGCCGCTTCACCACCGCTCCGATCCTCACTATGCCAGACCCGCAGCGGCAGTTCGTGGTTGAGGTGGACACCTCCAACGAGGGGATCGGGGCCGTCCTTTCTCAGAGGTCACAGCAGGACGGTAAGATGCACCCATGTGCTTATTTGTCTCGGCGGCTGTCTAAGGCTGAACGAAACTATGACGTCGGAAACAGGGAACTGCTCACAGTCAAGGTGGCTCTGGAAGAATGGCGTCATTGGTTAGAGGGGGCCAGCCAGCCGTTCCTAGTGTGGACAGACCACAAGAACTTGGGAGTACATTCGTCAAGCTAAGCGACTTAATTCTCGACAGGCCAGGTGGGCGCTATTTTTTAATTGCTTTTTTTTCCCATTTCTTACAGGCCGGGGTCCCGGAACGTCAAGCCAGACATCCTGTCACGACTCTTTGACCCCGAGCCTGTAGCCAAGGAACCTGAACCCATCCTCCCACTGTCCTGTGTGGTTGGGGTGGTAACTTGGCAAATAGAGAAAGCGGTCAAGCTGGCTAATGGTGTAGTCCCGCCACCTAGTGGGTGCCCTGAAAACAAGCTATTTGTTCCTTCTGATCTGCGCCCACAGGTGATTCATTGGGCTCACACCGTGCCGCTTTTCTGTCATCCGGGAGTCAGGCGGACCATGTTCGCCATCTCCCGGAGGTTCTGGTGGCCGTCTATGGAGCCGCAGGTCCGGGAGTATGTAGAGGCTTGCTCGGTCTGCGCTCGCAACAAATCCTCCACTGGATCACGCATGGGCCTGCTCCAACCACTTCCCATTCCCTCCCGTCCCTGGTCAGACATTTCCCTGGATTTCGTCACGGGGCTCCCGCTCTCTCAAGGTAACACCACAGTCCTGACTGTGGTGGATCGATTTTCCAAGATGGTCAGATTTATTGCCTTGCCTAAACTTCCATCCGCCAAGGAAACAGCCGAAATAATGCTCAATCATGTATTCAGGATCCATGGTTTTCCAAGAGACATTGTTTCTGACCGGGGACCCCAGTTCATTTCCAAATTCTGGAAAGAGCTCTGTAAGCTCTTGGGAGCCAAAGACAGCCTGACATCGGGATACCACCCGGAAGCTAACGGCCAGACCGAGCGGCTCAACCAGCAGCTAGAAACCGGCCTCCGGTGTCTTGTGTCACAGAACCCCGCTACATGGAGCAAACACCTGGTCTGGGTGGAGTACGCACACAATTCACTCCCCACGTCTGCCACAGGTTTTTCCCCTTTTAAATGTGTGTTTGGCTATGAGCCCCCTCTCTTTGCAGACAGTGAGCCAGAGGTATTAGTTCCTTCCGCCCACGCCTTATTCCACCGCTGCCGACGCATCTGGGCAGCTGCAAGACAGGTGCTCATCAGACAAGGAGATCGGGTGAAAAGAGCAGCCGACCGCAAGAGGAGACCCGCGCCTAGCTACCAGCCCGGCCAGAGAGTGTGGCTCTCTGCCAAAGACCTGAACCTCCAAGTCCCGTCAAAGAAGTTGGCACCACGGTTTGTGGGCCCTTTCCCCATCTCACAGATCATCAGTCCTGCTGCTGTGCGCCTTCGCCTGCCCCGATCCCTGCGCACCCACCCCACCTTCCATGTCAGCCAGATAAAGCCTGTGAAGGACAGTCCCTTGGTCCCAGCAGCCACCCCACCTCCTCCCCCTGTAATAGTGGACGGCGGCCCGGTTTACAGGGTCAAGAAGCTGTTGGCTGTACGCAACCGGGGCCGGGGGAAGCAGTTCCTGGTAGACTGGGAGGGTTATGGTCCTGAAGAGAGACTGTGGGTTCCATCCAGACACATAGTGGACCATACCCTCATTGAAGACTTCTACCGGGATCATCCCGAGCAACCTGGACCGTCAGGATGTCGGTCCTAGAGGGGGGGGGCACTGTCACACCGTGGTGAGGTCTTGTTTTATTTTATGTTGTCTTGTCAGTTCCTGTTTTATTTTGAAAAGTAACTTTCCTCTCGTTTCAGGTCACTTGCCCTTCCCCGTGTGTCACCTGTCTGATTGTCTTCCCTAATCACCGATTGTGTGCACCTGGTGCTCCCTTCCCCCAATGTGTTATAGTCTGCGTTTTCCCCTTGTCGTGTGCCAGTGTGTTCAGACTAGTCGACGAGCTACCCGAGCCTTTTTCCATGCCACAGTGTTTGCCAACCTTGCTACCTTGAGTATCCTTGTGAGTGATTTTTCTTTGTTACTTTTAGCCTAGCCATAGCATTCAGTTTAGTGAGCTTTCCTTGTTTTTCCTCCCTTTTGGAGTGTCTTTAGTTCATTAGTTTTACTGTTGCATAGTATTTTGATATGTCCTCCTTCTGGAGCGACTTTTCTTTGGTTAGATTTCATAGTCGTGTTTCTTTGTTTTTTCCTCCTTTTGGAGAGACTTTTCTTTGTTAATATTTCATAGCCTCTTCATCAGTTTTTATTTGTACTTTGTGTCCGAAAATAAATTTACTTTGTCGCCTATCTTCTGCGTCTGAGTCCTGCCTCGAGCCCGGCCCGACAAAGGGTACATGACCCATACGATAGTCCGCCCTTCTCCACGTGTCAGCGCCATAGGTGTAGCCACCAGGAAATACTCTGGAAAAGAACGCTTAATTATAGACCTCTCCACCCCACACGACAACATCCCCAGCATCAATAGTTTCATACCATGAGCCCCCATTTCACTGTATTATGCCTCGGTCGACAATGCCATTCAGTTCATCAAGCAGGCAGGTAAGGCGAGGTGCGTGGCTCGGCAAGGCAGATATCACAGATGCGTTCAAGGTTATGCCCCTACATCCATCGCAATGACATCGGCATTAAACTTAAACCTTAAACTTTCGGCTGTCACAGCAGTCCTCACATCTTCGATAACTCAGAGGTGCTATGTTGGATTTTACTTAATAATTGCAGATTCCCGTTTGTGTCCATCTTCTGGATGATTTCCTGGTGGTTGACTTTGCCTACTCCAAGCCTGACCACTGCACCAAGACGCTTAAAGACTCATTCAATAATCTCTGGGTTCCTCTCTCGGAAGAGAAAACTCAAGGGCCAGTACACTATCTCGATTTTCTTGGCATCAATCTCGACAGCAATCTCAGGCAAGCGTCATTGCCGCCAGGCAAACTGTCACATATCCGGAAAATTATTGTTAAGTTATGCTGTTTTGTCCACAAATTTGACCAAGCGGGAGTTGCTTTCCCTACTTGGCCATCTTAGTTTGGCAATTAGCATTATTTGGCAAGATCACAGTTTTATAGCCAGGCTCCTCGAGCTCTCCAAATCTGTGTCAAAATTGCATGATAAAATCCAGTTAGATGTAGATCTAATTTGTGTTTTTTGGCTTCTGTGTGAAAAATTGAATGGCATTTCATTTTTCTACAATCTGGTCGGAACGTCTACTGAACTTGTTTTAGTTTTTATACAGACGCGGCGCCCTCTATTGAGTTTGGAGGGAATTAGCAAGGTCAGTGGTTTGCAGACAAATTGCCTATAGAGATGTTATCGCCCTCGGTAGGGAAGCAATCGATTGCACTATTCAAATTGTATTCCATTGTCATGGCATGTCCGCTATGGGGCAGGCAGTGGGCTATAAAGAACATAATGGTGTACTGTGACAACAAAGCATCCAGTACTCCGTACATTAACAGAATTATGAGACGGATTACGTGGACTAGCATCATCAATAATTTCTTGATCCGTGCAGCATACATTCCTGGTTTAGATAACCGTGAGCTGATTCCCTGTCTCATTTTAAATTTCAGGAATTTCAAGTGCTATGCCAGGGAGCCAATCCATCTGGTTTGCGCTGCCCTGCATTGAATCTGAGGGTCTTAGATAAAAATCCCAATTATATTCTATTAATGTCTTCTGCAGGAAAATATATGAGAAACGGATTGGCAAACTCAACATTAATAGCCTGTGTCTGCCTAGTCCCACTATTCATCATTTTGCAACACCTTTTCAGTGGCTACTTTGCCTTTCAATATTCATATTTTTATATTCACGCTTTTATAACGCATTGTTTTGTGTCTCAGAAAATGCAACCTGGCTCCATCAAAGCTCTACTGGCTGGGATTCAGCTCCACCTACGATACATGGACCCAAATGCCTGTGGTTTGCTTGGCTTGCTAGGCAAGGGGTTTTTGGGCCTTTCATAGACATTTTACAAGGGTCGATCGTTTTCACAGCTTTTTATGGGTTTCTGAGGTGCGAGGAGTATACAACATGTTCTTGCTACTTTGATCCTGCTAATGATCTTACTATGTCTGACATGTCTTTTCAGCCACATATGTTCACATTTTTTCTTAAACACTAACTTTTTTGTCCTATGATATCCATGTCAGCGTATCTGAGATGGCACAATCAAAGTAATTCTGAACAGAGTTACGAGTTACAGAGTTATGTTAAATCTGACATGAGTGAATTCTGACAGAAATTGGTGTAGCTAGTTCTGGCAAGGCACTAGTCATGCACCGCCTATCATACATAGTATATTGTATAGTATAGTACGCTGGTAGGTTGTCAATTTAAGACCTGCTATGTGCTACCACTTCATAAACTAAATCTATGACATGCGTGATTTCTGACAGAACTGTCAAATTAGGCTATATTTAAAATTTTTCAATATTTCCACATATTTACATATCACCTCATGTCGTTGCTGCTTCATTGGTTGATTTGATTGGTAGGTTCATGTTCAACATTCGGCGCACAATAACATAGTGTCGCATTCAGAATGTTCTTATTATATCCAGGATTGAATGCAGTTGAAATATGGAGTGCTTCAGTTTTGTTATTCCAAAAAAGTGTGGGAGGGTGGATGTCAGAGCCAATCAGTCGACTCCTGGTAGGTATACTTGAACTCCTGTGACAAATGGATAACCGCACATATGTATCAACAGACTGTAATATCCTCACATAGCTAATAAGGACTATAAACATAAATATAAGTTGTATTTACCCCACCTGATCACTAGATGGCGGCATACATAATACACTGGGGGCGGGCGCTCAACACTAGCCAATCAGAGCATATTATGCGTCATAGAGGCCACGCCTGCCCAGATACTACCAAACAACACATGTGGGGGAGAGGCAGAAACCCTATAGGCAGCGTATCTGGATAGATGCCCAGCTAAGGGGAGCTCCACGCGCGTGAGTTTTACAATTCCCCCCCATTTGCTTGATAGATTAATATAATTAAAGTTAAACAAATAAAGTGAGTTAAAGCGATCCTGTGTCGGCAGCCTTCTTCCTCAATGAACACACCACAAATCTGGTGACCCCGACGTGATTCAGAGAGGAAAGGCTTAGTCTGGAACTCGGGAAGCTCGGCCACGTGGCAGCGTACCAACACGCCACCTTTGTTACAAGGCGCCTATAACCAGGTAAGCAGTACCTATTGCCTGCGGCTGAAACTGCAAATAGTTAGCTATAGTGATATTAGGTGACAGAGGTGGCTAGTGTGCGTTGTTGTAAAGCTCTGTTTCTCCGGTCCATAGTCGTTACAGTTAAGCCGACGGGAAAAAGACCAGGCGCTGATCACTTGGAATTAGTTAAATGATATTTTGTCGTCATTTTACGACTATATAGAGGAAGCAAATGGCTAGAATTGTATAATTCTTTTATAGAACGGTTAAAGTCCGTATTATTTTATTAATTATTTTATGGAACGGTTAAAGTCTGTATTATTTTATTAATTCTTTTATGGAACGGTTAAAGTCCGTATTATTTTATTAATTCTTTTATGGAACGGTTAAAGTCCGTATTATTTTATTAATTATTTTATGGAACGGTTAAAGTCCGTATTATTTTATTATTAATTCGTCGGATATATCGTGTTGAATTCGGAGGAGGCGTGAGGAGGTCAATTGGGAACAGATTGCTGCTAACATTGCATTCTCAAAGAGCTAAGCTAACTTGCATGAAACATAATACATTTTGTGTGACTAACCCTGCATGTACTAAAGCTGCTTTGTAACGGTACATTTTTGTTTCGTTTGCAATGTGTGGTTGTCTGTGACTGAAGAGCCCACGACGTGGGGGCTGTTTATGGGTCTTTGTTCTCCACTAAGGAGTGGGGGATGGGCGCATTCCTGTGCTATTAGCCATATGGCCCCACGTGAGGCTAATGGTTATGCTAGGTGTAGGGAGAGACAGAGTAAACTTATCTTTCACTCTAACTTATAGACATATACTAAACAGTGCCAGTGGATTTGGAACACTTGTACATATGGGCATACACATAGTTGGACATATACACAGTTTTAATCAGGAAAGTATAAAGCGTGCACACTTAGTTAAGAACAGTCCTATGTTATAGTAACATCACACACCGGGAGCATAGATAAGATCTCCTGGGAACTTATAGGACCAGATAAAGTTACAAATCCCTGTGAGCTATATTGAGAGTTAGTGAATATATAGAATATAGTGAACAGTATTATCCGTAGATAAGATACACCCAGATAACCCCTTTGTTCCCGAAACCCCGCCCCCCCCCCCCCCGGACATCACCCCCTACTGGTCCAGAAAAGGAATTACCACCGATTCCTGACAACACCCCCCTCTACAGGCCAAGAAAAGGAATTACCACCGATTCCTGACAACACCCCCCTCTACAGGCCAAGAAAAGGAATTACCACCGATTCCTGACAACACCCCCCTCTACTGGCCAAGAAAAGGAATTACCACCGATTCCTGACAACACCCCCCTCTACTGGCCAAGAAAAAGAACTGTCATTATTTCCTGTCATCACACAACCCCCCCCCCCCCTTCGGATCAAGAACTGACACTGTTTCCTGTCATCACACAACCCCCCCCCCCCCCTTCGGATCAAGAACTGACACTGTTTCCTGTCATCACACAACCCCCCCCCCCCCTTCGGATCAAGAACTGACACTGTTTCCTGTCATCACACAACCCCCCCCCCTTCGGATCAAGAACTGACACTGTTTCCTGTCATCACACAACCCCCCCCCCCCCCCTCCCCTTCGGATCAAAAACTGACACTGTTTCCTGTCATCACACAACCCCCCCCCCCCCCCCCCCCGTTCGGATCAAGAACTGACACTGTTTCCTGTCATCACACAACCCCCCCCCCCTTCGGATCAAGAACTGACACTGTTTCCTGTCATCACACAACCCCCCCCCCCCCCCCTTCGGATCAAGAACTGACACTGTTTCCTGTCATCACACAACCCCCCCCCCCCCCCCCCCTTCGGATCAAGAACTGACACGGTTTCCTGTCATCACACAACCCCCCCCCCCCCCCCCCCCCCCCCCTTCGGATCAAGAACTGACACTGTTTCCTGTCATCACACAACCCCCCCCTCCCCCCCTTCGGATCAAGAACTGACACTGTTTCCTGTCATCACACAAACCCCCCCCCCCCCCTTCGGATCAAGAACTGACACTGTTTCCTGTCATCACACAAACCCCCCCCCCCCCCCCCCCCCCCCTTCGGATCAAGAACTGACACTGTTCCCTGTCATCACACAACCCCCCCCTCCCCTTCGGATCAAGAACTGTCATTGCTTCCTGTCATCACCCCCCCTACCCCAAAGAAGAAGAAACCGTTTCCAATCCCTAATCCCTCCCCACTGGCCAAGAAGAAGAAGAACTATCATCAATTCCTGCAACCCCTGTACCCCAAAGAAGAAAACGTTTCCAATTCCTAATCCCTCCCCCACTGGCCAAAGACAAGGAAGAGAAAAAGGAATTCAAGAATTCTGCGTGCATTTCGGGCGTGGTGGTTGCACCATACAAGCAGCCCAGGACGTCGGACTCACTCCCCATAATGGACACCCTTCTCCAACAAAGGGCCACAGTTGCTAGGTATTTGGCTTCCAACGCACAGGTTGGAAAGCCACTGTCTTCTAGTGAGCAGAAAGCGTGGGCTCAAAGGGAGCTGAAGTATCGGAAAGAATGGGAACATAACGGAGTATGGAGGACAGATGTGAAGGTCGATACCGACATGATTGTGGATGCCTGGAACTATACCGTAGAGGAAAGCAAGAGGGCTGCGGTCAGGCGTGCAGGCGCTAACACAATACAGAAGAAAGACGCAGACGATAGGATGAAGAAGAGAGAAGGACACGTCAACATTCTGTTGGAAGCCTACGGAGCGGCGATTGACATGGAGAAACAGAAGAGAGAAGGCCAACCGGCCAACCTTAGGCCGCAGTCCATGAGCCTTAATAGGGTTCGTTTCTCGACACCAACAGAGTTGCCAGACCCAGCCCCAGCAATCCAGAACACCTCGAAAGGAGCGGGAGAAGAGGAGATGAGAGCCGTACCAGGAGGAGAAACAGACCAGCGCACCCTCTACCCTACCCTTGCGGATGACCAGCCTGTCCTGACCAACTCGTCTGCCCCACCCCCATACATGATCCACAGTCACCCACCTAATGAGACCATGCATCAGCATACCATGGTGACCATGGCTTCACCTACAGACGAGTCCTGGATGACACGAGATGGCCCCGCTGTACTACATCAGCACCCGTTACTTACCATATGAAATGGGCCAGTGTCCATCGCCTACAGCGGCCCGACGTACAAGACGGCGGGGGACAATGGCGATGACAATCTGAGAGGATCGAGACGGACACCAGGAAAATGGACTGAGAAGGTGATAGAAGGAAGGAGTGGCCCAGGTGCCATCATAGGTAGAGAGCCACTAGATCCTTCAATGAACTCAAGTAGAAGACACAGAGATGAAGAGCCTCGTAGAACAGTGCGGTCTACCCCGAGACAAGGAGGGATCAGAGAAAGATATGAAGAAGAATCTTGGAACAGAGGAGATTACCGAAAAGGAGAAGAAGCTCAGTACGAAGAGATGCTCAGTGATACAGAAGATGAATCATACAGCAACCGAGAGGCCCATACCAGAGCTCGATACCAGGAAAGAGGAAATGATGATAGAGCACGCAATTGGCCAATGGATCCTGATAGCCTAGGATACGGAATGGAGTCTGGGAGACGAGGCAGAGAAATAGAAGAAGCAGATCAAGACGACAACAGACAAGATCAAGAAAGAGAGCCAAATAACAGACAAGACATCATACCTGGACAAAGATCAGATCGTCGAACTTGGACTCAAGGTGAATCGTCGCTTCGTACGTGGTGTGACATGGAAGAAGAACCACCTAGAGATGACCGAGAAGACACCTACCGGGAAAACCAGGTGGCAGGGAAATCACAAACTCTCAGACTCGGCACCAGAGTCAAGAGACTGCCCCCACCTTTGGTAACACACCATTCCATGACGACCAGGTCAAGAAGACCCGATCCACAGAGTCCAATAACATCAGACCACCCCCAGGCAATGGGGTATACACCTAATCCTAGGAACTCCTCCCAATTCAATACCCCGAATAGGGATCGTTCCACTAACCACCCAGCTAGCCAAACCAGGCCCTGTCGCCCACGGCCATACACCATGGAGGACTTTATGGCACCCCTCCTGACAGATGGAGTGGGTAGAGCAGTGTATACACCATGGGGCCATCGGGATATGACCACTTTGGCCAACAGTCTACCACCACTCTCGGCGGGAGCACAGGCCTGGGTTAGGAAGTTTGAAAAGGAGACGTCTGGGGACAACCTGGCCTTGGGAGATGTACGAGCTATCATTAGCAGAGTACATGGAGCCAGGCGGACTATTGAACTGGAAAGACTGGCGGGGACTACGAACTTGGCTGACCGGACCCCTTTAGATGCATACCGGAACCACCTCTGGGACTGCCTTCGGGAGCTCTTCCCAGGCGACATGAAGAAGGCAGGGATTTCTAACATACACATCACACCTGAAGAAAACATTTATCAATATATACAACGAGCCGAAGACCTGTGGGTGGATAGGAATGACGGACGCCCGTCCGACAGTAAGATAGGGCTCCAAATGTTCCAACAGGCACTGATAAAAGGTCTGACACCTGCAGTCCAGAAGACACTGAAAATGGTGGCATCCCTGGACTATATGTCATGGGAACAATGGGTGGAGCAGTTAGTTCACCACTACCACCTAGACCAAGAAAAACAAGAGGAGAAAAGCGGTGAATATGAAGACTTAAAGCTCCAACTTCTGAAGATGAAGATCAAAGGAACCCTCGACCATGATGCCCCTAGCAACCACGCCACCAGCACCCCAGGCCTCGGCACCGACTACATCTAACACCACACCACAGGTGGTGTACCAGGCCTCGGTACCAGTGACACCTGTCCCCAACGCCATACCAACCGTGGTGTATCAAGTACCGGCGCCTCAGGTGACTACACCACCAGGAGGCCAAGCATCTAATTATCCTGGCCTGACATACGCCCAACCTCAGCAGCAATACAAGCAGCCACAGTATCAGAATCAAGGGTACAGAGGCAGGGGTGGAAGAGGCCGAGGAGGGTCAAGAATACCCTCAGCAGAATGTTTTTACTGCGGCCAACCAGGACACTGGATTAGGCAGTGCCCCAATATGCCCCCATATAGCCCCCCGCCTCAGAAGCTGCAGTCCCAGAATCCCCACCAGGGCCCTCCCCCACCGGGTGCGCCAATGTATCCTGTACAGCAATAGGGGTGCCCAGACGACGAGCGGGCGAGGAAGGATCTGGGCCTCGGTCAACCTACAGTGGAGGCATATGTAGGCGGTTACCGATGCACGTTCCTAGTGGACTCGGGAGCATCCGTATCAACAATCGGTTGTCTCGCGGGAAATCCACCTCCACTATCTCACTGCTCTCTAAAGACCGTGGGGTTCTCTGGGCAACCCATGGAACAACAGTTTACGGCCCCCCTGGATTTCGATATACTGGAGCAGAGAGGATTACATTCATTCCTCTACGCACCAGCATGTCCCATCAACCTCTTAGGGAGGGATCTAATGAGCTCCCTACGAATTACATTGGCCTGCGACCTGGGGGGCATCACCCTGTATCACCCCCTAAGCCCGGCTCCGGAAACCGCACATTTGTGCATGTTGATTGATGACCCACGACCGGAGAGGCACGAAGATACCACAATATACTGGCAAGAACTGTCAGGTGCAGCACAGACGGTCCCGGGAATTGTTGACACCTATGAAAGTTGGAAGATCTGGATTAAGGAAATGGGAAACTACAATGAATTGACAGACCCATTACATTGTACACTCCACGTCACTCACGATCAAGATCTGCCCTACGACGAACCGTGGTACGACCAGAAGAATGGAAAGCTAGAAGACCTGGAATGTGGAGACATATTCCTGGGACCCGAGGGGATCGCGTCAGAGGTCTACCTCACCCATGAACAATTATCCTGGTTCCGGCTGGGACCGGATAGTGTCCCCCATGTCTCTCTCCTGGTCAATACCGACCACAAACCCAAGCAACTTGGATCGATGGTAAAGAGGGCACAGGCGGTTCCCCAGTGGTGCGCCACTGACAACAAATACCTTTTTCAAAGCCCGAATGCTGAGTTCTGGAGGATATCCTCACGGACTACGAACAAGGTGATTGGAAAAAAGGTGGAAGGACATCGGAAGGTGATCAAGAATGATCACTTAGGAACAGATGACCCGGAAGACCCAGAAGTCACCGCCATGTTGAATCGCATATCAGAGACGGTGTGGGCAAGGGGCCCATACGATGTGGGACACACCCCACAACACAACATCGTGGTGGACATTAAAGACCCCCATCTACCGGTATGGACATTCCAATACAGGATCAAGGGAGAAGCAGAGGAAGGAATTAGAGACACTATAAGTGGCCTTCTAGAAGCAGGTGTGCTGGAGAGGACCACATCAACATGGAACACACCGATCCTGCCAGTGAAGAAGGCGGATGGACATACTTGGAGGATGGTTCACGATTTGAGAACCGTTAACACACGAACTGTGGCCCCGCCAGAAAAAGTTCTGAATCCATATGTGGCCTTGAATGCAGTGAGCCCTCAACACAAATGGTTCACGGTGATTGATCTTGCCAACGCATTCTTTTGCCTCCCTCTGGCGGCCGAATCACGGCCTTTCTTCGCCTTCACGTATGGGAATCAACAGTACACCTATACGAGGATGCCCCAGGGATTCCGATCCACTCCCACCATCTTCAATGCCTGCTTGAAGAAAGACCTGGAAGAACTGACCCTTCCTTCCGGCACAGTACTGGTTCAGTACGTTGACGACCTCCTCCTAGCAGCGGAGACGAAGGAAGCTTGCCTACAGGCTACTGAGGCCCTGTTGCAAACCATCGCAACGAAAGGCCACAAACTCAAGCAGGCAAAGCTACAACTGGTCAAGGAGCAGATTACTTTCTTGGGGAAAGTAATAGGAGGGAATAAGAGAGAGATCAGCGATGGACACAAAAACGCAATTAAAGACTACCCAAAGCCAAAAACAGTCCAACAAATGTTAGCATTCCTGGGACTGACAGGATATAGCAGAACATACATTCCAGACTACACCGGAGAGACAACCATTCTGCGACAGCTCATCACCAAAGCGGGACATAGAAACCTAAAGGCCCTTTTGGAATGGACCCCTGGAGCGGAAGAGATATTCAACAGGATTAAACATAGCTTGTGTAGTGCCGTTGCCCTGGCTGCCCCAGACTACAAGGAACCCTACCACAGTTCTGCTTTGGACCCTCCAGAAAGAGGGCTCCCCGAGTGTGGAAAAGCAATATGTGCCATCGCTAAGAGCCTGGACAAGACGGCCTACATAGTAATGTCACATCCAGTGATCATCCACACAATGCATGGAGTGAAAGACTACCTAAACAGCTCGGACTATACGATCACCACAGCCAATAGGAACGCGAAACTCCAGAGGATATTGGGAAACCCCATGGTCACATTTACCACACAAGGAGTTAACATGACTAACACCATGCCCGGTCCCAAAGACGGAGAACCTCACGTGTGCTCAGAAGAAATCAAGAAGGCAGTGAAAATCAGACCAGGGCTAGGAGCGGAACCCCTAGACCCGGTTGACGTGACCTTGTACACCGACGGATGCTGCTACAGGGCAGCCAACGGAGAAAACGTGGCCTCTTGGGCTGTGGTGGAACAAACCAACAAAGGAGTATGCACCACTCTGGCCAGCGGCATATTGGAACAGCCCGCTTCAGCACAAAGGGCCGAACTATATGCCATGTGTGAAGGATTACGTATAGCCCAGGGACGAATACTCAATCTTTACACTGACTCAAACTATGCATACGAAATGGCCCACCTGAACGGACGGCAAATGATGGACAGACAGATGACCACAAGTGCTAACACCAAAGCAAAACACGCGGACCTGATCCTGCTATTGGCCAAAACAGCCCAACTACCACAGGAAGTGGCTATCATGCACTGCCGTGGTCATCAGAAGACACAGACAGCTGAAGCAAGAGGAAACCATGCGGCGGATGAAGCAGCCAAGAAAGCAGGAGGATACGTTCCAGTAGAACATCTAAAAGAAGGAGGGTACACCCCGGTTGTACACCTGATGATGGTCAATGAAGAAACAAACCTCGATCCAGATGAAGAAATGGTCAAACAAATGCAAGAGGCGGCAGGACCTTATGAGAAAACGACATGGCAAGAGAAATGGGCTAGGGAAACCACGGAAGGAATATACTACTCCTGCATGGGGAAGCCAGTCGTCTCTACAAAGGCCCTGCTGTTTCTCCTGAGAAAAGAACATGGATTGGCACATGAAGGGAAGGCGAAGACTCGAGAAAGAATTGAAAGATACTGGTGGCATCCAGCGCTCAAGGCAATGTGCGACCAGTATGTCCAGGATTGCCAGACGTGCCAAGCCTGCAACCAGAAACAGGGGTTCAAGATAAACAGAGGACATTTCCCCATGCCCCAACTCCCATTTCAAGAAATCTACATAGATTACACAGACATGGGACAAGAGAACAGAGTAGAAGGGAAACGGTTTATGCTAGTAGCCGTGGATAGGTTCTCTAGATGGGTAGAAGCAATCCCCACTAAGAGGGAAGATGGGGACACAGTGATCAAATGGCTAGTGCAGGAATTAATTCCACGATGGGGATACCCCAGACTTATCTGTTCAGACAACGGGAGTCATTTTGCTAATGTCCACCTCCAGGAGGTGGAAAGGTATTTGGGGTTGAAACACAGGTTCGGTTCAGTGTATCATCCTCAATCCCAAGGCTTGGTAGAGCGAGCTAACCAGACAATCAAGAATCAGGTGACCAAAATACTTAGAAGTGATCGACAGGAGAAGTTGAGGGACAGTGCAGAAGAGGTGGAAACCCGCACCTTAGGTCGGGTACAGGCAGACCAGTTGGCAGGGGAAGTCAAGAATAGGAAGATGGGAAAAAAGATGACTTGGGTGACAGCCTTACCATTAGCACTAATGGCCATACGTTCCTCCCCCTCTAGCAGTACCCTTCTTAGCCCCCACGAACTAGTCACAGGGTGACCCATGCAGGGGCCATATAGCCCACCCTCTAAGGGACCTCCATCAGATAGGTTTGATGAAGTAATGCAGGAGTACCTACAGGCACTAACCCAAGCTTCTTTGAGGTTGTTTTCTCAGATCACTGACCAAGCGAAACCCGAGTCAGGGGACTTATCTCCTCCAGTGGTGACGCCTGGCGAGTGGATCTGGGTGAAAAAACACCATCGAAAGAACTTAGAGGACAGATGGGAGGGGCCATATAAGGTACTTTTGGCAACACCTTTCTCTGTTTCTGTAGAGGACCGGCGAAGAGCCCAGTGGCACCATTTGAGTCGGTGTCGCAAAGCAGATACACCCGGCAGATCGTGGACACAAACCTTGACCGATCTAGGGGCACTCCAAGCCAAGGGTGATCCCACCCCGGTCCAAGATGACCGAGCCCAGTAGAAATCCATGGAAATACCTGGTAGGAATCCTGCTGCTGGTCCTGATTCAAAGGACTATGGCAAGTACCCCCACCCGATGCATGGGATCCATCCGGATCCCAATGACTAGGGATGCAACATCTGGGAGCATAACCACATTGAACTATTGTCATGGAATTGCAACTGTTTTTGAACTTGACATCTGCCGACTGATGAACTGTGGCCTTTATGCAGACTCTTTCCACAAGGCGGAGAAATACCTATGTATAGCGACGGGGGTCACTGGATACTACCGCGGCCTTAACTCCTGCAAGTCCTGGCCGCAGGCGTCATGGTTCACACATCCTGGTTACAAGGAGGGATACTATCCTAAGGGGGCCCCATGGACGGAAGTCCAGGAACAGGTATCGATGTGCAAAGAGAAGGATGTTAAGGGCGTCAAAAAGAACTTGATATTATTGACATTAAAAGCGGGGTTGACAGTGCCAGGGCTTGGGCAATTACCATATAAAAAAGAGGACAGTAGAGGGTTTTCCCTCCTCTTGGGAATAGACGTAGAGGGGGAGGACCCACTAGTTCAAATCTACTTACAGGCGTGTAGATGTCCTCCCGGCATGTTAGCACCTGGTGGATCCAATAAGGCCCCGGTAATAGTGCCTGTATCTACACCTCATGTATTTCGCCCGGACCTGGAAGAACCAGAGGCCCAGGGAGACACATGGGAGGTAGAAACAGGTGGGCTATATGAGAATATGTGGGTAAAATGGATGAATTATACAGCTCGGGCTCAGGGAAAGACTAATTGTATTATCTGTGCATCAGGGCAACCCCGTCTGACTACAGCTCCCGCTAGAATCACCCCGTTAAATTCCGCAGAAGGGTTTGCATGCTTATTAGGACTGTTCGTAGAAAGTCATATCCCAGGTTGTCCGGACAGTATAAAGGTTTTACTAGACGTCATGTACCCCCAAATCCCGATTAGCGTTATACCGCCCAGTTTCGAAGTTAATCTCACCCCGCATTATCATTGTATACGGGGAAACAGCAAAGGGAGGAAAGTGGGATCCCTTCCTCCAGGAACGTGTAACAGCACTAGGGAAATAGCTTCGCTTTCCAATATGACACGGGCGCGTAGTGATATATGGTGGTTCTGTGGGGGGCGATTTTTAAGGGGGGTTCTTCCTGTGAATTTCTCAGGAATATGCGCCATAGTCCAATTAGTAATGCCTATTTTTATTTTACCAGACACTGTGGATGTGATGGATCTAAAGGTGTGGAAAGATGGTAACTTCCCCGAACACACCCGTCAGAAACGGGCTAACACTCCAATACCAGGGAGTTTTGATAAAAACATATATTTAGACGCCATAGGTGTGCCTCGAGGTGTCCCCAACGAGCATAAGGCCCGCAATCAAGTGGCGGCAGGTTTTGAATCGGTTTTCTTCTGGTGGGCAACCATTAATAAAAACGTAGATTGGGTTAATTACATATATTACAATCAGCAGCGTTTTGTTAATTTTACCACAGATGCAGTTAAGGGTTTGAAAGAACAGTTAGATGCCACCTCCCGAATGACCTATCAGAATAGGTTAGCCTTAGATATGATATTGGCTAATCAAGGTGGGGTGTGTGCAATGTTTGGGACGGCGTGTTGTACATTTGTCCCTAATAACACAGCCCCAGATGGATCGGTGTCTAGGGCATTGGCGGGATTGCAGGCTCTCAGGTTGGAGTTAACAGAGAACTCCGGCATTACTGATCCTTTCACAGGTTGGATGGAGGACATGTTTGGTAAATGGAGGGGCACGATCCAGTCGGTGCTCCTAATGGGAATAGTGGCAGCAGCTGTGTTAATTGTAATAGGTTGCTGCTGTATTCCCTGCATTCGAGGACTGTTGAATCGATTGATCACCACGGCTGTGGGGGTCCCGGGAGAATCGGGTGTACTCCAGGCTTATGTAGGGATTGAATACGTCCCACTGCAACCGGACAATGGGACAGTGGAGAGCCCCGACCTGATTAGGCTGGGGTACATAGAATAGTACCTGTTTTCCTGGAGTTTGGCACTGTGACAGGGTTGATGCCACGGGGTTCTGAGGTAGGGAATCACACAGTCGGTCTCCGTTTGAACAGGTTTTATTTGCATATATAATGGTCTCGCACACTGGCGTCGCCGCGGGCCCAGCTCTGGCTCCGGTCGCCGACCCGTGTGCTCGGGTCTCCAATCTCCCGGGTCCAGCACGCTACTGTGTTTATAAAGGGAGAGAGTGATTAGCCCAATGGAACCCAGGTGTGCCAATCACTCTCACCTGGCGTGGCTCTCCCGAGGCCTCTCCACAGCTCCCCCTTGCGGCTGATGCACCACGCCCCCCCACATACCTCCACCGCCTGATTTAGGCCGGGGACCCATCCGGCCTAACCCACTCCCCCCCCCATCCCCATGGGAACGGGACAGGAAGTCGGCCACAGCCATCTGCGCCCCCGGCCTATGGATCACCCGGAAGTTAAATGGCTGCAGTGCCAGATACCACCGGGTGATCCGGTTGTTAACGTCTTTCATGCGGTGGAGCCACTGGAGGGGAGCGTGGTCCGAGCAGAGGGTGAATGGGCGCCCCAGCAGGTAATACCGCAGGGCATCGACCGCCCACCGGATGGCCAGGCACTCCCTCTCCACGGTGCTGTACCTGGCCTCCCGTTCGGACAGCTTCCGGCTGATGTACAACACCGGGCGGTCGACGCCCCGTACCTGCTGGGACAGGACGGCCCCCAGCCCCCTGCCCGATGCATCCGCCTGCACGACAAAAGGGAGAGAGAAGTTAGGTGTGTGGAGGAGGGGCTCCCCACAGAGGGCCTGCTTTACCCTCTCAAGCGACTCCTGGCACTGCTCCGTCCACTGGACCGGATCTGAGGCA
This sequence comes from Merluccius polli, assembly GCA_030340625.1. Classification (NCBI taxonomy): domain Eukaryota; kingdom Metazoa; phylum Chordata; class Actinopteri; order Gadiformes; family Merlucciidae; genus Merluccius; species Merluccius polli. Next base: position 192,962 of record JAOPHQ010006271.1, on the reverse strand, counting down.
CCCTTTCGGGTGAGGTCGGTCAAGGGGCTGGTCAGCTCCGCGAAGTCTGGAATAAACCGCCGGTAATAGCCGGCCAGCCCCAGAAACCGCCGCACCTCTTTTTTTGTCTTGGGCCTTGGGCAGGCTGCAATCGCTGCCATCTTATCTACCTGCGGACGCACCTGCCCGCCGCCCAAGTGGTACCCCAGATACCGTACCTCCCTCCGTCCAACTGCACACTTCTTTGGATTGGCCGTGAGCCCCGCCTGCCTCAGTGACTCGAGCACCGCAGCCACCTGCTGCACATGCTCCGCCCAGGTGCCACTATGGATGATTACATCATCCAGATAGGCGGCAGCATATGCAGCATGTGGACGCAGCACTCTGTCCATGAGGCGTTGAAATGTGGCTGGGGCCCTGAACAATCCAAACGGAAGAGTGACAAATTGGTACAAACCGTACGGAGTGGAGAAGGCCGTTTTCTCCTTAGACTCTGGAGATAAGGGAATCTGCCAGTAGCCTTTGGTTAAATCCAGCGTCGTAAAAAAACGAGCCGTGCCCAGGCGATCCAGGAGTTCGTCCACCCGGGGCATAGGATAGGCATCAAACCGTGAAACCTCATTCACCTTGCGATAGTCCACACAGAACCGGATAGACCCATCCTTCTTGCCCACAAGAACTATGGGGCTACACCAGGCACTGTTAGACTCTTCTATTACCCCCATCTCCACCATAGCTTTCAATTCTGCTTGAACCACTTTTCTCTTGTGCTCAGGTAACCGATAGGGCCGTGAACGCACCGTCACACCCGGGTGGGTCTCAACCCGGTGTTGAATAAGGCTTGTGCGTCCCGGCCGGGGGGAGAATACATCCGCATAACGTTGCTGCAACCTGTCTATGTCTGCTCTCTGGGATGGTGAGAGCTGGTCCCCACAAAGGAGCGAGGCAGGATTGGTCGATTTTGGTACCTCCGGCCCCAACTCATCTCTTTCTGCAATTGCCGTCACCAGAGAAACAGGCTCCGCCTCTCTCCACGCTTTAAGGAGGTTGAGTTGATAAATTTGTGTCGCCCCTCCCCTGTCCGAACGCACAATCTCATAGTCAACGTCACCCACTCGCCGTGTGACCACAAAGGGTCCTTGCCACTTGGCGAGTAATTTGGAGGTAGCCGAAGGGAGCAATACAAGCACTTTATCTCCCTGTGAAAATTGTCTTAGCCTAGCTCCTCTATTGTACAGCCGCTGCTGCCGTTCCTGGGCCTGTAGCAAATTCTCACGTGATAACTGTCCTAGTGTGTGGAGTTTTGCTCTCAGGTCCAGGACGTATTGCACCTCGTTCTTACTCGGGCTCGGACCCTCCTCCCAGCTTTCCTTAACCAGGTCCAAAACCCCTCGTGGTGTCCTACCAAACAGTAGTTCAAAGGGAGAAAATCCCGTGGAGGCCTGGGGTACCTTGCGCACTGCAAACAACAGAGGGTCTATCCACCTATCCCAATTACGACTATCCTCGTGCACAAACCTACGGATCATGGACTTCAAAGTCTTATTCAGGCGCTCCACGAGGCCGTCCATTTGGGGGTGGTATACACTGGTTCGAATTGACTTGATGCCCAATAATCCGTATAGTTCTCCCAGTGTCCGTGACATAAATTGTGTGCCTTGATCAGTCAGGATCTCTTTCGGGATCCCGACTCGGGAGATAACTTGAAACAGTGCCTGCGCCACACTCTTTGCAGAGATGGTGAGCAGCGGCACTGCCTCCGGATATCGCGTTGCGTAATCCACGAGAACTAACACAAAGCGATATCCGCGTGCGCTCCGGTAAAATGGCCCGATGAGGTCCATCCCGATGCGCTCGAACGGCACCTCCATTAGAGGTAATGGCCGCAGCGGCGCTCTCGGGATGGCCGGCTGGTTAACCTGCTGGCATTCGGGACAAGACGCGCACCAGCAGCGCACGTCTGCCCAAATGCCTGGCCAATAGAATCGGGCCATTACCCGGTTCAGTGTCTTCTCACACCCCATATGTCCAGCCATTGGGTTATAATGAGCCGCCTGGAACACTATTTCCCGGCGGCTCTTTGGTACCACCAACTGTGTAGTTATTTCCTCTGTCTGAGTGTCACGACTCACTCTGTATAGTCTGTCCCTACGCAATGAAAAATGTGGATACGTTAACGCTGCGTCAGGGCGCACCATGTGACCATCAATTCTTATCACTTGGTCAAAGGCAAAGTGTAGAGTATCGTCACGAGACTGCTCGAGTGGAAAATCCTCCATGGAGTCGAACACGGGAACCCGCGGAGCCTCCTGTGAAGGCTCCGCCGGCTCCCCCTCCCCGTCTGCAGTGTCGGACGACCTCGCGTCACCGCTGAGCACAGCGCACGTATCCCGTGTCCCTGTCGGCCGTGAACGCACCCCTGCACACTGTCCCACTAACCTATCAAACCCTGGCCAATCAGTACCCAGAATCAGGGGATGCGTCAGGCGGGAGCTAACCGCTGCCTTTACACTATGCTTTTCCCCCTTAAACTGAATTTCCACCAGTACTACAGGGTATGTGTGAATATCCCCATGCACACACCTAATATCCACACCTCCCGCCTCTATCAAAGCCCCGGGCCGAATCAGGTTCTGATGAACGATGGACTGCATGCAGCCTGAGTCCACCATCGCCTGATGTGTACCCCCCTGAATCCTTACCAGAACGCTGTACATCCCCCCTGGACCGGGGGAGGGTGCTGGAGGGCCGACAACCCTGATCACCTGGCCCACCTCCATGAGGGGGCACTCCCCTCGGAAGTGTCCGAGCTGCCCACACCTCCAGCACTCCTGCCCTGCCGCCTGAGGAGCCCTCTGTGGGTCGAAAGCCGCGCCTGTAGCGGCTGGACCCTGGGGAGGGAAAGAAAGAGAAGGGGGATTAGTGCGGGGGAGAGGGGAGGGCCGATTATTATTATAGAATGAGCGGGGTCTGGGGGATGGTCGAGTGGGTGTCCAGTGCGGGGGCCCCGACGTGGGACCTCTGCGGGGTGCCGCCGTGGGCCCTCCTGAGCCCGGCCCCGGGAGAGGACGGCCAGATGGTCCTCCGCCAGGGTGATGGCCCCGGCTAGGTCCGCCGGGCGGTGACACATCACCCAGTCCGAGGTGGCGGCTGGGAGCCCCTCCACGAACTGCTCCAGGACGATCTTCTCCAATATCCTCCCCTCGCCGGCGGACCCCCCTGGTTGCAGCCTGGTCGCCGTGTCCTTCAATTGCTGGGCGAAGATAAACGGCCGCTCGGCGGGCCCCAGCTTGCCCCCCCGGAACCGGCGTCGGTGGTCCTCCCCTGACAGCCCCAGCCTGTCGAGTACCGCCCTCTTCACCTCCCCGTACTGTCCTCGGGAGGGGGCGGGCAGTCCCAGCGCCGCCGTCTGTGCATCCCCTGACAGCAGGGGAAGCAGCCGCACGGCCCACTCCTCCACCGGCCAGCCGCATGCCGCCGCCGTGGCCTCGAACATGTCCAGAAATGACTGCGGGTCATCGTGGGCCGCCATTTTATGTACTGTCATGCCGGTGAAGGGGCCGGGGCCGGTGCCGCTGCCCCTGCTCGCCTCACCATTGTCTCCAGCAGCTGGGTCTGCCTCTCCGCCTGGCCCTGGAGGGCCGCCAGCTGCTGACGGCTCAGGACCGCCTGGTCCCGGTTCATCGCCGCCACCTCCGCCAGCATCTGGGCCAGCGTGTTCATGGGCTGCTGTGTCTCCATCCTACCTGCCCCACGTTGGGTGCCAGTTGTGACAGGGTTGATGCCACGGGGTTCCGAGGTAGGGAATCACACAGTCGGTCTCCGTTTGAACAGGTTTTATTTGCATATACAATGGTCTCGCACACTGGCGTCGCCGCGGGCCCAGCTCTGGCTCCGGTCGCCTGTTTATAAAGGGAGAGAGTGATTAGCCCAATGGAACCCCGGTGTGCCAATCACTCTCACCTGGCGCGGCTCTCCCGAGCCCTCTCCACAGCTCCCCCTTGCGGCTGATGCACCACGCCCCCCCACAGGCACCTGTGTCTAGGAAGACACAGCACCTGATTTACTTGAATGTTGAATTATTAAATGCACAGTATGGGTCATGAATGTCATTACAATGCTTTTTAAGTCCGGAATGTGATATGCTGTTTTCTTATGGTTGCTGTAATAAAGAGATTGCTGAATTTTTGATGCTGCTAAAATATGCTCCGACTACTAGTATGGCTGAGCTGGCCAGTGGATCCGTGGGCAAGGCACACATGGGTACGTGTTAGTAACCTTGGCGTGTGGGCCTTGCCTATGGATCACAAGATGGGCATTAAATTTGTGAACTGTCCGACCGATGGTCGGCTACGGGTATGGGTGATAACACTGTGATGATGTTTGAGAACCTGCATGTATGGAGACTACCTGAGCCATTGGAAACCATGCATGTCTACAGGGCGTTTTTTGTTTTTTTGTTTTATTCATACATTACTTGATTTTATTAGTTTTGACTTCCAATGCATGCTGGAAGTGTTAAGTTTACTGTTATTTTTACCTAGAAGTATTCGAGATTGTGATATTCATGCCTGGAGGTAATTGAAGGGACCTCTGGTGAAGAATATGTGCCTTTATTACTGTGGTGGATATGTGTGTTAATATTACTGTGCCTTAATCACTGTGCCTTTACTACTGTGCCTTTGTGTCCACAAGATACTGAGACTGTAAGACCGATTGATTGTATGATGAGTTGATAATTTGTCTACTGTTTGTTGGCTACGGCCCATGTATTCTTTGAGACACACCAAGGTGAATGCCGTCCACTTTAGAGATGCGACAGGTTTTCCTCCTGTATAGTGGGGGGTTTTCCCGAACTAAGTCGGTTGGTGATGTTGATGTTGACCCACGGTAACCAATCCGTGGGTTTTTTTCTTTTCGCTTGAATTTATACTCACCATTTTTAGACCTTATATTGCATTACATTGCACTAGTAGTTGGTAGTATGGTCATCAGTGATGACCAAGGAGGGACTGTGACGAATGGATAACCGCACATATGTATCAACAGACTGTAATATCCTCACATAGCTAATAAGGACTATAAACATAAATATAAGTTGTATTTACCCCACCTGATCACTAGATGGCGGCATACATAATACACTGGGGGCGGGCGCTCAACACTAGCCAATCAGAGCATATTATGCGTCATAGAGGCCACGCCTGCCCAGATACTACCAAACAACACATGTGGGGGAGAGGCAGAAACCCTATAGGCAGCGTATCTGGATAGATGCCCAGCTAAGGGGAGCTCCACGCGCGTGAGTTTTACAATTCCCCCCCATTTGCTTGATAGATTAATATAACTAAAGTTAAACAAATAAAGTGAGTTAAAGCGATCCTGTGTCGGCAGCCTTCTTCCTCAACGAACACACCACACTCCTGAGGAGTTGTTTGCTAACGTAAATGCAGTGATTTTTGGGGGGCAGCTGGCAGGCAGTGGGAGAGCTAGAGAGCTGAAATCATTTCAGAGAAATCAACTTCGAAGGGAGTCGGAAAGCGCCGCGAGGTCAGGCACATGGCCCCTCCCCTCAAAGGAAAACAACAGTGGGTCAACATGCCTTTACTGTATTCAACCCCAAGCCAGTATTTCTCCAGTCATTTCTGCTTACTGCTACAATATCATGTTTGTGAATTGTTCATACCCATAGCCTAATACTAAACTTTTTGTAATGCTATGCATAATTATACAAGCCTATAAGCCTGGGTTGATTAAATCACATTCATCAACAGTGTTTTTATTTTTTATTTTTGTTAAGTCAAAATTCGTTAGCATGTTCTGGCACGGCCTCTGATTAAGTACATGCTGTTACATTGCTTATTACACAGTACTTGTGTATTTACACTGTAATATAAAGTGTAACTGTTTCATGTTTTGTGTTTGCACTTCAAGTCTTGCATTTTATGTTTAACATACAATTTACTTTTGACAGAAATATCTCTGTAGGAATGCATCCAATGCAAAAACTGATATATCATGATCATGATATTTTTGAACACTGCAAGGCAAGATTCTTCCTGATATACATGGTGCTATGTAGGCAGTGTTTTGTTTTTGAGAATAACTGGGAGCAATTAGAGACATTCCCATGATGCCCTGTTTAGACTCCTAGGCCCTGGTTGAATAGTCAAAAAGTCAAGTAATTTTAGTCAGTATGTACTTTCTTAACCACTTTTCGTTGACCTCAATGGAAAACATCATGTCAAGGAAAGATGTGAAGGAAAATCCATAAGGACATAGGAAAAGACAACCGCAGTGCAAAGAGAATCTGACTTCACTTACACTAGGCTACGTAATGATGCGACGATGGATGTTATGGACGGGGTCTGCCGTGGTGAAACTACATTGTTCCGAAGATGGACTACTAAAAGCGCATCTTAGATGCTCCCCCATGTGTTCTTACCATGTTGTTTCATGCAAGATATATAAACAGGGACAAACAGGAAAAATATTATGTCATCAGGTTGGTGTTGGAGACACCAACTTTTATTTTGATTAATTATGCATAAATATAATGAAATATGTGGGGTGAAAATAGACTCAAACTACTGGAGTTTTGTTAATGAATTGTAGTTGGAACAGACACTCCCCTTTGACAATCAACTAATTGAGGCAGTAATTGTATCAGGTATATAAAAGCTGAGCTGTCATGAAGTCAGTGTTCTTTGGTTTGTAGCTACACGGTTTTTTGACGGTGTCAAAAGCTGTTTCATGATGCTGAGTTTTCTTATCAACCAATGATGTACAGTACATCATCTACATTTAACAGTAATTTGTTTGTGGAAAAGAAGAAAAATGTAGCACAATGGAGTCTGAATGATAAAGGAAAATAAATATGACAAAATAAATAAATCGGTGGACTGGAAGAGCACCTCGACCCAGGCGCATTCCAAATAACAAAAAGGGAGCAAATACATCATTTGAAAGTTGCTGTTTTAGTTGGAATTCAAATAAAATAAGAAATATAGGCTACCAGTCACAAAAGTGAAATGAAATGGTTGTCACATTGATAATTGATTGCTCACACTTACCCTCTGTCGCAACGGGTGGACTAAGTGGACCCACAAGGCAGACGCTGAGTCAACATATAACAGTTTATTGTAGTGACAGGGAGGGTTACGATTGGAGAGAGAGGGGAATCTTGGATGACGGGGTCCGATGGGAAGCGAGGAGGGGGGAGCTGGGAGGCACGAGTGGACAGGTGAAACAGTTGGGGGAGGAAGAGAGGGTCCGGGCGAGGAGCGGGTCCAGGGTGGCAGCTGGCAGGGCAGGTGATCTTGAGCACAAAGAAACCAGGGTCAAAAAGAAGGCTGGGGACACGAGAAGGCAAAAAGGCTGATAATCTCGAACAAAAAGCACACATGAAAAAAAGTCGCGAAGGAGCCTGATATGTTACCACGGAGGCGACCCACCTGGCCTCCCTGGGTGAACCCGGTGAAATTCCCTCACTAGTTCTGGGTCCATAATGAAGGAGCGAGGAATCCAGGAACGTTCCTCCGGACCGTAACCCTCCCAGTCGACCAGGTACTGGAGCCCCCGCCCCCGGCGGCGCACATCCAGAAGGCGCCGAACAGAGTAAACCGGGCCGCCGTCAATGAGCTGGGGGGGTGGAGGGGGTTCGGTTGGAGGGCACAGAGGGCTAACCACAACAGGTTTTAACTGAGAGACATGAAACACAGGATGTACTCTGAGGGAAGATGGGAGCCTCAGTCTGACTGCAACTGGGTTAATGATAGACTGGATCTCGAATGGACCTAGGTAGCGAGGGGACAGCTTTCTAGAGTCAGTCTTAAGGGGGATGTTCTTGGAAGATAACCAGACTTTCTGACCTTGTCTGTAATCAGGCGCAGGGGTGCGGTGCCGGTTGGCTAGTTGACGGTTCCTCTTTGCAGAGCAGAGCAGAGCGGGCCTGCTTCCAAAATCTGCGGCAGCGTCGAAGATGGTGTTGCACTGATGGAACTGCAATCTCTTCCTCCTGGGCTGGGAAGAGAGGTGGCATATACCCTAGGGCACACTGGAATGGGGCCATACCTGTCGCGGAACTGGAGAGGGAGTTGTGGGCATACTCTATCCATGCAAGATGGGTACTCCAAGATGCTGGGTTTTGGGCTGCCACACATCGTAGGGCTGCTCCAAGGTCCTGGTTAGCTCGCTCCGCCTGCCCGTTAGACTGTGGGTGAAAACCGGAGGAGAGACTGACAGATGCCCCTAGCACTGAACAAAAAGCTTTCCAAACTTGGGAGGTGAACTGAGGCCCTCGGTCCGAAACAATGTCCATTGGAATCCCATGGAATGAACTGACTTTGAAAACCGATCCACTATGGTAAGTATTACTGTGTTACCTTGTGATGGAGGCAGCCCAGTAACAAAATCCACTGCTATGTGGGACCAAGGACGACTGGGGATCGGTAGGGGATGGAGGAGACCCACAGGGGGCGAGTGAGACGCTTTGCTGCGGGCACACACCTGGCAGGCAGCAACGAAGGCGCGTGTGTCTGCGTCCATGGATGGCCACCAAAAGTGCTGCTGAAGGAGCTGCACAGTCCTGTTGGCCCCCGGGTGGCAGGTGAAACGGGAGCAATGTCCCCACTGCAGGACCTGGGCCCTCACTGCATCAGGCACAAAGCGTCTTCCGGGAGGGCCGTTCCCCGGGTCAGGTTGATTGCGTAGTGCCTCGCGGATGCTGGACTCAATCTCCCATGTCAATACTCCTACCACACGGGAGGGGGGCAGAATGGTACCTTGACTCGGGGGGAAGTCTGAAACAGAAAACTGTCTGGAGAGTGCATCTGGTTTGACATTCTTATTACCTGGACGGAAAGTGATGGTGAAATTGAAACGGTCAGGGAATTCAGACGTTTAGCAGTTTGTATGTAAGCAAGGTTTTTATGGTCTGTCCATACCAAAAAAGGATGTTCCGCCCCCTCGAGCCAGTGCCTCCACTCCTCCAGGGCCAGTTTTATAGCCAACAACTCACGATTACCCACGTCGTAGTTGCGTTCACAGCTGATAAGTCTGCCGGAGAAGAAGGCACAGGGATGCAGCAGGTTGTCGGACTCACCACGCTGTGAAAGGACCGCCCCTACTCCCACATCTGAGGCGTCCACCTCAACAACGAACTGGCGCAGGGGATCAGGTTGGACGAGGATGGGTGCCGAGGTAAAGAGTCCTTTGAGGTGCAGGAACGCAGCCTCTGCTTGTGATGACCAGCGGAAGGGGACCTTGGAGGAGGTAAGTTGAGTTAAGGGGGCTGCGACAGAGCTGTAACCCTTAATTTCTGTAGAAGTTGGCGAATCCGAGGAACCTCTGTAACTGTCTCACTGAAGATGGGACCGGCCACTCTGCGACAGCACGGATCTTCTCTGGATCTGCCATTACCTGCCCGCTCTTAATGATGTACCGCAGGAAAGTGACCGTGGCCGTGTGAAATTCGCACTTCTCTACCTTGACATACAGTCGATTCTCCAAAAGTCGCTGGAGAACCTGACGGACCTGGGTCACATGCTCATCCATAGTACGAGAGAAGATAAGGATGTCGTCTAAATAGACAAAGACAAAACGGTTAATAAAGTCTCTCAACACATCATTTATGAGGGCCTGGAAGACGGCTGGCGCGTTGGTTAGGCCGAAAGGCATCACTAAATACTCAAAGTGGCCGAGTGGAGTGTTAAACGCCGTCTTCCACTCATCTCCCTCTCGAATACGGACCAGATGGTAGGCGTTCCTCAGATCTAACTTGGTGAAGATGGTGGCGCCGTGGAGGGGTTCAAAGGCCGAGGACATGAGAGGCAGAGGATACTTATTCTTTACAGTGATTTGATTGAGGCCACGAAAATCAATACATGGGCGGAGCGATTTATCCTTCTTATTTACAAAAAAAACCCCGGCACCCAGAGGGGACGTGGAGGGGCGAATTATCCCAGCTGCTAAAGACTCAGCAATACTTCTCCATCGCCTCCCGCTCCGGTCGAGAGAGATTGTACAAACGGCCCGAAGGTAACGGGGCTCCAGGAACGAGATCAATAGCGCAGTCGTAGGGACGATGAGGTGGCAGAGAGAGAGCACTCTCCTTACTGAAGACCTGAGCTAGATTGTGGTAGTTAGAGGGAATAAGGGAAAGGTCAGGAGGTGAAGGTAAGGACGGGGAGACACTGCCCTCTGCGGGAGGAAGGGCAGATTGCAGGCACACTTTATGACAGTGCTCACTCCAATTAATAACTTTACCGGCTGCCCAGTCAATGTGTGGGTTATGGAGAACGAGCCAGGGGAAACCCAGCACAATGGGAGGACAAAACTTTAAAAGACAGAAACTCACTGTGATTACCAGACACCAGCAGCTGGAAAGGGGTGGTTTGGTGGGTTATTCGGGTGAGTAGTTTGCCATCCAATGCTCTAACAATGATGGGGGGTTCCAATGGTTCAGTGGAGAGGCCGGCCTGCCATGCCGCCGTCTCGTCAATTAAGTTATCCTCAGCCCCGGAGTCTACCAAGGCGGTGAGCTGGAGAGGGCCCGAAGGAGTGCTCAGTGATGCTTGTATCGAAAAGCGCTTAGCGCAGGGAGGAGAGGAGTGGATAAGGCTCGCCCAGCGCTCCCCAACAGCGGACGAGCCTAGGCTTTTGGGCGTTGGGGACAGGCAGCGATGAAATGCCCCTTTTGGCCACAATACAAGCACTCCTTTGCTGTCATCCGTCTGTGCCGTTCTTCCGGCGTCAGATGAGTGCGGCCCAGTTGCATGGGCTCCGGTTCGGGACCAGATCTGGGTGAAAAGGGGGAAGCTTGACGAGGGGGAGTGTACACAGGGGGCTGGTGAACGGGGAACCGGACCGCGGGGATGGAAGAAGGGCGTGGCGCATCGAGTGGGCTGGATCTCTCCCTACGTCTCTCCCTTAAACGACTATCCAATCTGATCGCTAAAGAGATGAGGGAATCCAGAGAAACTGTCTCGTCCCTGACTGCTAGTTCATCCTTAAGTTGTTCAGAGAGTCCCCTGAAAAAAGCACCCCGTAACGCTGAATCATTCCACCCAGAACCCGCAGCTAAAATGCGAAACTCTATAGAGTAATCCGCCACACTACGTGTGCCCTGTCGCACGGAAAAAAGCTGATTAGAAGCTTCACGGGATTGTACAGAATGGTCGAATACTTTCTTAAAATCCTCCACAAAGAGAGCGTGAGACTTGAATAATTCAGAGGAACCCTCCCATAAAGCTGTGGCCCAATCTAAGGCCCTCCCACGGAGTAAACCGACTATGTACTGAACCTTAGACTCTTCAGAAGAAAATGTAAGGGGTCTTTGCCCTAACACTAGGGAACACTGGAGAAGAAAAGGCTTACATTTAAGTGGATCCCCGGCGTAGGGCTCCGGATCCACCATGTGGGGTTCCCTGACGGAGACGGGGCTACTGGGCTCCGCTGCGGAGGCAGCAGGGACAGAGGACGAATCAGGTGGCTGGGGGGGAGTGAATCGGGAGAGTTGAGCTGCGATAGCTGCAAGCTGGTTATTGATGGTGTTTACTTGCCCTGAGAGAGCTGCTGAGTTGCCCATGAGGCCTTCCAATAAATGGTCATGTTTCCGTAGCAGGGAATCTTGGCTGGCGACGGCGCGCAGGAGAGCATCAGCATCTGGGAGGTCCATTGTGGCCAGATCTTTCTGTCGCAACGGGTGGACTAAGTGGACCCACAAGGCAGACGCTGAGTCAACATATAACAGTTTATTGTAGTGACAGGGAGGGTTACGATTGGAGAGAGAGGGGAATCTTGGATGATGGGGTCCGATGGGAAGCGAGGAGGGGGGAGCTGGGAGGCACGAGTGGACAGGTGAAACAGTTGGGGGAGGAAGAGAGGGTCCGGGCGAGGAGCGGGTCCAGGGTGGCAGCTGGCAGGGCAGGTGATCTTGAGCACAAAGAAACCAGGGTCAAAAAGAAGGCTGGGGACACGAGAAGGCAAAAAGGCTGATAATTTCGAACAAAAAGCACAAATGAAAAAAAGTCGCGAAGGAGCCTGATATGTTACCACGGAGGAAACTGTAAAGCTCTGGCGCTGGGTGAATGAAGAGCCGGTGTATTTAAGCAGGAGGTAATTGGACTGATGAGTCTCAGGTGTGCCCTGCAGCAGCTGCCAGAGTCTGGGACCCGCCCCTAGAAGGGAGGAGAAACACAAGGGGGGGGAAGAGAGCAACAACAGGGGCAGCACCGACAGGGATGTAACACCCTCCTGTCTCATATTTATCAACATGAATCCCCATGAGTATGATTGTATGAAAAAAATTAATTTATGCAAGATAGGCATAACATGTGAGGCTTACAAATCTACTGCTGTACATTAGGGCTGACCCGAATACATAATTGTTCGGTTTTCCGAACAAATATTCTAATATTCTGAGAAGAGAGAGGAAAACAAAAGTAAATTCACAGTGCGTCCCTGCCTGAATTGGTGCCAGTGGGGACCACTGCTGCAGAATCGCATTATAATCAACTGATTGTTTTTCCTTTTAATTTCTACAGTGTTATTTTAATAGGCTTAACGCAAAAAGCAGAACTACAATATCACATAGGATTGCTGCGTAGATGTAAGTGTTTTTCGGATTCACTCATCAGTCCGAGTCCGACTCAGTTACTGCAGAGCTTCAATGTATCCTAAAAGTTTCCCAAGACACACGGCTTCCATAGTATGAGAGTAGAGAGAACATTTAATAAATATTATTATTACAACCAGTTAGTTTAAAGTAGTCTTGCCGATTTTCACACTGGACAGCAGGTGTCTTTTTCCTAAAAAATGTACTTCATATTGATACGTTAAAGAACGTTAAAGCAAAAAAGTTGTCTACAGGACCTTTAAATGTTGCTGCCGCAAGGAATTGTGGGATGGCATTATCTCCTTTTGTTTTCATAAAGGATGGTCCAGTGTACCCTATGCTAAAGGAGATAACAAAGGAAGCATTGAAGCACCTTTCCTTAGCATTTAGAGAATTTGACCAGCTCTTATCTTGGCTGCCACTTCACTCAGTTAGAAACCTTCCTAAGCAAAAAAGACTATTAGACCGCAGCCCTAGACCTGCTGAGCTTGTGAGCATAAATGCATATCCAGCATAAGTTTTAAGCTAGCCAGTCTATGTTAGCTAACACATGCCCGGTGTGTTATATAGAGATGCCACCTTGTTATCATTAATTTTTCAAGCCATTTCTCTGTCACTTTTCCGTGGCGCTGCTCTAGTCTCTTAGTTTCTCCATTTCTCTATCTTCGTCTCTCCTTACCCCCACCCTGCACATTACCCAGAACACTGCTCCACGAAAGCTGTGATCCTGTTGAGCTAATAGATTCTCCCTCAGGGCTGAGTGTGTGTGTATGTATGTGTGGGTGTGCGTGTCTGTGTCCAAAACCCTCTGCTGCCTGTGGTTATCGCCATCCTTATTCATTATTCAATAGAAACACACAGACACACACACATCCATATACACCAGGCCGGGGGGGGGGGGGGGGGGGGGGGGATTTATAGTGCACATTTTGCATACATGTTATAGTTAAATTATATAATCTCCATGGAAACATTTTTAGATTTTACCTCTGACTTCACAACCCCAAGCTTGATTTACTCAACACATATGTACAAGTATGTATGTTGAACTAGATAAAAAAATTATGAGTTTAAGAAGGTAGACGTAGTCAGAAACAATATACATAGGTAGTCTACAATTGGATGAAGGGGGTTATTTTTCCATCACTTTTTCTTCAAAATATCTTTCCTTCGTTGTATATCAATATGTCAATGGTCTAATGTAACTCCCACACTGATTCATAAGTGTATACTCTTAAGGCATTTAACACAGTATCCTATTGGAGAACCTGCATAATGCTGTTGTAACCCAACACCCAACCCCCTGGTAAAGTATGTCTTGCGAGGGGATTGTAAATCTTCAGAGCTCTGTGTCATCTATGTTGCCTCACAATGGTCAGTCCTTGACCCCTCTTCTTTACCATCTTGGCCTGAACATCAGTAGACACAGGCTGCTGTTTCATTGTGACACTGACAACACCCAGCTTCCCCATGTCTCAGGAGCACTGATATGTTGTATTTCAATTAATGTGTAGATAAAAAGTGTATTTGCCACAATTTAATGTAAAACTTAATACTTGATGGTTAGAGTTAGGGTTAGTAGTAATATCGCTGCTGATTCCCTATCACTGCGTTCGATTGCTTATGGAACTTGATCAACAGATCATCTCATGCGCTGCCCTCCACTAGAGAGCATGAAATGACAGCTAAACTATTTTGTTCCTTTTTTGATGTTTACATTTGCTTTGGAAGGAATCCTGTTGGAACTCAATTTTAATTATAGGCCAAAATTATGGCCAACATTCATATCTGGCCTATGTGTCCATGGGGAAGAAGAGCTCTGGCGACATAAGACAGTGGCGGTGGACCCAATGCACAAGGTTCTGTTTGGATCCTCGGGAGGGGTCTCCTTGGACTTGGAGGATATAATTGGAGAGCCTTTAAGCTTCCTTCTCAATTCAGGAGCCATTGTGAACATACATGAGGCAACACAGCAGGCCATGTCCATGCCTGGCTTTCACACAGATGGCAAACCTAGAAGAAGCATATCTGGCTGCTGTCCAGGCTGTGTATGAAGACACTGCACCAGCCCAATTGGGCTACGTTGCAGACAGAAATTGCAGCTTCCATGCCTCAACAGCGATGGAGCTATCACTCTCTAGCCTTTCAGAGAAGGACAAGAATATGCTTGGAGAATTTGGAGAGGCTGTGGGATTCATTAATACAAATTAATTAGTTATTACCGTCAAGTCTGAGTAGTGGGAGAGCTAAAATTGCTGCTCTGCTTTGGTTGCTCGGCCAGCTACAACCTGGGCACCTCCACCAAATAGAAAAGAGGGCTTCCAGTCCCCACCCCCTCCACTAAAGCATGCGGAGACCAAGCCCCCAATGACCCATGAAGAGTAGTGGGGGCCACAACAGGATTCCTGCCCAGTCCATTTTCAAGGTTGCAAACCCCCTGTCTGGTGTCATATCATACAAGGGAGAGGTCCACTTCGCCACCATGGGGTGTGCATATACAACTATTTAGATGCCCCACTCAGGCCAAATCCATCCAGTGCACTTCACTGACTCTTGCTCACCTGGGAATATTGGCTTTGCCATCAATATGGAGAAGAGTGCACTGGTTCTGAGCTATAATTCCACTTTATTGTTGATTACTGAACTACCTTCATTCAGAATTCATGGTCTGTCTCTGGACCGACCACAAACCTTGTCTCCTGGCCATGGTGCCATGATGGTGCACAAAATCCAGGGGGGGGGGGGGGTGGTTTATAAAGCTGGTTTATAAACACTTCCATGCATCTTTCTCAGTCAATAGTGATTACAACATGATGGGTGTCCATCCTACCCCTGTATATCTTTTTAACATTCTCTGTGCCTGTAGTTGCAACCCCCGCCAAGGGCATGTCGTTAACCTGCGCCCCTCAGTAACGCATATATTGCATTCTCCTCTTATTCTGTCCATATGCTTGCAACTTTTCAATTAGAAATATGAACATAAACACTATCAATATAATGATAGCTCCAATAACTTCTTGCACATGCATTTTGTCTCGGCTTTCTCCTTCATCCCTGTCTTCCTGCATTCTACTATTCTTCTACTAATTTTCTTGATTAGATCATTATAAAGCAACTTATTCAAAAAATAAATAAATAAAATGATTATCTATGAACCAGTGAAGACAATCCCACCACACATACAGGGTCAAATTTCATTGACTAGAAAGGTTCCACTAAATTTTGGATGCTTACGGGGAGGAGAAATTATGTGTGTGTGTGTGTGTGTGTGTGTGTGTGTGTGTGTGTGTGTGTGTGTGTGTGTATGTGTGTGTGTGTGTATGTGTGTGTGTGCGTGTGCATCTGCAGTTTCAGTATCATTCACACAGTGACAAGTGGAGACAGAAAACATCCAGTCATCCATCACACAGACACACACACAAACACATGCACACAGTCCATCAATCACTCGCTCATACACACCATTTATCTTGCTATTATTCTCTCTTACTAACCCAGGTTTACACAGACAGGCACACATACACACAATATGAAAAGAGGAAAGGAGAAAAAAGGGGTTGTAGAAATCCTTTTCAATTTACAAATTGTTGTTTGCAATTTTGAATGTCATGTGAGATATTGCAATAGACAGCTGTTTAAGCACCTGAATCATTCAGTTGGGTCATAGAATTCTCAAGTACTAGGCTATACAATGAAAGATTAATAACTCCTTATGAATACAAATGGATGGAGTCTGCTGGAATTGCATCCCAAAGACTAGTTCCATATGAATACATTCTTACATATGAATCAACCTAACAAGTCTTTATCTACCTTTTATAACAAAGCATGCATTAGCACAGAAAATTAATAATTAAACAGAAAAGGTGGTTTTACCATACACTGGTCTATTGTGTGTGTGTGTGTGTGTGTGTGTGTGTGTGTGTGTGTGTGTGTGTGTGTGTGTGTGTGTGTGTGTGTGTGTGTGTGTGCGCGTGCGTGCGTGTTTGCGTGCGTGTGTACATGCGTGCACGCGCATGTTTATAAATAACAGTTTTTTGTAGTATTGGGTTTACTGCAAATGATGTCCACTTTGTTTTACTGGTTTAGTAAAGTTAAAATATGTGTGATTTTTTTTTCCAAAACTGAAACCAAACAACAATGACATGCTTGAGTGCCTTTGCTTATTCAGATGGTGCTGTGTCTTCGTAATGATCAGAAGCCATGCTCTGCTGTCGTACCTGCTGTTCTCTCTCCACAGTATTCATAACATCTGGGTACATTAGTGTAATTGGGAGAGAAAGAACACATCATGCATTCCCATGAACTTGTGAAAATTGGATATTAAAAAAGAATGACAATATCCCAGTGGACTAATTTTGGCAGGGTGGGCACAGTGGTTTACCAGCTGAGAATGCATTTTAATTAATCTTCAATTGCCTAACACATGCATGCTTACATAATTCATATCCACTGTGGTGTTTGTGTGTGCCAGTTCATTTGATTCAATTGCTGGATCATGGTAGCAATCTTGGTAGTAGTCCAATGGTAATGTTTATTGTCATCAGTCTGAACGTTGGATATCCTTTAAGGACAACCTGTCAAATATCAGTCGGAGAGCCTGAACAGAAGAAGTTGGTATTCTTGAAAAAGGACATCTACATGCAAATGGAAATGACTTGAATGTATCCTTATTTGGCAGAGCAAAGAACCCTCTCTATAGTCTAGGACAGGGGTTCTCAACCTTTTGCAAACTGGGCCCCCCCAAAACTGGTTCATTGCAGTTGGGCCCCCCCCTCCCCTCTTCCCGGCGCGATTGTCGACGGGGGGTTGCGCGCAATCGTAACACACCCCGGACCTACGAGATGCCGCGGCCCTTCTGGCATCTGCCAGAATGCCGGACGTCCAGTCCGTCACTGGTCCGGGTGGTATCACGATCGCGCGCACCCCTGCCGTCGGTCGTAGTGGTACGGGGTGGATTACAATCGCGCGCGCACCCCCCCCCCCCCCCCCCCCCCCCCCACCATTGGAAAAAACAAAACGTGCTTAATCAAGCATTTTCAAGGTTGCAAATGTAAACACATATAGGTAAAATTGAGATGACATCAAGCTATATACAACTATTAACAGCAAAAAGTGGGTGTAGCCATAGGCATTTTTTTTCTTTTTAGCAATGCCACTCTTCAAAACAGTTTATGTACACAATTAGACAGAGAGCTACATAACCGGCCTTGCATTCCCAGAGTGTGAGGGGTTCCTAAATAGTGCAAAAGTAACATAAGGTAAAATTGAGGTAAAATAATAATAATTCATTGCATTTATATAGCGCTTTTCAAGACACCCAAAGCGCTTCACATAGTGTGTGTGTGTGTGTGTGTGTGTGTGTGTGGGGATATGACACCTCATCCGCTACCAGTGTGTAGCACCCACTTAGGTGATGTAATGCAGCCAGTATGCACCATCCAGAATGCTCACCACACACTGGCTCAGTGGAGAGGTGAGGAATGAAACTATCCAATTAGAGACCAGGGGATGATTAGGTGGCCATGATGGTACAAGAGCCAGGTTGGGAATTTGGCCGGGACACCGGGGTTAGCACCCCTACTCTTGCGATGAGTGCCACGGGATCTTTAGTGACCACAGGGAGTTAGGACCTTGGTTTTAACGTCTCATCCGAAAGACGGGTCCCCATCTCCGTCCCGGGGCATTGGGGATCTTACATAGGCCAGAGGGATGAACACCCCCTACTGGCCCTCCAACACCTCTACCAAAATCCAACTATTTACAACAAAAAGCAGGTGTGGCCATATGTGTTGTTTATTGATAACTGCCACTCCTAAAAACAGTTTCTGTCAATGATGACACAGAGGGCTACATCACAGGACTTGCATTTCCATGGTGTGAGCTTACTGGCTGGGACATGGTCAGTGCAATGGCTGGGACATGGTCAGTGCTCCTGTTGATGGGAACTCCTGTCTTGTCCACTCCACACAGCTTCAAACAGGAAGTCCTTGTGTGCCATGTGCTCTACCTGTTGTGTGTTGCTGATCTCACAGTGCAGGATGTAGGCATTTGTTGTACCAGCTAGCAGTTTTGCAGTGGGTGGAGTAATACTGGATGAGTTGGTAGATCTGATAGATCTCCACTATCCAACCTCTCAAAATACTGACATAGGCCAGGCTTAAATAGGCTATCCATTGCCTAGTTCCACCAATTAGTACAGTAATATACACTCACCGGCCACTTTATTAGGTACACCTTGCTAGTACTGGGTTGGACCCCCTTTTGCCTTCAGAACTGCCTTAATCCTTCGTGGCACAGATTCAACAAGGTACTGGAAACATTCCTCAGAGAGTTTGGTCCATATTGACATGATAGCATCACGCAGTTGCTGCAGATTTGTCGGCTGCACATCCATGATGCGAATCTCCCGTTCCACCACATCCCAAAGGTGCTCTATTGGATTGAGATCTGGTGACTGTGGAGGCCATTTGAGTACAGTGAACTCATTGTCATGTTCAAGAAACCAGTCTGAGATGATTCGCGCTTTATGACATGGCGCGTTATCCTGCTGGAAGTAGCCATCAGAAGATGGGTACACTGTGGTCATAAAGGGATGGACATGGTCAGCAACAATACTCAGGTAGTCTGTGGCTTTGACACGATGCTCAATTGGTACTAATAAGCCCAAAGTGTGCCAGGAAAATATCCCCCACACCATTACACCACCACCACCAGCCTGAACCGTTGATACAAGGCAGGATGGATCCATGCTTTCATGTTGTTGACGCCAAATTCTGACCCTACCATCCGAATGTCGCAGCAGAAATCGAGACTCATCAGACCAGGCAACGTTTTTCCAATCTTCGATTGTCCAATTTTGGTGAGCCTGTGCGAATTGTAGCCTCAGTTTCCTGTTCTTAGCTGACAGGAGTGGCACCCGGTGTGGTCTTCTGCTGCTGTAGCCCATCCGCCTCAAGGTTCGACGTGTTGTGCGTTCAGAGATGCTCTTCTGCATACCTCTGTTGTAACGAGTGGTTATTTGAGTTACAGTTGCCTTTCTATCAGCTCGAACCAGTCTGGCCATTCTCCTCTGACCTCTAGCATCAACAAGGCATTTGCGCCCACAGAACTGCCGCTCACTGGATATTTTCTCTTTTTCGGACCATTCTCTGTAAACCCTAGAGATGGTTGTGCGTGAAAATCCCAGTAGATCAGCAGTCTCTGAAATACTCAGACCAGCCCGTCTGGCACCAACAACCATGCCACGTTCAAAGTCACTTAAATCACCTTTCTTCCCCATTCTGATGCTCGGTTTGAACTGCAGCAGATCGTCCTGACCATGTCTACATGCCTAAATGCATTGAGTTGCTGCCATGTGATTGGCTGATTAGAAATTTGCGTTAACGAGCAGTTGGACAGGTGTACCTAATAAAGTGGCGTACATAAACAGTCAAAACTCACAAATAATATATAATTACAAGATAATATAAGCTTACTTCACTTCATACACATTTGTCCCACCATAGAAAATACCCCTTTAACTGACATGACAATGGCCTGACCCGGCGTGATCACCTGACATAAATAAGGAACTAATGTGGTACTTGCCCTTTAATGCGGGGAGAACTGCTGTGAGTGTTAAAGGCCGTGGTGCAGGTTTAATTTTCTAACGAATTTGCACATTTGCTTGTTGGTAATAAACATTTAAAGTAAACTGTTTTTCATTGTATTTGATGTTGTTGGGTATCACAAAACCTAATATAATACGAAAAAGTAGCTACTATTTTAGCAGTTTGCGATTGATTCTCATTTCCCCCACAATGCATTGCATGACGTCACGTCGGGGAGACGACAGACCAAAGCCCGCCTTGAGACCATTGAGAGAGACAAGTAGAGAGAGACTAGTAAGAGATTGTTCAGCAGAATATACAGATAAATACATAAATACATAATAGGGCCCTATCTTGCACTCAGCACAATTGACTTTGTACACTGGCGCTTGTACAATTCCTATTTTGCACCCGACACACATTGGAATTTTCCCTCAACCGGCCCAAGTCCTTAACTTAGGGAATGAACTTGCGCTCCGGGGGCGGTTCAGCGAAAACAGGAGGCGTGTCCTGGCGCAAACGTTCCCTGGTGCTGTTTTGCAGTTTCAGAAAACAATTGCGCCACAGACCAGGAAAAACCTAGTCTAAAGTCAGTGGCGCTTATTCAGATGCTATTTTAAGGGCGCATGCTTGGCCATAATGTAGCATGTGTACAACGTGCATACACTTTGCTTCTCTCATCTACAAGGAAGCAGTTCCCATTTTTGCAAACTATACATACAAGCAAAAATATTACCACATATGTGAAAAAATAGGCATAAATCTAGCGTACACAGTTACCCAAAATATTCATGCTAATAGTAATGACGGATCAAATTAACCTGTTTGAACAATAGTCGCAAGACACATAGGTATATAAGGACACCAGGATGACACCTTTTATTATGCCAGCAACAGCACGTGAAATGTTTTATAATCGAAAACACACAGAAACACGCAGTGTAATTGAAAGAACATTCGGCATACTGAAAATGCGCTTCAGGTGTTTGGATAAATCAGGAGGCACTTTACAGTACAGTCCTCAAAAAGTCGCACCATTCTTTGTGGCATTTTGTGTTTTACACAACATTTCCATGAATCGTGGATGTGTTGATGAGATAAATGAGGAAATATTACAGGACTTCAGGAGACGTGATGTTGAACTGCATGTGCCGATGCCATTTAACCCAAATACCCCAGCAGCAGCACGGGAGAGGAGAGCTTATTTGACAGAAGAGCTGCATCATCTATAGTGAAGTAAGCAGTGCTCGAAGTGGGCCGGTACTCACCGGTACGCAGCACCGCAGTACCGGCACTTCTACATTTTACCCTTTGGCGTACCGGCACTTTTTCTTGCATACCGGCACTTGTCACAGGCTGCCGGTACTCTACTCTGCCCTAACCAGGGGCGGATCTACCGGGGTGGCATGGGATGGCATAAAAAAAGCCTTGCCACCCCAGCTGCCATCCCAGTTGGCAGCGCCGGGGTGGGTTACGATCGCGCGCACCCCCCATCGGTCGTAGGTCCGGGGTGGGTTACGAACGCGTTTTTTTAATCTAAAAATTCAGAACTTTAGAATGGTTGACTGCTTTGCACGCGTCGCTTATATGTGAATAAGGGAGTACTGGCACTTATGTTTTTCCACTTCAAGCACTGGAGGTAAGCAAAGTAATCTCGGTCTAATG
The DNA here is from genome assembly GCA_030340625.1 of Merluccius polli. Lineage (NCBI taxonomy): Eukaryota > Metazoa > Chordata > Actinopteri > Gadiformes > Merlucciidae > Merluccius > Merluccius polli. Next base: position 171,110 of record JAOPHQ010006271.1, on the reverse strand, counting down.
TTAGACTACATGGTCTAATGACTCTGGAAATCACTGCTGAGCATCCGACAGTGAAATCTCTCGTCATTCACACAGGAGCACTTGATGTTGTCAAGCAACAATCAGAGGTATTGAAACGGGATTTTAATGATCTGCTGAACAAAGTTCAATGTCTGAATACTGAGGTGTTTATCAGTGGACCTCTACCAACAGCTCGGCGAGGAGACGAGAGATTCAGCAGGCTGTTGATGCTAAACAGATGGCTCAAAGATACATGTACTGCTCAATCAGTGAACTTTATTGACAATTTCAACATTTTTTGGGAACGCAGACACCTCTTTGAGGCAGATGGATTTTGCCTTAACAAGTCAGGAGTACAGCTGTTAAGCTACAACATTTTTGATTTTTTGCGTCAGTCACCAGCAGCTCCTGCCAAGGACAAGAGGCGAGACCAAGGGCGTAACTTTGGGTCTGCCATTGGGGGGGTTAAACTCGCGGCATATTTATTTATTTATTTGTTTATTTATTTATTGAATCATTTTCTTGTGTAAAAGGTGACATGCCAATTTGCCGTTCTTGTATTAGAAATACATTGCGATACTTTTACTGATTTTGGCTACTTTTTGACTATTTATGCCATAATGACACAGTAGTTAAATTCAGTGTTTAAGCACTAGCCAACAGTGGCAGCTTCCACCTAATTGATTTTGTGTGTGTGTTCACTATCTTATGAAAAAAAAACAAGAACTTAAAGATTAATCAATTGCATCACTGTATTGGCACCTACATGCAACCATAACCCTAACCCATAACCCTAACCATAACCATAACTCTAACCATAACCCTAACCATAACCCTTTTTGGAGTGAATTGTTTCACAGTAGACTGCGGACGCTGTAGACTCTGCTCTGCGAGCGGACGCTGTAGACTCTGCTCGTCTCTTACCACCGCGAACGGGTTTATGAGAACCCAGATCGTTTCACACAGACGCGGGAGGGAACCTTTTGCGTCAGTATCAGACGTCTAGGGGCGTGATGACAAATCGTCGGTATATTACGAGTTGGGATGAGAACGTGTTGGATATTATGGCCCCCCCCTTGTTCAGATGCGTTCCGCGGTCCATGCTATATAGTGCATGAAATGAACCACTGAGAATTCGAACACCACAACAAAATGGCGAGCACCCTATATTGTGCACTATATCCGTGATAGGGAACGATTTCGAACACAGCTCATGGTATAACAATAGGGGTATTTACCTCCTTTTCGTCAGGATTTTTACTCTTTTTCGACCAACAATGAAAAAGAGTTGTCTGGCTGCCTTTCCGTGTCCTTTTCATCGCCACATTCATTTAGCATGAACTTTCTCAACTATTCATCCCAGCGACTGCGCGAAATAGTTCGATTTGGTAAAGAAAACGGGTTGGGTCATACCAAGTAGTCGGTGGGCGGACGGGGAGGGGGGGGTACATTACAGATGATTAAAACATGATACTATCTTGCTGCCAAATTAAATTAATAAAGAAAACAAACAATATTTCATATTTTTCTGAATTATGTGTGATGATATTGGGGGGGTTATATTAGCTGGATCTGATTTTTGGGGGGGTCATGACCCCCCTAACCCCCCCGCAAATTACGCGCCTGGTCTAGCTAGACTAATAGTCACTTGTTTAAAATACAAATTCTGCAGTATGTTCACCACAAAGTGCAACGACTTCAGTATGTACTTTTTGTCCCTGCTTTTGCAACAAAAAAGATAACATTTACAGTGAGGATTGTGGTTCACCACACGGGCACAAACATAAACTACCAATCAACTGTTAAAATGACCACGGTAACACTTTACAATAAGGTACGCAAAATGTGGGTAGTTACTGAGGAACGAATGAGTAACGAATGATGAACGACCAGGGCCCTAACTGGGGCCCTAACGGGGCCCTAACAGGGCCCTAACAGGGCCCTAAGTGACTACTGAGGAGTTACTGGTAAACAGACTAGGGGACTACTGTATTCGTTACTGAGTAACTGTCATTTAGGGCCCTGTTAGGGCCCCAGTTAGGGCCCTGGTCGTTCATCATTCGTTACTCATTCGTTCCTCAGTAACTACCCACGTTTTGCATACCTTATTGCAAAGTGTTACCATGACCACAGTCAAAACTACATCTAGCTCCAAATTAGATGCTATCAGAAGCAATCATTGTCAGCCAATTACTGTGAGAGGCAACGAGTGAAATGAGGGGAGAGGAAAAGAGCAGGAAATTAGGAGCGAAAGAAAGAGAGTGACAAACTCACCCAATTTGCTCAAAGATATTTAATTGTTTTGTTTACTGAATCTTAGTGGCAGTTGTCTTGCTGCTGATTGTATTTCATTAACTAAAATAATGAATATCAGGCCTTGATGTAAGCATGCAAACTTAACCTTTTCATTTCTAATTATTTATTGCTATTATTTAGTTCCACACAGAACAATTCCATCTGACCACCAGAGGACAGGCCAGGTTAACCTATTCCATTTTGAAAGAAATCCAACACTACCTGATTCATTGGTAGACAATATTATATATTATATACAATAAACAATATTTCAATTCATTTCCTAAGAAAACTATACAAAACAATCCATCGTTTCTAAGGCTGTCCATTAGTCCATTACAGCAGTTATATTGGAGCAGTTGTGTGACCCTTAAATTGACATTTTAAATAATTACATTTAACACACCATCTGTACATAAGAGGATATTTGAGAAATTGATCGGCCCAATAATAAATAAATAAATAAACAAAACTGTAGGAGGAGGAGAGAGGACAACAAAGTCCATGCATAGATGGTAACCTCTTTTCTCGAGCGAACACTGCAGAGAAAAACATGCAACCTGAAGGGGTGTTTGTATGTTTGCTTTAAGGCCACGTGTAGTGTGATACCATACCATAAAAATAATATCAAATGAGCCTTATTTCTTTATCCAAATTCAGGAATCCTGTTTGTCGTTCGAAGAAGTAAGGTTTGCAGTATACTGAGGTATCCATTACGATATTTTGTAATCCAAGACAACTCAGGTCCAGGTTTCTCCTGTGCCACACACTTTGTATTGTGTTTGAGACCTATAGTTGTACTAAATGTGCAGGCAGTACCGGCCCGCCCTATACGCTGAATATGCAACTGCGTAGGGCCCCGCAAATCCTAATTCTCCAAATGTTCTTGCCACATTGTGGTAGTACAATATCAAAGGGTTGTCATTTTGTCATCCTAAAACAAATAATAGCTTTATTAGAAACTAACTCCATTCAATGATTATATATATATATATATATATGTATATATATATATATATATATATATATATATATATATATATATATACAGTATATATATATATATATATATATATATATATATATATATATATATATATATATATATATATATATATATATAGTTTATAGCTTTATTTCATAGTTCTTGGCTCCAGTCAAGTAAAGTAAGCAGGGCCCCCCCAAAAAATCTCGCCTCGGGCCCTGTTGTCTAGAGCCAGGCCTGGGTGCAGTATGCACACTGGGCTGCAGCTTGCCTGCCAATATTCCAGATGATAAATAGAACAGCAGCAACCTCAAGGTCTGATGTGAGACTGATGTCAGGTCGACCTCACGTCGGATTGTCCTCTTCTTTTTACCGTGCTTGTGTGAACAATCGTGAGGTGCTGTGCTATGGTGCTGTGGATAACATGTTCAGTTCTGGATTAGAGCTGCAATTACTGTAAACTAAAATGTTGAATGCACATTAAAGTATATTTTCCGGACTCTGAACAGTATCACAGCAACACCTTGATATAAATAGAGAGATAGATGAATATGAATTAAAATTAACATTATAATATGTGTACATTTTAAGGTGTGAGTTGTCAAAGAAAGACAATTTTTCTAGAAAATGTGTAAATTGTGCACATTTCTATTTCAGTCAATGATCACTTACATACATCACGTACATGCATACTTTATATTCTTTTATACAGAATGAATTATGTTCCAAGAATATCTTAAAGAAATATAATTGGGAAGCGACCAAAAGACCAAAGCTTTTATTTTTTTATGGATTCATTTGACATAACTGTATTCGTGGGATGGTGAAAGACACACACAATATCAGCACACCTTTACGGACAAGATTTACATTAACTTTGCTACATTAATATTGATGACTGGTTAATTATTAACAAAGTTGGTTCAATGTGCATTTGTTGAAACACCTCATTAAAATTGTAATCTATTTTGAGACCCATCTGTAATTGAACTGTTTATCCATTAATACAATGCATACATTCTCATCTACTATTTATTGATATTGCTAACTTCATGGTCAATAGCTTTATTAGAAACTAACTCCATTCAATGATTCTGATTGGGATTCTTCGATAGATGGGCTTTCCGTTGTTCATCATATGACCTGGTTTCATGATGACACAGGTTCTCAATTACAGCTTTTCATATTGTCATATTGATATTCATTATCTATATGTGTAATAGGATTGTTATGTTTCTTGCTTGTTATGTTTCTTGGGCCGAGTTAAGTGTGACACCGGCACTGACGGAGACAGAGACAAGTGTGACATGTACCGTTCATATGGTTTAGTTAGTTAGTTATTTTATTGTCCCCCCCTAACAATACACTTCATCACAACAATAACAGACAGTAACTGTACATCACAAGGACAACCAACAATACACCTTACACACATCATCACGCAACAAAACCGGACAGTAATAATACATAAAGTATAACAATAATATTAATAAATATAGCTAGCCAATAAAGAAGAAGCAACTATACTGCTTTAATCATCCTATCTGTAGAATCCATAATAGATAGAACAGGATGAAACATGGTGGCATAGGACAACTTTAAAAGCAAGAAAACTGCAAGAAAAGAGTGTTGTAATTAGCTGACCGAACTCCACTGGCTAATCTCGAGACAGCGGGAGGAAGTAGAGGACACGGATTGCAATAAGGCGAGTGTGATGGAAGGATTAAAACAACCAACACCTCTGAGTTTGCACTCAAAAAGTGCAAAGGGCAAAGTCCTGGAAAGCATGGGCAGAAGAGTTTACAGTCTACATGGAACTTGCAATGCCGGAGATGAGTCCATAAAGGTGAAATTGTTTTATTACCCCATTGGTGAGAATAGCAGAATTATGCGAGACCCTGATGGGGGAGACTGCCACTGCTAGAGGAAACGTGAAAGATATGATAGAGAAGTTTGATGAACAATGTAACCCTAAAATAAATCTGAGAAAGAAAGATACCTTTTTTTATGAGGAACCAAGGAACGGATCAGAGCATAGACAAATATGCCACAGATCTCAGAGTCTTGGCCAGTACCTGTAACTTTGTTAATATAAAAGACTCAATCATTCGTGACAGTATTGTCTGTGGCACAAAGAGCACAGGTTTAAAAGAAAGATTACTAGCAGGCTACAAGCTGACACTAGAGAAATGTTTGCAAATATGTAGGGCCACGGTCACGAGAGAACAGTTAAACAATAGGACAAACTGAAGAAGAAGTTCATGCCATACAATTCACAGGAAAAAAAGAGAAAGAAAAATATTTCTTGCATGCTATGTGAGATGACGCATGAAAGAAATAAGAGAAAGTGCCCAGCGTTTGAAAAGAAATGTGGGAGGGAAAACCACTTTGTGAAATGTAAGTCTAAGACAGTGAAAAAGAGACTAGAAAAACAACTGCTGTTGATGAGCAGGACAGTAACACGTATGAAGACTTTAAAAGCATCACAGCTGTAGAGAGTGGCACGGAAACTATAAACCAAGTAAAAGAGAACCACAGCAAGAACCAGCAGCTTTTCGCAGGAACAAAAATTGACAAATAACTACAATTTGAAATTGACTGTGGAGCCTCGTGCAACATTATTTGCATGAGGCAAATAATGTTATATTAAAAAAAAGAAGATATATTACATTTCCTGAATCCAGACACACAGCTGGAGCAAACAGACAAAGTGTTGATGTTCAACAAGTCCAAGTTACACCCATTAGGAAAATACAAAGTCAAGATAAGAAATCCAAGAAACCAGAAATCGTACAGGCTAGAGTTTCAGGTAGTGACCCAGAACTGTGATACTGCACTACTGGGAAGAAAGTAAGTGAAGCCATTAAACTCATCAGACAGATACTACAGTGTCGAAAGAGGATACAAAAGAAGGACCGTGGACAATGGAGAAAATAAAGGCAGAATACACAGATGTTTTCATAGGGAATGGATGGAAGGAACTGGGAGGAACTGAGTTTTCAGTGATGTATTGTGTGGGGAGAGAGAGCTATAATTCCAGATGCACTCAGAGGGGATATGATGTACCTAGGAGTGGAAGGTCTCAGAAGGGCAAGGGAATGTTTCTACTGGCCAGGGATGAACGAACAACTAAAGACGTAAACACCCGCAGGTCAGTAGACCCAAAACAACAAAAAGAAACCTTGTGCCCACATGACATAGCAAACAGGCCATGGGCCAAGGTAGGCACAGACCTGTTTATTTTTTAGCAATAAAGACTACCTGATTACTGTGGATTTCTATTCACATTTTTGGGAAATCAACTCTTACAGGACACAAAGTCTGGACACAAAGTCTAGCACTGTTATCAGGAAACTCAAGGCTCACTTTGCGAGACAGGGCATTCCAGACTATAATGTCAGATAATGCTCCACAATATTCTTCCCAGGAGTTCAGAGGATTGAGCCAACAGTGGGAGTTTGGACATAGGAGATCATCACCTGGGCCCAGTATTTCAAAACTTGTAATTTGGATCAGGATAATCCAGATAATGAAATCCTCCTTTTCTCAGTCCTGGATTAAGGTGATCCTGCTGACTTTATCTGAGTATTTCAAAACACCGGCAGGGTGGATCACTGTGATCCCGATCTGTGCAGAGACGGATTTCCAAATCTCGTGTCTCCGCCCCCGGGATGGAAACATGGCGGACTACCTCACGAAAGGAGCAGCTGGACCATACGAACGCCAACCAACATGTCATGCAAGACAACTTCTTTAATCATCACCTAATTAAAACCAGGCCGTAGCGATCTCTAATTGAGCCGCGGCCGTGCTAACGGTAGCTAACTTGGCTCCATTGACTTGTGTGTTAAGCAGCTAGTGGGCTAGCAAGGAAGCTGCTTTGTTGATGAATTTTGCGGTCTATGGTTTAACTTAAATGGGAATTAATTGGACGAACATCATACCGTAACTTTTTAAACTAACGCCAGCCGAGTTTATTAGCGTTACATCATTGGCAACACAGCAGACTTAGGAAAATAGGCTACATGTGTACAGACCAGACTGCTGCAGTACTTTGGAAACGTAACGTTACACGGTACCAGTATTAACTATATGATGCATTCAGAAGTGTCAGGATGCTATAGTAAAGCTGGGGATGATATCATGCTTTTGTGTACTATAATGATACTCATACACAGTGTCTGAAATTCGGCCAAAATAGGAGCTAGACCACAGGGCTAGTAACTTTCAAAAGTTACTAGCCCTGGTGTAAAGTTACTAGACCAAGCAAATCAATGTGTGTCGTAGGCACGCGCATCACGTTTTCACATCACACATCACAATTTTCAGAATAAAGATAAAAAGAAGCCATTTGGTGGACTTTCAGCTCAGAAAAGATAGAATTTCATCATGGACATTATTATTGTTATTTTTTGTGTGTTTTCAGCTATTTTAGGCATGATTGTTTTATCAGTATAGGCTAACTTTAGGCTGGGATAAGAGGCAGCACTTTTTGTACATTTTATTCAAAGAAAAAACAGCAGATTACAAACAATAATTTATTAAAGTAGAACAACAGACTGAGATCAAGGGACATGAACAGCACCAATATTGGCAGTGGATCAAATTATCAACATCAGTTCATTAAATTTTAGGCAAAATGGTAATACAAATAGTAATACTGGCAGTAGCAGTAGTAATAGTTCTACAATAGACTAGCACAATCAATAATCAATCCTCATCCTCACCAACAAGATCTCTATCTTCCATCCCACCATCGTCAGAATTGTTGTGAGAGGCAGTTTCAAAGTAGAAAAATGAAACCCCTACTCACGCGTGTTCTTTTGATGAAGCGATAGAAGAAGTTGTTTAGCTTTAAGAAATAATCAGTTTTATTGTTAACACCAGTATAATGTGCAAAGTTTTTACAGATATATCTGGGTCCGACTACGTTTCCCTGACCGAACAACAAAGTATGTGTGTGTCAGTTCGCGAAGTCTGAGCACACATATCTCTGGCTCAAGATGTTATATACACACACATTGCAACCGTCATCACAAAAGGCTGGCTGTCTACATTTCCCCATGTCATCCTCGTCTTATCTGACTCCCATTGTTCTTTACATGTTCAAAGACAAGCCTGCCTGTTCTTTACTACTGTATCATATGATTATCACCATGTATTCTGCACGTCACCAACAATGTACTCATTCTGATCATGTGGAGTTTCGCTCCTATGATTACACGCTTCTGCTTATCTCATGCTTCTGTCTTACTTCAGCAGAAAGGCCCCGAGGTTAGTGTGACCCAATTCATTGGTCATCTGATAGATCTAACATATAACCATACCTTCAATCCCTCTATTGGTCTCATCAAAACATGAGACCACAAAAATTACCGTAATAATGGGACCATAATGCGTAAACCGCGGGTGTTGGGATAAGAAGATATATGCTAAGCTCTGTCCCTCAGTCGCCTCTTGTGGGGCATAACTCCATGGGTTATGCATCATCCCTTTTTATTCAGCGGCAGAAAATGTTAAATTCAAAAAAATGTTAAATTCAGAAAATGTTAAATTCAGAAAAATGTTAAATTCTGAACCTTCCCCACACTTATTAGATTCATATAGCATCCTGGCAAGACTGTAGTTACGTTTTATCATAAACATTTTTAAGGGTCACAGGGTACTTTTATACATGTCTCTCATTCTTCCCCCCTTTTTTGGGACCTCCAAAGTCCCAAAAAACTACCAATTTAGTACCTTGTATCCCCTCGTGTTTATACAAATTCGACTATATGCCGGACCGCTAGATGAACCTACAGCATCACATTTGGTTATCAGAAAAACCATTTCTTAATCAGGGCTTTCAACCTGTTAAGTTTGTCAGGGCTCTCAACCTGTAGGTCGTCAGGACTCTCAACCTGAACTTTGACAGGGCTTTCAACCTGTAGAGATGTTAGGATAACAAGATTACCAAATGTGAAATACTTTCTAAGTTTTGAACCCTCCCATTCATGCATATCACATTAAAATTCACGCAGTAATAAAGCAAAACAAACATAATATACACAATATTAATCAACAAATATGAACTTAAAAAAACTCCGTCCGGGCATGGATGTATGTCGAATGATTGGAATGATCTTCATGTATTGGTGGGCTGCAAGCATGTGGGGGGTTTTGGGCAGTCGTTGTTGTTTCTGTTCGCCCGCCATTGTCGGGCCCTGCTTCCAACCCGCAGATTCGGTGTCAGGTTCACATGGAGAGGTTCCTAGCACATCACATGTGAGCCTTCCCAAGACCGGGTTCGACCCAGCACTCCTCCAAAGACGTGTGTTCGGGGTCCGGTCCACATGGAGAGGTTTCTAGCACGTTCACATGTGAACCGCCTCAGGACCGGGTCAGACCCAGGTGGGTCCAACCTTCCATCTGGACGGTTGTCGTTGCAGCCTCTGCTTGTCATGAGGCTACTGCCCCAAGGCTGGGCTGGGCCCGTGCTGGGGATGGTTGTTCTATGCTGGGTACACCTGCTCCCGGGCTCGTTCCAGTTTCTGGAACTCTGTCTTTCCCTCGCCATCGTTGGTCCCCAATACATTCCCATTCTATCCGTGCTGTCTCAATTGCCCCACGGTGATACTCCTCTGGCTATCATCATTGTTATTCTTAACATTATTGTTATTCTTATCCTTATTGTTATTCTTATCCTTATTGTTATTCTTATCATTATTGTTAGTCTTATCATTATTGTTAGTAGGTTAGCTCCAGCACCCCTCGCCCCTTTTTTTTTTTTTTTTTTTTTGGGACTCTTTAGCGAACCATTCACACGTTACCCAGTAATGTCATCAACCACGTCTATTGCCAGTGTGTAACACTGGGCCCGTGTAAATTCTGTTGACTCACCAGCTAGGGCTGTCATTTGATATGGGGGAGGATGTTCCGGCTTCTCCATGGCAGTGATAATAATGCGGCTACACAGAGATCTGACACAGGGAACACAACAACAACCCACCAGAACCAACACACAACACACCCCTACCAGTGACACAAGCCCAGAGACCAGAGCACCCTTCCAATCACCAAACCAGCCGCTCAGCCCATCCAACAATTGATTAGAGACTCCTGAGTGGTCTGCCATCTCTGAGGTGTGAGGTGGCGGGCGAGTGCCCCATAGAGTCTGCATGTGCGTGTGTGTGGTCTACTGGACCTGTTCCCAACATGTCAGCATCCCCAGAAGCTCTGGTCGTGGCGGATGCTCTGTTATGGTGTTGTTTCCACACCACTGCAGGAGCTATGGCAATCAAAGCAAAACATACAACTACACCAAGCCACCCCATCTTGGTTTCTGGGGTGCACATAATTATTTATGATTATAATACTTATCAAGAAAAAATGATTATATATGAAAAAATGTAAATGTACTAATGCTAAATAGCAACTTTCTTTAGTGGGGACTTTTTTCTTTCCCTGTAGCAAAGCTAATAAAGTAAAAATGTATCACTCTTCTCCCTCCTACTCTTTTCGTCCCCTTCTAGCACCTCCCCGGGTTCTTGCCGGTGGGTCAGATGCACCGCACAGTGACCAATGATACCAGGTTTCACCTTTGCCGTCCAGCCGGACAGCGTGTGAGGTTCTCTCTGTCACCCGGTATGGTCCTGTCCACCTTGGCTCTGACCACTTTCTCTTGATGACTTTTAGCAACACCCACTCGGTGTCTTTCGGGGCCGGTGCCTGCTCTGCACCCCCCTGGATTTCTGTCACCTGTTTGGAAAATGCTGCAACTAGTGCCGTTAGTTGATCATAGTATGGCTTGTAGGTCAGAAATGGAGTGGGTGGGTCTGTTACCCCCCTTTCGATGTTTCTGGCTGTACCAATCCCCAGTAGATATCCGCCCACTGGTCACCAGCACCTGGTGTGTTGTCTTGGGCTAAGAGCATCTGTGAATGGGACCCCCACTGGCTCACCGAGCAGTTAAAGGTCTGTCCATTTGGAAAAGTCACAATCAGACCGTCCGGTCCGCACAAAATGGATGCTCCGCTTTTCACCAGTAAATCCCTTCCCATAAGATTCACTGGACACTGAGGAGATACAATATATCGATGTTCAAAAGTCTGTCCTGCCACTGATGTGCGCAAGGGCGTAGTCAAAGGCAGATAATTAGGCTGTCCCGAGAAACCCGTCAATTCAACCGTGTCTGTAGTCAATTTGGAGCTCGGTACTCGGCAATTCAGAGTAGAGTACCGTGCCCCAGAGTCCACAAGAAAAGGCAAATTCTTCTCCAACACCCCCAGTGACAAATAGGGATCCACCAACCCTATGTCAGAGGTTTCCGGGCCCCTTCATGAGTCTTGCTGATACAGGAAACCCTCTTCCCTCTCAGGCCCTGGATGGTTGTTGCGGGTGTGTAGGGGATACTGCCCTCTAGGGACTGTGGCAGAGTTTGGCGCTTGGTGACGTCCGTCACCCCTTGGTGGCCTATACCCCTGTTGCCGTGAATGCCCCTGTTGCCGTGAATGCCCCTGTTGCTGTGGGTAATCATCTTGTTGTGATGTTTGGCATTCTCGCCTATTAATTCCCTAAGCTCTCCCTCGGTCAACCAATCACACGCCTCCTCTTCTCTCCTTATTTCATCTGAGCTGTCATTGTCCTCGGTCGGTACTGTATCCTGGGCTGCCTGAGTTTGCCTCAATCTAATTCCCTGTAGTCTAAATGGTGACATATCATTCCCCTCCCTGCTCCTTGTTAGGTCAGGGCCGGGGGAGACGTGGCCATCTGACAGTTGGCCCTTAGTATGCTTATTATCATTGTTCTCGCGGGTTGTTATGGCTACGGGAGCGCCGACGCCTGCCTGAGTTGTTGTTCTTATTGCCGTCGGCCACCGGCTGCCACGACGTCCCCTAGCGTTTGGTGCCGTTTGTCCCCATCTAGCTCCGGCTGTGCTTCCCCCTATGTCTTGCCCTAGTTCGTAACCGTATTCTGACCAATGTGTCTTGCTGCTGCATTTCGCTGTGTGTCCTGTATTAACGCCTCTAAATCCCCCTGTCTATCCTTCAATTCCCTCGTAGCCATTGCCATGGTAATCTACATTATCCTCCATGTCTGTAAACCAGTCTGAGTCATAATCAGAGTTTACCTCCTTGGTTTCAGCTTCAACTACTACACCCCCAGCAGCTTCAGCAACCACTTCAGCACCATCCACTCCGTCAACTCCATCAATCTCTTCCTGCACGACTTGTTTGGCTTCCTCCAAAGCTGTCATTCTGCCTGTCTTTCTTCCCTCCATAAAGTTGGGATGGCGATTGTGGTTTTGATTCCACTGATGAATGGCAGATAATGGATCAAAATCCTTTATAGGTACTGAGTGCAGCTGAATTGTCATGGTGGTGGCCTTCGGTCTATTCCTATACTGGGACTTGGTAATCTTCATTTGAGAGAATCCTCTCTCACACTCAGAGGTCGCGGCAGGGAGTGATAAGACCAAATAAATTACATGCAGGATATTTGAAAACCTACCCTTGTAAAGCTCAAACACAGATGACCAGGACATGGAGTGAATCTTGTTCCCCTGGTTTTCGTACAATGCTTGTTTGAGGGAGGTCCACTCTGCTTCGATTGCATTTACATCTACTCCAACATTGTCGAAGTGCTCCCTGTAGTGGTCGATAATCACTCCAATAAAGTCATCCCCAAAATCGTCTTCATGCTCCTGAGGCCATGACTGCATGTCAGCTATTTTGGTTGCTTTGAGCACATCACTTCCTGTGTCACTGAATCTTCGAGTGAGCCAACCAATGCCACAACGACCTTCTGAATCTGCCCAGAAGAGTTGTCTACCCCTGTAAGTGTCTGACGTTGAAAGGAGCTACTGGAGTTTCCGCTGCTCAGGTCCTGCCCTGAAATAGAAAAACCATCACCAAAACCATCACCACAAACCTGACCATCACCACCAAAAATAAAGGCATAAAACAGGAGTGATTTACAAAAGAACCAGCAATAGCAGAGAGCATTTAAATAAACAACTGATTAAACAACTATTTAGAGCAGGAAATAGCAGATTAATGATTTAATGAGCAATGTATCTATATTACCTGTCCTTGAATTTGTTGATGCTGGTCATTGTGGCCTTCAATGCTTCATGTACATGATAGGTACAAACTTCTCTCTGCTGCAGCGTCTTTGACAGTTTGGAGAGAACGGCCAGCATGTCATTTAGGAAGTGGGCAAAAGTAATGACATCTTTGGAGCGCAGCGTTTTCAGGAGACCATTTGCCTTTGCCTGCGTACCACTAGCTGACCTGGTGGTGGCAACCTGCAATTCATTTCAATGGTATTAATATTTTTTTAATTTTAATTTTTCAAAAATGTATTTCAATATGTTGCCACAGTGGATATCAGATTATATCATTCGTGCAACAGAAAATTAATCGGGCTGTTGACAACAGTGTTATTATTGTAAAATGTCTTACTTGAGACTGAGATGAAGAACAATTGCACGGTAGCCACGCAACATGTTTTGCAGTACTGTGAGGGTATGGCTAACCCAGCGCGTTCCTCCAACTCGGACAGGCCAGATCTTGGAGATGTTGGTGGCACTGAAAGCTGCCTTCAAACCAGCGCCCTGTTTAGGGATCCTGTAAAACTTGTACAGAGCATCCAGGAGGACATAGACTTTGATGAACAAAGAGACTTGTTTCATGGTGTCTTTGAGGGCCAATTCCACCCTATGGGCCATGCACTGCACCATCAGTATGTGTCAAGTTCTTCCCCTTTTTTATTTGCATTCTCCACTTGAAAGAGATGGTGCATCCACTCAGAGTTCTTTCTGGATTTCACTCAATAACCAAACTTTGTTTCCTCTTTATGTTTCTTTATTGAGGTATTTTAGTTGTCAGCAAGGGGAAAAACCTTTGAATAAAGACCCCAGAAAAAGGTTGTTTTATAATGTGAAATTAAATTCAAATATACATTTTTACAATTATTGCCCATTTCCCTTAAATTAATGAAAGTACAAAATAAAGTCTCCCAATTTTTAACGTTATTCAAGGATTTTTTAACTTCAATATTATAGTTTTAAATATTAATACGTATAATATTTACTTATTTAAATAATAACATCCCATAATCCTATAACACCGTAATCCTTCTAAATCATGTGTCATACCTCAACCCGTTTAACTTAAACAATCATAACATCAACAGAAGTCCATACATTTACCATGCTGGCATTTCTAGGGTTAATCCCAGCATTGCCGCACGGCCCTGTGGCTAGCGCTAGCGGGCTAGCGCTCGCACAAACCTTCCAGTTAACCATCCACAGTCTTCGCCGCTGAGTCTGGTTTCTTACCGGCTGCCTCTCTGGTGTTTGTAGATGCCTTGGTTGCATGGGATTGATGTGTTGTTGGTGAGGACAAGCACTTAACTTCCTTCTCTCCGCTGCCGTCCCAATCACGTCTTTGTGTTGTGTCCTGCCCTTTTTTTAGTCCGTGCGCAACTTGGAATGGACAATGGTTCCTTCTGGTTTGTGTGGGTTTATTTAGGTTAATTAATTAGGTTCATTTCTTTGGTTTGGCTTGACACCTCCCACTCGATCTTCCAATGGAACTACTTGGGAGATCGCCGCTTTAAAGTCAAACTTTGAAGTCTAGGTTTGAACTTGGTCTCCTTCTGTATTGCTGTCTTGACTTGCCATTTGTTCTTCTACTGGAAGTAAGACAACCAGTCGCCTAACATCTCTGTGGACAATTGTAGCTTGGATCCTCTCTTTATCCTGAGTGGAATGCCTTGACTTTCCTTTCGAAACTCTTGTCAGAGGAATGGAGTAGCTTGGAAAGGTCCGTATGTTAACGTCTCTCACAACGCCTTTGTGGTCCGGATTGGTACTGACCACTTTGCCCAACTTGAATTGCCCCCTCAGTGCATTTTGGTCACTTAACCACACAATGTCTCCAACAGTCACATTTCTCTGAGTGGTGTGCCACTTGCTTCTTATAAACAAGTTAGGACCAGCGAGTTGGCTCCAGCTCCTCCAGAACTTGTTCACCTCTGATTGCATTGCTCTAAGCCTTTTGTAGGGGTAGCTGGAAAAGTCAAAAGTATTGATGTCTCCGCACTGAGATGCTCGGCCAAGCAGAAGAGTATTTGGTGTGATGTATCGAATGCAGTCTTCCCGGCTTTGTATCCTGGCGTCGATTGGGCGTTCATTTGACAGGTTGGCTGCTATGCAAAGAGCTGTCTGAAACTCACTATAACTGAGTGACGATTCCTTTACAAAACTTTGGAGCGCTCTCTTCACAACACGCACAGCAGCTTCCGCAGCGCCATTCCTGTGTGGAGAATCGGCAGGATGGATTTTCCACATCCACTCTGTTCCATTTTTAGCTGCGTTCTCCTCCAGGGTTGCTCTGTCCAGGTTGTCCAAAAATGTGTACAGTTCCACTAAGACTGGCTTTGCGCCAATAAAATTGGTGCCTGGATCTGACCAGATCTTCCTGGGGATTGCTGTGAATCTTTGATAGGCCATCAGAAACCCTTCACTTGACAAGGTGTTGACTAACTCTGTGTGGATGGCTCTGCTGGCCATACAGCAAAAGACCACTCCCCAGACTTTGAGCTTTACCCTCTTTTTGACGTCATCGTGCACGTGGTAGGGTCCAAAGAGGTCTACCGTCGTGAATTCAAAGGGAGCAGCAGGTTCCGTTCTTTCAGGCGGCAGATCACTCATTATTTGTTGACATTTCTTGGCTTTTGCTCTTTTGCAGCTTATGCAGTGATCAACGACTTTTTGAGCAATTCTCCTTCCTTTAACGACCCAAGCCTTCCTTCTCATTCTCAACAAGGTCCCAGCCACTCCGTCATGACTCTCCCCGTGAGCCTCCCGAGCTAGCAGCATGGACACCCAGGCATCGATGGGCAGGATGGGAACAGCAAGGTTATCCTCTTCAAAACCCTGCACTCTGCCACCACAAACCATCAGCCCGGTATCCTGGTCCTTATAGGCTACCAGTCGGTCTGTTGTGGTGCTTGGGAAGGTTGTGCCCAATTGTGCAGCACAAAAAACGTCTTTCAGAGCATTTTCTCGTTCTCTTACTGTTATGACTCCTGTCAAGGAGATTGCCTCCCACTTTGGATTGCTTAGGGCTTTGTTCTTTCCAAGGAACCTCTTCCCTGCTCTCCAAATCCACGCGACTGTCTTGACCAGTCGAGTTAGAGTACTGAACCGCCTTACATCAACGAGGTTCTGAATTGCTGACCCTGCCGGTGCTCTCCTCGGGTTTGTAGGTTCCGGTTCTTGACTCTCCATTCTGGCTCTTGATAGTGCTGCAACAAAAGCTTTCTTCTGTAACTTGTCAATGTTCTCTCTGGCCGTGGCGGCCAGTTCTTTGGCTGATTTTACTGGCCACTCACTTGGAGGCGACTCCAGGAACTTCGGTCCATTTTGCCACTCTGAGTCCTGACCAAGGGCTTGAGGGCTGGCACCTCTGGTGATTACATCAGCGATGTTTTGTGGTCCAGGAATCCACTGCCAGTCCTGAATGTTGGTGCTGGTTCGAATCTCTCCAATCCTATTTGCAAAGAATGTCTGAAAGCCGTAGCTTTCTCGTTGAATTGCCCCAAGGATCGTTTGGCTATCCACCAGATGATACCACCTCTCCACTTGAATTCGACTGTGTTGCTCAAAATACTTTCTTAAGCGTGAGGCGAACACTGCTCCGCACATCTCTGCTTTAACAGCGTCTCCTCTGTGGTCCAAGGGAGTTAACTTAGCCTTGGCTTCCACTAGTCTGACAATTGGACCGTGGTCTGAATCCCATCTCAGGTACATCACTGCTCCGTAGGTGTGCTCACTCCCGTCAGAAAAGGTGATTGCCAAGGGTTTAGTTGTGGAGTAAGAGGGAGTCAGAGCCCTGACGAACTTGACTTTCCCAAGTTCTACATACTCTTCAAAGAGCTTAATTGCATCCTCCCTGAGTCCATCTGAGAGTGCAATGTCCCATGTGTCCCTGACCAAACAGCTTCCATCTTTTGCCTCTTGGAAAGCTCTACGTACTAGAATCGCTCCCTTCTGCTTAACAGGAGCCACTATGCCGATGGGGTCATATAGCCCTGCTACTTGGCTGAGAAGCTCTCTTCTTGTTAGGGGATTTGGTGTCTGGGTCCTGATTTGCTCTTGGAGAAGATCTTGACCTAGCCGCATTTTTTTCTTTCTCTTCGAGAAATTGATTCCCACCATAACGTGGAGCATGTCCTCCTCAACAATGTAGCCCAGACCAAGTGCTTTGTTATCATCATCCCGCATTTGGTTTGGTAGGATCATGGTTTCTTTCTTGTCTTTCTTAAATGTATCACTGTCCTCCTTCCTCCCACTTTGGCCAGACAGAACCCACGGCTTGAGCTCAAAGCCACCAGCTTTTAGGATTTGTTCCACCTTTGCTGTGATGACTTCCAACTGGTCAAGGCTGTTGTGACATAGCTGTCTTTCTGGAGTACTTGCTGCTCTTCCTTGAGGTGGGTAAAACAAGGAAGATTAGCAGTCTCACGCATTCCCAACTGTGCAATGCACCCCGCAGGTTTGTCCCCAATGTTCACTCTTGTGATGGCATACTCTTCCAGCTCTTCGTCCTTGGAGTCTCTCCAGAGGAACCTGTGTAAGTGTACCTCACGGTCCTCTAACCAGACTGAGTTATACATCTTTTTGATGTCTCCCAGAGCAGCATAGATTCCACCTCTGAATCTGAGGAGGACAGCACGAATTTGGTTGAGGACGTCGGGACCTTTCATCAGCAAATCATTTAGACTGACACCATTGCACTTTTGGCTGCTGTTCCACACTAACCTCACCGGGGTTGTGACCGAGTGGGGGTTTGGAGCGATCAAGTGACTCACGTACCACACTGGTCCCTTCCAGTCTCTAATCATGTCCTCAGACAATCTGATTGCAGCCCCTCGGTCCACCATGTCATGCACCTGAGCTGTGTAGGCACTTTTCCATTCCGGTTCTCTGGATAGCTGCCTCTCCATCCTGAGGAATGTGGCTTCCACTGTCCTTTTATTATTTGGTAGAGAATCTGGGTCTTCCAACCAACGATAGCTAGCATGCCAATGTGGGTCTTTACTGTGACGGTCCCCTGTTACATAGGTGAGGCCTTCCTTCACCACCTCAAGCTCTCTTTCCTCAGCAAGAGTCATTTCTTTCCCGCCTGGCTGGCAGTTACCACAGCGGCAACCCCCGCACTTTGGCCCACATGCTGCGTCAATGCTGTCCCACCTCCACCAATCCAAGAAGTCTCGATTGGTGGTTGATGTTCGTGACTCCTGGACTTTGGCACCAACATGTTTGTTTGGTGAAAGTTCCTTAGGGACTGAGTCAGTGAGCTCCTCATACTTTAGAGCAGCTGCTCTCATCGATCTTGCGAAGTGTGTTCTGGACCTGTTGGCTGACATGGACAGCTCCTCACACAACTCAGGATGACAACCTCCGACAGTCATTCCCAGTGGTCCATCCCACAGAATGAGATTTCCAACAGTTCTGATCTTCTGAGGCGCTAGCCGCCCTTCCCTATGGCTTATGAGCAGATGTATTTCTTTTGGTCTCACCAGTTCCTCAATTGGGACGTCTGGAAAGAACTTTTGCAACTGCCGCGGTGTCACGTGTTTGTGAACATCTGCAATGGTGTCCAAACCATAACAAACCAATTGGTGCGGCTTGAGCGTGCCCCTGGGAGTCTTCACTCGGATCTTTAGAAGGTAACGCCTCGTCTCTACGTGGACCTTCATCCAGCCCCAACTCCATGGACGATAAGCGTGATTGCTTCACTCCTAAGGTTTAGTCTATTCGCAGCGTTGTGAGTTATATAGTTGGTATCTGAAGCCAAGTCAATTAACGTCCCAACCTTTTGTCCAGCATTTGCTACGACCTCCAGAAGCATCATAATCACTGGGTGCTCTTGCAGACCACTTCCCTTTAGGAGGCTTGGCTGATGCTTTGCCGTGTTGAAGGCTCTTGATGCTGCGTTGGAGAACGCATCTCGACATTGTTTTGCCAACTCTGGTGGAAGTTTGCTGAAAAACTCCTCTTGATCCACTGTATATTTCTTCCTGCTTGTACCTTCCTCTGGGCCAAAGTTTCTCCTTCTCTGATCCACACTGCTCTTCCTCATCTCGTAATTGGGGCACAGATAAAAATGATGCTCAGGAGTTTGTTCATCCTTGCAGATTTGATTTTTACACAGATATGCATTTTTGCAGTATGAACTCTCATCGTGAACTTCAAGACACTTTTTGCATGCTCCCAACTTCTTTACTGCAGCTCTTTTCTCTGTCAGCTTTAGCCCTCGAAACTGCTTGCAGAAGTACAGCTTTCTTTTGTGTTTTTCATCACCACAGACTACACAACCTGTGTGGTCATTTCCTGACTTGGTAGATTTGGTCCTGGCATGTCTTGGTTCAGTCCGAGTCTCCCTTCTGCTCGGTTCCTCGATCCTCAGTTGCTCGAGCTGTTCGTATATGTTCTCCTGCTCTTTAAGAAATGTCAGTAGACTGTCAAACCATTTCTCTGGCATCACAGAATTCTTCTTGTCAGCTACATAAACCAGCCATTCCTTTTTGAGGGTCTCTGGAAGCTTGGTTTCAATTGACTTTGTCATTAGTGGATTTTTAATGGCGCCTGTGTCTCCGAGATCACTCAAGTCCTGAAGCGCCTTTTCCACTGCTTGAATTAACTCCACTATTTTCCGTGGCTGATGTCCTTTGACAGGTGGGATTCTCTGAAGTTCCTCCACTATTTCAATAGCAATAGCCATTTGATTTCCAAATCGGTTCTCTAGGACACGGAAGATATCCTCTGCAGTGTTATAACTTGTAAGATGGAGGTCTCGTGTCATTTTGTCCTCCAGACTGTCCAGCAATTGAACCTTCCTCACCTCACTCGACCCAGTGGGTTCACCTTGCTTTTGTAGTGCCTCCCAATCCTTCCTCCATCTGTAAAAGTCACGCTTGTTGCCAGTAAAGGGCTGTGTGTCTCAGTCTGATGGCTGGTGAAGGATAATTGAAAACATTCCCTGTCTGTGTTAATCTCCTCTCAGTGTCCTCTTTTATTCTCGCCTGTATGAAGTCAGCCTTTCTGGAAATAAGCTTGGGGACGAGAACCTTGAGTGTTCTTAGCTGTTCCTGGAAGCTCTCCTGCTCATCCGGAGGGATCCAACGTTTGCACCGACTGTATGTCTCCTCTGCAGTCTCTACCAGTCTGTGCAGGTGGTTGAGCATGAATTCATATGCTTCTTGGTTGCTATTTGATGGTGCAGTGGCAGAAGCATGTTCACATGCACCATCAGCTGTCTGGAGTGAAGTGGATAATTCAACCTTTCCATAGTTTCCCCATAGGGTGTCCTGGATGAGCTCTTTGACCTCTTTTAGTTTGGACTCACACTCCTTTGCAGTCCTTTCCAGATCGGCTCTCTGTTGGTCAGTCAGCATGGCTTCCTCATCAGTTTCCAGCTCTTCTTCCAGATCTGCGATAAAGCCAGCTTCCAGTTCATCGTTAGCCTCCATAACGTCCTCTGCTCCTGCTCTGAGTCTGCTGAAACTGTCCCTGAGTTCCTTCTCAGACATGTCTTCATGTGTCCGGGTTATACTGTTGACCAGACGGGTTAATGCTCTTTTGGCTGTAGTTCTCACGAGCTTTAGTTGGTCAACAGATTTTCCAGCTGCTTCCTCAGCCATGACTATTTCTCCCTTCTTTTATCGTTATGGGTTTTTCAGTTGTTTATTTAGGAAAGTGGAGGTAAGTGCAACCGTCCAATGGTGCTTTAATGTTGCTTTTCTCCACTTGACTTTTCCTTCCCAGAAGTCCAGGTTATGCTGTCTAAGCTTTCAGCTCCTGTTCTTTATCTTGGTCAGTTTTCCGGTACTATCGGTTTTTCACTGTCAAGTTCTTCCCCTTTTTTATTTGCATTCTCCACTTGAAAGAGATGGTGCATCCACTCAGAGTTCTTTCTGGATTTCACTCAATAACCAAACTTTGTTTCCTCTTTATCTTTCTTTATTGAGGTATTTTAGTTGTCAGCAAGGTGAAAAACCTTTGAATAAAGACCCCAGAAAAAGGTTGTTTTATAATGTGAAATTAAATGCAAATATACATTTTGACAATTATTGCCCATTTCCCTTAAATTAATGAAAGTACAAAATAAAGTCTCCCAATATTTAACGTTATTCAGGGATTTTTTAACTTCAATATTATAGTTTTAAATATTAATACGTATAATATTTACTTATTTAAATAATAACATCCCATAATCCTATAACACCGTAATCCTTCTAAATCATGTGTCATACCTCAACCCGTTTAACTTAAACAATCATAACATCAACAGAAGTCCATACATTTACCACGCTGGCATTTCTAGGGTTAATCCCAGCATTGCCGCACGGCCCTGTGGCTAGCGCTAGCGGGCTAGCGCTCGCACAAACCTTCCAGTTAAGGGACTGTACGATATTTACCGGGGGGGGGAGGGCCGGTCGTCAGGGGGGGAGGGCCTAGGATAATTTTTTTAAGCCTTAGGGGAGGGCCCAGGAGAATATTTTTGGCCTGGGGGGAGGGCCGAGGAAAATTATTTTATGGGGGGGGCAATCGTCATGACTCATGCCGAGTTCGATGTTTAAATGAAAGATAGGATAGCCTGTAAGGAAGTGAACGTCTCCTTTGCCAAAGTAGGCCTACTGCACCACAAACATAGGCGTCGATTACGGGGGGACATGTCCCCACCACTATTTATAATTTGAATTTTGTCCCCACCACTTTTAAAAAATGTGAAACCCAATTGCGACGGAAAAAATCCCCACATACTCAACCGCAGCCCGTTCTCATCCCAACTACAGCGTCCGCTCGCAGAGCAGAGTCTACAGCGTCCATTCACTCCAATAATAACCCGGTCACGGTGATAGATTACGCTAACCCTAACCATAACCATAACCCTTTTTGGAGTGAATTGTTTCACAGTAGACTGCGGACGCTGTAGACTCTGCTCTGCGAGCGGACGCTGTAGACTCTGCTCGTCTCTTACCACCGCGAACGGGTTTATGAGACCCCAGATCGTTTCACACAGACGCGGGAGGGTACCTTTGGCGTCAGTATCCAGGGCTTAATTTGGGCCGGAACACGCCGGAATATGTTCCGGTGTTATGCCGAGTTCTGCCTGCCCGCCGAGAACTGCATGCACCTCGCGGAACTGCATGCACCTCGAAAACAATATTTTAATATTTTTTAATGTGGAAAATGAATGTGGGGTGTCATCCACACTGTCTAGGTCGATCAAATAAAGTAAGCTGGTGCTGAGAAGACCATTTGATTCCTATCATTCTTTGATTTGAAGTCTCACTGTTAAGGGTATATGCTTTATTCGGCAGAACTCACATGTATGATATTCACACTGTTAAGCCAAAACAGCCCAAAATATGAGCTGGTCAAACCATGTGATTCAAAGATCTCCAGCATTAAAGTTACAGGGTGGATGCATTATTCGGCAGTGCTGTATATGACCTGCCGAGAAGTGCATCCCCCTGTTTTTCCAGGCTAGAGCGAGGTGCATGCAGTTCTCGGCGGGCAGGCAGAACTCGGCATAACACCGGCACCTCCAACGGTGGATCCGGCACCTTTTTTATTTTTTTATTCCCCCCCCCCCCCCCCCCCCCCGCCGTCAGTGGTTACGATCGCGCAACCCCGTCATCAGTCCGCGGTCCCCCCCCCCCCGGGCGTGACAAATCGTCGGTATATTACAGTTGGGATGAGAACGGGTTGTCTGCCGAAACCGTCAAGTCTAAATCATGCGATAGGCGCGCACGATGACATCCTCACAGCATGCACACGGGCTGTGTGTGGACTCGGGTCTGCGGCTGAGTCCGCGGCCGGGTCCGCGGGTCCGGTGCTGGGTCCGCGGCTGGCGGGTCCGGTGCTCCCCCCCCGTTGACAATCGCGCCGAATGTAGAGCATATTGTAATGCAGCGTTGAATGGATGAATAGCTTACATAAGGGTCCCCAGCACTTTTCAAACCACACTCAAGCTTATGGTTATTGTCCCCACCACTTCTAAAACCAAACTGACGCCACTGACCACATAGACCAAGAATCGCAGGGTGATCATTATTCCAGCACCATGGCTACCTGCCTTGCACTGCTGGTTTCTTTGGAAGCTAAGCAGGGGCTGGTCTGGTCCATCTCTGGATGGGAGACCAGTTGGTGCTGGCAGTGGTGTTGGAGGGCCAGTAGGGGGTGCTCATCCCTCTGGCCTCTGTTAGGTCCCCAATGCCCTGGGATGGAGACGGGGACTCCGTCCCGTCTAGAGCACCGTCTTTCGGATGAGACGTTAAACCGAGGTCCTGACTCCCTGTGGTCACTAAAGATCCCGTGGCACTCATCGCAAGAGTAGGGGTGCTAACCCCGGTGTCCCGGCCAAATTCCCAACCCGGCTCTTGTACCAACATGGCCACCTAATCATCCCCTGGTCTCTAATTGGTCAGTTTCATTCCTCACCTCTCCGCTGTGTGCCAGTGTGTGGTGAGCGTTCTGGCGCATACTGGCTGCCGTGCATCACCCAAGTGGGTGCTACACTCTGGTAGCGGATGAGGTGTCATATCTCCCCCCCCACACACACACTATGTAAGCGCTTTGAGTGACCTCCAATAAAGCGCTATATAAATCCAATCAATTATTATTATTATTATCATTAGTCGCTCTTAGTCACAGTAGTTTGTGTTTTGTCTTATAATAGCCTATAAGGTACAATGTCATCAGCCAAGTTGTGAAATTATTGGGCGAGTCTCGTAACATTGATAAAAGCAGGCTTGTCCCCATTCTCAAGTTCAAGGCACAGCGTGGCATAAACCCCTGCTCTTGCTGCGTGTGTACCCGTGTGTGTGTATGTGTGCTTATGTGGCCGTTTTAACCTTGTAAACGTCATTTTCCGACCAATTTTATTTGATTCACGTAGCGGGGAGGGCCTAGGAGAATTTTTTTGAGCCGGGGGGAGGGCCCCGGAAAAAAAAAAATTACCAGGGGGGAGGGCCAGGCAGAACAATTTTAACCCGATCGTCTGGCGACCGGCCCTCCCCCCCCGCTAAATATCGTACAGTCCCTAATCATCCACAGTCTTCGCCGCTGAGTCTGGTTTCTTACCGGCTGCCTCTCTGGTGTTTGTAGATGCCTTGGTTGCATGGGATTGATGTGTTGTTGGTGAGGACAAGCACTTAACTTCCTTCTCTCCGCTGCCGTCCCAATCACGTCTTTGTGTTGTGTCCTGCCCTTTTTTTAGTCCGTGCGCAACTTGGAATGGACAATGGTTCCTTCTGGTTTGTGTGGGTTTATTTAGGTTAATTAATTAGGTTAATTTCTTTGGTTTGGCTTGACAGTATGTCTCCACTGATTCTTTCCCGCATGAGAGCGATCACCCCAGCCTTTTTCCCGGTGTTGACAGCTGCCCCATCGCCAGAAAATCCCACAATCTTCTTCATTATTTCTTCCTTGGGGATCCCTGGGAACTTTACAGCTTGCATTATAGCATCATAGATGCCATTGGCATCTGGTTTGTCACACTGTATAAGTCTGAGGAAATAGCAGTCTTGCCATCGACTGCAAAGTGCAAGTAAACAATCTTTTGTTCAGTGGCAGAGACATCTGTTGATCCGTCGGACATTATTGTGAAAAACTTAGCACTCTTGACCTTCTCTTCAATTTCTAGGCGGGTGATTTTGGCTATAGCAACCAAAAACTCCTTACAGCTTTTTTTCATTTCTGTAGGTGCTGCCGAGATCCAGGCCCTTCTTCTCATCCACCTCACACGTCCATTTAAAATCTGACACTGGTCCTGCAGTGCATGGCAAGGGCATGGGCATTCATGAATAGGATCTTGAGCTTCTGAAAAACTTTCGTATTCATTGTCTCAATGGTCTTCTCGGCTATGCTCTCACCTTTCTTCCTATTCCTGGCCTCATACCTCTCTTGGGCTAACTTGTGGCCATCAGACCTTTGGTGACAGACTAAAGTGTCATGTCTCAAGTTATGACACCCTTTGACAAAGGAACCTTGACCTCTCTTTTTATAGATATCCCTCTGTTGTCGGGTATCAGCAAGGGGGCCGTATACACTGTGACACAGCAGGCAGAATAAAGCTTCGCTTTCATCAACAAACAACCAAGGAAACTCTTTTTTTCCATGAAGGCACTACACTTATTTTTCTTTTAGTGGCATCGTATGCCTTATTCACTTCCTTAACTTCCATTTTCTTTTTCTTTTCATCTGGTTGATTTGCCATGAGACCACACCACTGACGGAGCATGATTTTGCTTGTAAACCTGTTGTTGTAAGCCTCTCTTGGACAGCATCTATAAGATTGATTGCGAAACATTTATTCATTCATTCTTTATACAGTACATTTCAATGTTAGTGCTGATTATATTATTATTACTCACAGATGTGTGGTCAGGGGTGGCAGAGGAGGCAGAGCTAAAGGTGGTATAGGGCCAAGCCCTTGGACTTTCAAGGCCCTTCCCTACTTGAGCATGGAATCCCGACCAGAGCTCGGTCACATCAGCGCGATAAATAGAATAGAATAGAATAGAAACTTTAATTGCCACACAACAATGTTGGTATTTTTTGGCATTGAAGATTTAAAATTTAAAACGGCTCATTATGTAGAGTAGCCAATCGGGTCGGTCGTTTCACTTGATATAAAGGTTCGTTTTTGTGATTAAAATAAATTTAAAATAGGACGTGAGTGTGTGATGAAATTTGTTGCCTATGTTGTTGCCTATGTAGCCTATGGCAAATCGTGCATAAATTAGCCAAGTTCTATGTGCGCAGCGCAGATGATGGGAGACGTAGCCTAGGTGGCATCAGGAGTTTATTAACCACGGAAAACGAAGGGACGTCTACTTTGGAAGTATTTCTACTTAGTAGGCAAGGCGGATATGAACCTGTTTATGTCCAATGTAAGGGTTGTGGATATTCATTTCGCTCGATTGAAGGAGAGGATTTCATTGAGTTGGCCCAGAACTTATTAACGTCGGTGCTACATGGATCAGTGGCAGGCACCGCAGGACGTAGCCTAGCTGATGGCCTCAAACTTCGATGGATGGATTAGGCCTATGTAGGCTAAAGTGTTCCCATGAAAGTTACTGTTTGTGTAATAATAGCCAAGTTTTCAAGGAAAAGGGACTTTCGTCAATGGTAAGAGTTGATTTTCATATAAATGAGCTGCTTTCGTGTTAACGTCACTGGGGGCACTCGTGTTCATTTGTCTCATTTAGAGACCTACAGAACCAACAGAGCCTCTTGTGTTAATTTTTGGGATTTTTTTCTGTTAGCCTGGGCCTTTTGTAGCCTTTGAATTCATTTCAATTGGCTATATGATTGGGCTATGCGCGCCTGTGTTTAAAGCGGCCAGCGACGAGACATAGGACTGAATTGACTACTCACGTTCAAAGCCAAATTTCTTTGAAAATGTTTAGAACCTCAAGAATAGATTTGGTGATGATTTAAGCTACTCTATTGGGTTTATATATTTGTGAATCTGACTGAAAGTGTCAGTGCCTCACCAGCCACGAACCTCACTGCACTGCTATTATTCACATCTCCTCATTTACATCTCCATCCATTTTTTATGTTTTATAAATGATTAACGATTTGCTACGAATTGCTATTGACGGGACGCACATAAAAATAATTGCGCCATCAAAAGATGAGGACGTGTTCGTAAATAGAAAGAAAGTACATTCCATCAACACGCAGATTGTTTTTGATGCAACTTTTAACATTCTTGATGTTGTTGCAAAGTGGCCTGGGTCTACCCATTGATTTGCGTAATTTTAATGGAGAGCGGGTCTGAGCAGCTTTTTGAGAGGCACCATGTACCAGTTGGGTGTCACTTATTATTGATCCTCCATATATGTTCACAAAAATACACAAAATCTTGTGGAGAGAGGATGTGATCACAGTGATCATTGTATGCGCCATTCCCCACAAACGGTATGGGCTGTTATTTAAAGTGTTGAAGTGCTTGAGATATGCTCATTGGATAATAGTTTGCAGGGTGCTTTTAATTGCCTCCTTGATTTAATGCAATTTACATATTTTTATTGTTTGCTTTTTCTCTCTCTCTTTAACGTGCATATAGGCTACGTCATTATCGTGGTCTGCACAATCTTGTCATTCATGCGTGTATTCTGCTAACTGCACTGTCCATAACTATTTGATAGGAATTAATTTCTAGCCTAGGCTATTTCCTTGTTTTTCGGTGATTTAGTGGGCTCGTTTGTGGGATGTTGCGGATGAGTTTCACAGAGACCGCCCTGCTCTAAACAACCAATCACCGTACTGGACCGCTTCTAAACTCATGCACGAGAATCGACGTAATCCATAGCAACGGCGCGTCACTCTTAGTTCACCCTTAGTTCACTCTTAGTGATTTATCCTTAGTATGAGTAGGTCTCAGCGGCTTTGTGAATAACTTTTAAGAATAAAACTCCTACGTAAAATGTTTTTAGCGCGAGATAGGAGCACTCCTAGCGGTAAGATAAATTTGCCTTTGTGTATACGGCCCCAGATCTAGATTTAATCCAATCCGACCAGGATAATACTGTCAATCCCTTTTGAAATACTGGGCCCCAGGGTAACCAACCAATTAATGTCAAAGCTAAGTCTGCAGTAAAAACAGTAAAACGCCTGATGCAGAAAGCCAAGGCAGCAGGACAGGATACCTACCTGGCCATACTAGAACATCACAACACACCAAGTTCCACCTTTGAAACCGCACACAGTGTGGTGAAAGGCTAGAGTGAGGGTTAGTCTAAGTCTAGCACCTGTCGGACCACAGGTGCTAGAGTTAGCCTAACCCTAACCCTAGCACCTGTCGACCACAGGTCATACAGGGTAGAACTGGACACTGACGGAATTGCCGTCATCTTAGATGTGACCAGGATACTACACCTAGGGTGCTCACACAAAGAGACCAGCGTCATTACAAATGCCGTCTTTCCACTGGTAGTACCAGCTCATCTCGCCACGCCTTAGTGTGGCTCTACTTGGTTTGGTTTCAGACGTGTTGCGTTTCCATCTAGAATTAGTATCTCTTCAAAGTGGGCGGGTCGTCATCAGTGACGTACTTATCCACGCGGACACATAAACTCTCTGCCACGATCCACGGCGTGTTCTTGCGCGTTGATCCTTCCATGTTAATCAGTAATCGCTGAATGCAGATGCTAGTACTTTACACAGTAACTCTTATTGGAAAACGGAAGTCACTGAACTGAAGGGGGAAAAGGGGATATTAATGGTGTAATTTGTGTAAAAAAAATTATACTGTTCAGTTCAGTTACTGTGTGCATATAATAATATAGGATAATATATTATTGTGAATTTATTGACCTAAAGAACATGCTCATGGATATGAATTTGTTTTTCCAAGCTGAGGGACATAAAGTAAGTATAAGAGAATAATCTTTAAATCATTTTAATTATTTGATCATTGTTATGCTAAAATGTTTAGTATTTAAGTTGTTTTCTCAGGGTATCTTCAAGGAAACCGAAAGACATGTTAAAGGGTTACAGTAGAATATCTTACTTTAAAACAAAAAAACAAAAAAAAAGTACCAATAGGATTGTTATGTTTGTTGCAACACGGACTGAGTTAAGTGCGACACTGCACTGATAAAGCGTATATAGAGAGAAAGAACCATGTGTGACATGTAACATTCATTTGTTATATAAATAAAGATAAGTAACTACACTGCTTAAATCATTCCATTCTGTAGAATCTGTGAGCTAGAACAGGATGAAACAATATTGAACACATATGCCATTTTAGGTATAATACACCACAGTGCATTATATAAAATGCTCTTATATTGTATTCTTCTCATTAAAAACAATCTGCATGTGTGTAGTCTGATGAGTGAAGCGAAGCACGCGCGTGTGTGTCCCTTTGATAAATCAATCAAGTTCTCCTCGTTGTAAACATGACATCTGTGAGAGGAATTGCTGCACACTGTCCGCTCTCTCCCTAATTCCTCTCTCTCTATATCTCTCTCTCCCTCTCTCTCTCTCTCTCTGTTTCTCTGACTCTCATTCTCATCTCTTCGTCTCTCTCTCTTGTTCTCTTGTTTTCTTGCTCTCTCTCGCTCTCCCGCTTTCTCCTCTGCTCACTCTCACTCTCTCTCTCCTCTCTCCATCACTGTCATTTATTTTCTTCCACAGCCCTCGATTTCTGTCTCATCACTTTCCTCCCTTCGCCAGCACATCCATCTATCTACCTCATCTGCTTTCCTATTTGTCTATTCTTCATCCACGTTCTGTTTATCTTGTCCTCCTTCCTGTTTATAAATGCTTCTCTGCTCTCTCTCCTCTCTTCCTCTCAACCCCCCTACAGCACACCACACACCACATGCTGACACACACACACACACACATCCTTTTCTTCGAGTGACACTCAATGAAAGTGAAATATCAAAAGGGCCCATTGGCAGTGATATGAATACCACCATCTGTACACTGTGTTTTTTACTCCAGAAACAATACATAGCAGCGCTGATAAGATAACATTCCACATTAAATTATAAAATAAGTAGGTTTCTATTAGTAGTCAAACCCACTGCCAATGTGTAACATTAAGTTATTATACTATGCTTAATAAAATATGTGACATGAGTCACATATTTAGAGCTTTATGAGCATAGAGCATTATGTTACACTTCATATTACCTATTACAGTGTAATTATACAAGTAGGTATTGTGCAATGTAATAACATGTAACAGCATGTACTTCATATGTAATACTGTACAGCATGTAACTGCACAGTGTGGTTAGGGGTTAAGGCGAGTTCCACACTAGGGTTAAGGATAGGAATAGGAAGTTCCATAATGTTATTGCATATTAAGTACATGCTGTTACAGGTTGTTACATTGCTTATTACATGTTTAATTACACTGTGACAAGGACACTAATGTAAAGCTTTACAGAACATTAATGTAGAACACAAGCAAGTAACATTAGCACATAATACAGCATTAGTATATATTATACAAATATGTACCATGTTTTATTATAGCTTTATTTTACCAGGTTTTATCCCTTGAGATTAAGAATCTATTTTTCAAGAGACCTGGCCAAGAAGGGCAGCAGTACATGAAGTTACAACATAGATTCAAAACGCAACATAAAGAACTTACATGAAGATACGGCGTTCAGTCATGATGATGATATACATATGGACTGACCCCGACACATGCCTGCAGCCACAGGCCTAACATTTCACTAAGACGTCCGGTGTGCTAATAATAATAATTTTGACTTAAACATCAATACATTTTATAATAACTAAACGCTTTGGAGCATCTAGTTATAATAACTAAACGCTTTGGAGCATCCCCTCCCTGAGCTACTACCTTACCGTGGTGGTGGGGGTTTGCGTGTCCCAATGACCCCAGGAGCTACGTTGTCGGGGGCTTTTATGCCCCTGGTAGGGTCACCCATGGCAAACTGGTCCGGGGGGAGGGGCCAGACAAAGGGTAGCTCAGAAGACCCCTAATGATGATTAAAATGAATGGTTCTACGTGTCCCTCGCCCGGACGTGGGTCACCGGGGCCTCTCCCTGGAGCCAGGCCTGGGGGTGGGGCTCGGCGGCGGGCGCCTGGTGGCCGGGCCTACACCCATGGGGCCCGGCCGGGCACAGCCCGAAAGGA
This sequence comes from Merluccius polli, assembly GCA_030340625.1. Taxonomy (NCBI): domain Eukaryota; kingdom Metazoa; phylum Chordata; class Actinopteri; order Gadiformes; family Merlucciidae; genus Merluccius; species Merluccius polli. The sequence goes on along the minus strand of JAOPHQ010006271.1, from coordinate 140,129 downwards.
TGACGTGGGACCCCCTTCCCGCCGGCTCACCACCAGCAGGAGGGGCCAAAGGGGTCGGGTGCAGTGCGAGCTGGGCGGCGGCCGAAGGCAGGGACCTTGGCGGGCCGATCCTCGGCTGCAGAAGCTAGC
>JAOPHQ010006271.1:37500-135000 GCA_030340625.1 Merluccius polli | reverse complement strand
GATATCATGATATGGCATAATGTTCTCTTTTCCTGGTTTTAAAGGCTGCATTACAGTAAGGTGGTGTAATTTCTTCACTCACATAGTCATCGACATTACTGAAGATGATGGATCAAATACAATACGTACAATATTGTCACAATATCAACATCAAGGTATTTGGTCAAAAATATCAATATGTGATTTTGTCTATATCGCAGTGTAGTTTTGTGTGAAGGGTTGAGGGTGAATACCCTCGGGCATTCTTTGTTGTTTGCGTGGCAATTCGCAAGTTGCTGATTTACAATGTTGACAATGAAGTGCTTCAAAGAAAAGGACATGAAATTCAACACCAGTCCAACTGAATGCACGGATCAATTTTGAGTGTGAAGTTTGACACCCTTACAACTGATGATCACATAGTTCTGGGGAAAAGCTAATTGTACCTTTCAATGTCTTTGCCTTCCGGGCAGTGCCAGACAAAGAAAGTCAGTTTGAAGTTAGGACTGTGTCATTCCTAACCCATGATTATCGTGATGATAAATTTTTCCATATCACCCAGCCCTAATGTTGCCCTTGTTGCATCACTCTGTAGTGACTTTTGATCATCAACAAGTTACTCTTCAGAGGGCTGTCTGTCGCATGCATGTTAATCAGCCTAATCCTGTCATGTGTATTCAACCTTTAACCATTCAGACACTCGTAAGCATGTTTCTATGAGTACATCTTTGTCAATTGTTACAAGTCACACGGCAATAATTAATTAAGTAAAAAGCACAGTCCACCACACATGCTCACTAATTGCAAACAGATCTGAAAGTGGGTCAAAGTCAATTTGTTTAGGTTGCAGTCTGGTGCTTTGTTGGGGAATGTGCCCTTGCATAGATTGACTATTGCCCTCCACCGTAATGTGGTTGCCAAAATGCTTGTACATCATCGTGTTTTGAATACTGTAAAAGGGTCCATAGATTTCATAGCATAGGAGCTAATGGCTATTCCTTTCCTAATATTGCATTAAGCCACAGTCTGCTTCCACAGCTCACAATTTCTACCATAATCCCCTGTAGAGCCCTGCACTGGAGCCCTAGGCCCGAGGGGCCCGACAGCCCGAGGGCCGGGCTTCGGGCCGACGACCGCATAATTACATCGGACACGGGCCGGGCTCGGGCACTTTTATTTTTCAACTGAATTCATTTTTTTTTTTAAACCTGCTAATTAAAGAACTGTGTTGTGTTTAAATGGAAACACTTGAACGCAGCAGCAGCTGCTCTGCCCCGCACCAGCACCTCCCTTCTGTAAGCCTACCTCACTTAGCATACACATCCGATTCGCGCGACTTCCCAGCTCCCACCACAAACATGGGGAACGACATAAAGAAAAAGATTGAAAATGGCGAATTGAAGAGAGTGAACAACACCAAGGGAAAAGCTCCGTTCTGGACTAAGTTTCATCTTATTACAATTACAACCCTTCAAGATGAGCCAACCGGGTTTGTTCAGTGTGTTGTATGCAAAGCTGTTACTACGCCCAGGCAAGAGTTGTTGTCTTTATTAAGGAGAAAAATATTTTTGATAGGCTTTTGCTACGTTTAGCCTACTGATAAACACTGTAATAAGGTTTAAGCGTTTTGTTGGTTTTTGTAGCCTACCTTATGTTTGGATATTAGTGTTTATTATAGGCCTATTATAATTGCTCAGGTCAACTTGCTGTGCGCTCATTTCAAACGAAATAATCATTTAAACAATTCCAAAAACGCTTCAAACGCTTGACAAAAGTGCCATTATGTCATTAAAAGTGCTCAGTGAAGGTTTGTGGTCTATAACTGCGCCTATATCAACGAGTTCTCAAGCTGCTGATCGAAACATGAGCCCCTATTTTAACCTGCTCTTTTATGTCCACTTTGATCTGTCAGAAACCGTTCGTTTATTCACAGAAAAATAGAATGCTGTTTTTTTCTAACTGCAGAGCGTTATCCCATTTTCAGAGCGAGAGATTAAATTTACGATCGCACTCAATGAATATAGCGTTCTATCACGCTAAAACATTGTTAATGGGAGGTTAACAAAAAAAAGTCGGGCTTGATACGGGTTCGGGCCTGAGAATTCTGAAAACCTGTCGGACCGGGCCGGGCTGGCGCTCCACCCCCTCGGGCCAGGGCCGGGCTCGGGCCCAGATAATAGGCCCGTGCAGGGCACTAATCCCCTGTGTGCTGATAAGAGTATCACACATCATGTTTAACACACATGCATGTTGTGACTTAAAAACCTGTTCATGTGTCATATGCTCATCGTTACAACAGACCTACCTGTTGAGATTTGTGGTTTTCTAATGCTGAAAAACATCCATCACATTAATTTCTGAAGAGAAATTACTGAAATAACGTTTTATCTCCACATGTTCACTTACACACATAACATAATGGCATTATTATCAATGGTGGCGTTTTCACAGTGAAATTGCTCTATTCCATGGAGGAATATTCAATCAACATTTGACATGTCCGACTACCAAATTAATCAAATGTAACGCTGCATCTGGTCCATGTCATTTGCTTCATTGAGGAAGGCCTCTCTCTGATTTGTAATCATGACCGTCTCTGTGTTGAAGGCCATGCGATGCATCCTGTGCTCTGTCCTCTCCTTCTTGAAGACCTCCCTCTCCTTCCTCCCTCTCCTTCCTTTCCTCTTCCTCCTCCACGCAGAAGGCCTCTCTTTTGACCTCTATCGCCATTTTCTCTTTTAATGGAGTAATTAATGGACTTGAGAATGCTCATCCTGAGCCAGCCTCTATTCTTATTGGTGACTTCAACAGGGCTAACATGAGGAAAGTTCTGCCTAAGTATCACCAGCACACCAACACATCACATTTCCCACCCGGGGTGATCAGACTCTTGACCATTGTTACTCTCAACTGAAGGACAGCTATAAACCCCTCCCCCGCCTTGCCAATCAAAGAGAGTTAAGTGTTGGCTGTGGCCAGCCGTGGCGAGAAAGGACAAGTTAATTTGCAATACACTGTGGGGGAAGGAGACATGTCTGCAAGGACGCTAGACAACTAAAGGAATCTACACGATAATGAAGTGGGTAGATTAGCACGGCCGTAGTACCAGACTTTGTGGCTACAGTGGCAATGTGAATGTTAACTAACTTAACAGTTTCCAATTGGGGAGAGGAAGGGCGCTATTTTTAGGTGCTTTCTAGGTGGAAATGATTTCCTCTTCAGCTCTGAAGGCCTTCCTGCTCCTCAAGTGATCAGTTCTCTCCTTCTTGAAGATCTCCCTCTCCAACAGGAAGTCTTGCTCCTCCACCTCGAAGGCCTTCCTCTCCCTGGCCATGTCTTCCATCTCTTGATGTTTCTGAAGCCTCTCTGCTGCCAGGCTGCTCTTAAGCGTCTGGAAAGCTTCCCTCATACCCCTTTTCCACCAACGCCAACCTAGTTCTAGTGCTGGGCTGGTGTTGGTGTTGGTCCGCAGTTGGTTCAACTTGTGAACATTCTGAGATCTGGTTTGCCTTTCCACAGGCTAGAGAGCCACGTAATTACGGCACTGTATATGTCTGTATACATCACCGCTTTCCCAGAAACACTAGCACAATAACAACAATTCCGGACTACATTGTCTCCTTACAAATGCTGCTCCTGGTTTTGTGAGCCTACATTGGCATCCAAACACAACCTGTACAACACGTTTGTGCTGCTCGTCTTAAATGCTATAAACAGCGATTACGAAAGTGTAACCGTCTATTCATAGAATTGCCTGATTGGGTTTCATGAGTAAAAGATAAATGCACATGGAGCATCCAGTCAAACGCTTTAACTCATTCTCTCTCGCTCTCGCTCTCGCTCTCGCTCTCGCTCTCTCTCTCTCTCTCTCTCTCTCTCTCTCTCTCTCTCTCTCTGTGTCTCTCTCTCTCTCTCTCTCTCTCTCTCTCTCTCTCTGTGTGTGTGTGTGTTTTTAAAAGTGGCGGTCACAACGTTTTAGTTGGTCTTGCATTAATTGAGGTTATCTAGAAGGACAAAATTGCTTTTGTAATTTATAATGAATAACTTTCCAATATTTTTTTTGTGAGACCTCGACCAGTTTCACAAACATGCTCATTCTAGATTTCAATAGTCAAATAAACCATGAAGACTAGAATGCACCTTCTTTCTCTTTTTAGTTTTAAGTCGATATGATATTTTTTATATATACAATATTTAAATTAACTGACAAAGGTTCCTCCAAAGGTTCCTATTTTCTGGGGAAAGTTCCTGCGGTGGAAATGCAGCTCAAGCTAAATATGGAGCCCTTGACTACAAAAGCTAACATCAGGTGATCCAAAACTAAATTTAGAAGGTGTATTCCTACAGATGATGCTTATGGGTACAGCCGTCTTGTTCTTTTTTTCCTCCTGCAGCAGAAGCTCAGTGAAAACATCAACGGACGCTAACGTTAACGGAAACATTGGAATTAAAAACATTTTCTTCTGACATATCTTAGGAGGCGTCGTTGAAGAAGGAAGACAGTGAGGGGAAGAAGAGGGAGAGGGTGGCCACTGAGGCTGGAGAGTCCACTCCTAGACTCAGCAAGAAGACCAAGTCTACACCGAAGCCCCCGGAGACGAGCCCGCCTCCCCAGACTGACTTCAAGCCCTTTGACTACAGCCAGTCCAACCTCAAAGTCTTTGCTGGTATGGGCTTTTAAAAAGTGTTTTCTGGTTTCCACATTGATTCACGTTATAATAGTAATCTCTAATGCAATGGAATTTGAGTTGTTGTATATCCGGGGTGATCAAATGGATTTCATATGGAAAATACGGGGGTCCAAGGAGTAGGGTGGTCTCACAACACCCATCCACATTCATTGATGTACGCTTGAAAGCAAACTCTTTCACACATTTCACGGATTTCACATTCCCGCAAAAATACTTATAAAATAAATCTGCTGGAATGGCGCTGGGTGGAAGATAAACCCGTATGTTTGTTCTTGCTGTTGGTAAGTAGTGGTAGGGCCCGCACCAGACATGCATTGTTAAGGCGAGCGCAGCGGAGGCCGGCGCTCTGTGCACGCATTACATTACTGAATGCAATTTCGGGCCTGGACACTGGACAGTGGTCTGGGTTAAACCCCACGACTTACTGTTATCTGTCTTCAGTGCAAAATATCGGTAGTGCCTATGCATACCGGGAGAATCCTGGCGGGCTCAGTGTATGTGGTGTGGATTTAATGACGTAGCCAGTCGTCTGCCCACATTGTGCCCAGATTGCTGTCCACACACCAATCCGATCAATCTGATCCGAATGCGAGCCCGTCCGCCTCTGGATGTGGTCTAGCTCATCAGATCACAATGTGAACAAGGTCCGATCTCGGACTGTCCCGACCTGACCGTTAATGCGTCCTGGCATGATCGGATGTTACAAGTCACATGTGTAACCCAGGCCAAAGACACCCACGCACTTTATTTCTCTCCGATTGTGAATTGGGTCGCTAATTGATGATCCCTGTTTGATGTTTATATTATATGTATTGATTGCAGGAACCAATGCCAGGGGTGGCGGCCACTTTGATCCAAACAAGCCCTACCATGATCCCACTAAAAAGGTAATTCGGTGTATTGTATTTATTTTTTGTCACCTGAATGCCAATTGTTAACTTCCTGAACAAATATATGACTACAAACATTTTCCCCTGAAGAAAAATCCTAGGGGTAATAGACCGAACATCGCTGGGAACAGAAGCATGTCCTATATGCCTGGAAAATCTGACAGGTAATGATTTGAATAGTTATTTAAATTAGTTTGTTTAAGAGTCTCTTAAATTGTCTGAACAGGTTTTTTTCTTCTCATTTTCTTTCTGCAGAGGATTCCGGCACAACTGGCCCAAAAGATAGGTTCACGCTTCTGCTGAGGCTGCACAGCTTTCTTTTTTCCTCCCCACAAGTCATTTTCAAGTTTTAATTTTCTTCTTCAAAATGTAATTCATTTTGAATTTCACAATGTATGACTTGCCTTTTGTGTAACAATCCTGCATTGTAAATACCCATGGCTGACGCAAAATGTTCTCTTTTATTTGGGAGCAATGGGAATCTTATTAAAATGATTTTTAGAGGAAAGATGTGTTTTCTTGTTTGATGACTTTTACGCAAACTCACAAGCCATATTCAGTTTGTTGTAATGCCTCAAGCCACATCCACTTACCAAACCCCAAGAGTTAATCCATGACAATAACTAGGTAATGGGTATTTGGTGAATAGGATGAATAGTTTCACTGTGTACCACAAAGCCACAGTGAAACGCTACGTTTACAGATGCCACTTCCAATAACTGATCAGACGAGCGTGGAAGGAGATTGCTTCAAATAAATTTGACTCAAATGTCAGTTGAAAGACTGTAGGCCTGTGCTATGGATTAAAGGAATACAGCAAGCTAAAATGCATTCCTGTGAATGTATATCACAAAATGGGACTGTGTATGACCTATATATACACTCACCGGCCACTTTATTAGGTACACCTGTCCAACTGCTCGTTAACGCAAATTTCTAATCAGCCAATCACATGGCAGCAACTCAATGCATTTAGGCATGTAGACATGGTCAGGACGATCTGCTGCAGTTCAAACCGAGCATCAGAATGGGGAAGAAAGGTTACAGAAGTGACTTTGAACGTGGCATGGTTGTTGGTGCCAGACGGGCTGGTCTGAGTATTTCAGAGACTGCTGATCTACTGGGATTTTCACGCACAACCATCTCTAGGGTTTACAGAGAATGGTCCGAAAAAGAGAAAATATCCAGTGAGCGGCAGTTCTGTGGGCGCAAATGCCTTGTTGATGCTAGAGGTCAGAGGAGAATGGCCAGACTGGTTCGAGCTGATAGAAAGGCAACTGTAACTCAAATAACCACTCGTTACAACAGAGGTATGCAGAAGAGCATCTCTGAACGCACAACACGTCGAACCTTGAGGCGGATGGGCTACAGCAGCAGAAGACCACACCGGGTGCCACTCCTGTCAGCTAAGAACAGGAAACTGAGGCTACAATTCGCACAGGCTCACCAAAATTGGACAATCGAAGATTGGAAAAACGTTGCCTGGTCTGATGAGTCTCGATTTCTGCTGCGACATTCGGATGGTAGGGTCAGAATTTGGCGTCAACAACATGAAAGCATGGATCCATCCTGCCTTGTATCAACGGTTCAGGCTGGTGGTGGTGGTGTAATGGTGTGGGGGATATTTTCCTGGCACACTTTGGGCTTATTAGTACCAATTGAGCATCGTGTCAAAGCCACAGACTACCTGAGTATTGTTGCTGACCATGTCCATCCCTTTATGACCACAGTGTACCCATCTTCTGATGGCTACTTCCAGCAGGATAACGCGCCATGTCATAAAGCGTGAATCATCTCAGACTGGTTTCTTGAACATGACAATGAGTTCACTGTACTCAAATGGCCTCCACAGTCACCAGATCTCAATCCAATAGAGCACCTTTGGGATGTGGTGGAACGGGAGATTCGCATCATGGATGTGCAGCCGACAAATCTGCAGCAACTGCGTGATGCTATCATGTCAATATGGACCAAACTCTCTGAGGAATGTTTCCAGTACCTTGTTGAATCTGTGCCACGAAGGATTAAGGCAGTTCTGAAGGCAAAAGGGGGTCCAACCCGGTACTAGCAAGGTGTACCTAATAAAGTGGCCGGTGAGTGTATATACGTGTTAAGAATGGACTCACGGCGGAAAAACAGAAAACAATGGTAACAAAAACAATGGACTAAGAGATTTGTGGCACAGCTGTTCATGTACTGTCCCAGTTGGACCATCAACATGTAAAACCTGCCAGATGTGCCCATACGGCTACGAGTGAACTGATTCATTCAAGCCATCTCTTCATGTAGGGTGACCAGACGTCCCCATCTCTGGTGGCCTGTCCCCGGCTGGAGGGGGCCCTGGAAACGGCCCTGTTTAAAACAAACAAACACAAAAAACAGGATTATATGAAAATATTCATAGATTTTGAAATGTTAAAGGTTTTAGCTTTCTCATGAATATTAATTTGGAGACAGTTGCTCATTAGTCTCGGGCCTATATGATGTGACACAACCTCGCTTCGACTTTATACCATAAGCAGGTAGGACCGACCATAAATTATAAAATATGGTATCGATACAATAGAGATTGATTCCTTAATCGACGAGCCTACTTTGGATAGTTTTTGGCTGGTATACCAATGCTTAAAACGCATCACAGTAAACTATTGCTCCTGTACTAATATATGTTTCTACAGTACTACATTCACCATGATAATAGGCAATACATAAATATGTCCCCTTTTTTAATGAATAATATGCTTTGGATCTGTGGACCGCCAAACTACAAATTCCCCCGAGTTTTTTTCATTTAGGATGTGGCTGAAATAAAAAAAATTGTGATCCATTCATTTTTCGGTCAGTGGTTCATCCCGGAACGTGACGTTTGGTTTCTCCCACAGGCAGCTGCTCCGCCAATGGCGATGAGCGTGGAGCTGGAGAGAGAGAGACACGCACGCACACGCTGACACACACGACACAAATGTGTGATTGTATGACAGTGTGTGTGCCTGTGTACCCCTTAGGGTTGCCAACTCCCTGAAAAATAAAAAAGAGACACCTCCTTGGCAGGGCCGGCCGACCCGATTGCCTTCACCCTTCCTGGTGTGGTTTTAGCCCCTTTTTTTGAGTGCAAACATTTTTTTTAGCCCCTATCTTAATGAGTGCCATAGTGGAGAAAATGTGATGCAGTGCCCTATAAGGTGCCCTTACAATGGTCTAAACTTGACGTTCCCTATGGGGGCCCTTCCAATTGAAAAGGGGGCCGTTATGAAGTGCCCTCTATGCCGCCCCTACATCACAGTGTCCCAAAGGGGCATCCAGTAGGGAAAATGGGATGCAGTGCTGTGAGAAAACATGATGAATGCCCAAATAGGTGCCCCTCTAATGGACCAGTGGATAAAATGGAGAGGGGGGAGAGGGAGGGAGAGAGGGAGGGAGAGAGAGAGAGAGGGAGAGAGAGTCATGTCACGTCACGTCACCTCTGCTACTGTTAAGGCTTGAGAGTGGTTTGTGAAATGAACATTTTAAAGGTTTATATTTTCCTGTGTTTTTATCATAGAAGTGTGGTTATACTTTTAATCTGGATCGCCTGATAACATAATGTCAATCTTAATCAAGGATGAAGAATGTTTCATCATACATATGCATCATAGTTTTTTGTACGCTGGTGGGGCCCCACGCCGTGCAGTAGGGGCCCTTTCTTACCGCCACTGGTGTGAACACTATGGACAGTGTGAAATGTAAACACTAAGAAATGCAGAGTAACAGATATAAACACTATAGACAGTAGTGTATTCATATTTATATGACTGTATATCTATAGTGTGAACATCGTATTCGTAATCATACCTCGAGCTAACATAACTTTAGGATGTAATTATGACCATAGAAGCATGAGAACAATATGAATCATACTGTAAATCATAAGTGAATACATTTACAGTATGTATGCATTAGAGACATGCAATGCTGTCTCTCTCCCTAGAAATGCTATTATATTCATTGAATATTGCACATTATGCGTTAATATTTACTGAACATTGCTGTAAATATAGGACTGCTGCTGAAAACCATTCAACCAGGCTGACAGCGTGGATCTGCTTGGACCTGTTGAGAGCTACAGGAACCACGTGACCGCGTGGCGGCGAGATCAACGAGTGTCGCAACTCTTTCTTTCAATGGCTCTGGGCCTGGAACCAAGTTTACCGTAAACGTTCATATAAAGCGCCCTGTTATTCATTTTCCATTGGCATTTTACTGACTTTTGTGACTCTCACAGTAATACGGGACAAAGTGCGTCCCTTTTCAGCTCAATACGGGACAGGTGCTTTTGTTTCTAAATACGGGACCATTCTGTTTTTCAAGGGACGGTTGGCAGCCCTAGCGCCGATTAAATGTAATTAATGAATTGTCAGTAAGTGATTTGGACGGAAGGCGAGCCGGTCGGAGTGACAGCAGTGCGGTCGCTTCCCGGTGGACGTATTATAAGGAGAGGGAGCGCGACGCGCCTGTGGGAGAGAGAGGGGGAGCGTGTGTCCTGAAATGGCTCGACGTGCGGGGCTTTATTTAGACCGCTGTTATAGACCTGGTGGAGAAAACACTTTAGATCCGTCTTTTCACCTTAAATTTCATAAATACGTGGGTTATAATCTGTCCTACTTCGTGTGTGTGTGTGTGTGTGTGTGTGTGTGTGTGTGTCGTCTGTCGTGTAGGTCACGGGGGGGATATATTGGGGGGGGGGGGGGGGGGAGGCCTCTAAATCCCAAGTACGTCTCGCTGCGGCCTGCGGGAAGGCCATCACGGGCGAGTCCATTTCTGGGATTCTGGGATTACTTGCGCCCAATCTTAAATATATTTATTTATTTATTTATATATATATATATATATATATATATATATATATATATATATATATATATATATATATATATATATATATATATATGGTTAGGGTTAGGTTGGGGTTAGGTTAAGTTAAGGTTAGGGTTAGGTTAGGTTAGGGTTAGGTTAAGGTTAGGGTTAGGTTAGGGTTAGGTTAAGGTTAGGGTTAGGTTAAGGTTAGGGTTAGGGTTAGGTTAAGGTTAGGGTTAGGTTAAGGTTGGGTTAGGTTAAGGTTAGGTTAAGGTTAGGGTTAGGTTAGGGTTAGGTTAAGGTTAGGTTAGGGTTAGGTTAGGGTTAGGTTAAGGTTAGGGTTAGGTTAGGGTTAGGTTAAGGTTAGGGTTAGGGTTAGGTTAAGGTTAGGTTAGGTTAGGGTTAGGGTTAGGTTAGGGTTAGGGTTAGGTTAGGGTTAGGTTAGGGTTATCGTATTTAGAACTCTCCGTTTTCGCTGTACACATAAGTAGCTGCTAGTTCAAGAGGACGTATTTAGTTAAAGTATTTTCAAGAAAGACGTGTTTTTCTTCTGTTGGTTTTATATGGGCTACGCAATCCCAGAATGGACTCGCCCGTGATGTGGGCAGGGCGTGATGTCACGCCCCGCCTTCCCGCAGGCCGCAGCGAGATGCTTCTCCTAAATCCGCGGTTTCCGGCCCGTCCTGAGACGGACTCGTGGGGTGGGCGGGGCTTAACCAAGCACGCTCCCTCTCCTCTCTCTGTCCTCTCCGCGAGTCGCAGTCTCTCCCGCGCGCACGCGCACTGGCTCCCTCGCTCCCACACACACACGTTGAGAGGAAGAGCCGCCGCCGCCGTTGCCGCTGCTGCCGCTGCCGCTGCCGCTGCTAGCCACCGTCACCCATCATGGACAACATCAAGGATGGCTGGTTCACCGAGACGTGTACGCTGTGGCCCGGCCAGGCCATGAGCCTCCAGGTGGAGGAGATCCTGTACAAGAAGAAGTCCAAGTTTCAGGACGTGATGGTTTTCAAAAGGTCGGTATATCTATTGGGGGGTGGGGGGCGACGTGACGCTATGCTAACGGTTAACTTCGGGCTAACGGGGGAGCAACTTGGGGTTTTAGCTAGTGGCTAAAGTTGGTTTTGTTGCGGGGGGGGCTCGGGGGTCTTGGGGGGGGGGGGCTCGAGGCGAGGTGGTTTTAGACCTTAAAGACGACCCCCCCCCCCCCCCCCCCCCCCCTCATTCATGTCTAAGGGTCAATACAGAAATAAAATGACGCCCTATAACGATGAGCAGTGGGAATGACACGCCATCAAACTTGGCGGGGGGGGGGAGAGAGCTAGAGAGAGGGTGAGAAAAAGAGAGAGAGAGCTAGAGAGAGAGAGAGAGAGAGAGAGAGAGAGAGGGAGAGAGAGAGGGAGATAGACAGACAGACAGAGAGAGAGAGGGGAGAGAGAGGGGGCGAGAGAAAGTGAGAGAGAGCTAGAGAGAGAGTGAGATAGACAAAGAGAGAGAGAATTACGTGCGTGTGTGTTTTTTTTCAATTTTTTTTCTTTCTTCTTACAGCAAAACGTACGGGAACGTCCTTGTGCTGGATGGGGTGATCCAGTGCACAGAGAGAGATGAGTTTTCTTACCAAGAAATGATCGCCAACCTGCCCATCTGCTCTCACCCCTCCCCTCAAAAGGTATGGTATGGCTATACCCCCCCCCCCCCCCCCAAGGGTGTTCGGTCGACCTGTACATCTGATTAACCCACAAGCCATCTTCTTCTTCATGCAGGTGTTGATCATCGGCGGTGGCGACGGGGGTGTCCTGCGAGAGGTGGTGAAACATCCGCTGGTGGCGTCGGTGGTTCAGTGCGAGATAGACGAGGTGCGTCGCGCGGCGATACGTCATTTGCACACTTGGCGGTATGCCACGCTATACTAACCTCCTAGCCGTCCTAACCGACGGATGAGGTGGTCCCCTATGACTCGTACAGGTTTTAACACCGGGTGGGGGGGTTCATGTTGTTCCCGTTTTCCCGTTGGCTAGGATGTGATCAACGTCTCCAAGAAATACCTTCCAGGAATGGCCGAGGGCTTCTTCAGCCCCAAGCTCACTCTCCACGTGGGCGACGGCTTCGAGTTCATGAAGCAGAACCAGGACGCCTTTGACATCATCATCACAGACTCCTCGGACCCTGTAGGTCAGTGACGTCTACCTTTTTTTTCAGATCTATTTTTTAGATAAGGATCATGCTTCTGTTATTTTGGTAGCCCTAGGCCCCTGCTTTAGTACACATGCTGAGGTGTGTGTGTGTGTGTGTGTGTGTTTCTTTCCAGGCCCTGCCGAGAGTTTGTTCAAGGAATCGTACTACCAACTGATGAAGACGGCCTTGAGGGAGGGGGGGATTCTCTGTTGCCAAGGTGGGCTGATGATTGTGTGATTATTTCATCGATTCTGACCTTCTTTTTGAGTTCTGCCGTTCTGTGTAGAAGTGAGCTTACAGTGGGAGTTACCATTGCCAACTTTCAGTATCCAAGGGCAACCGTCTGGTTTGGACATTCTCAAATCAGATTCGACCCACATTGTGTAGCGGTTAGGACGGCGTCATGGTTCAGGTTTCACGCGATCGCGTGTGTGGAGAGAGCAGTCTGGCGACGGTATGGAAAGATCTTTGGGCCATGCGATTAACACCACGCCCAATCCATCTGTCCCCTGGTATGCATGGGCTACCACCGTGAAAAAAGGTTGGAAATCATCGAGTAATGCTCGAGTTGATGGCTCGCCACCGAAAATAGTGTGAAGTTAGGTTCCTGTGCGTATGGTTGAACTTTGAGGAGTTTAAGGAACTCGTCGAAGGACACTTCTTGGCAGCACAGCATTTGGTCTAATGGAGCATGATGATGGAAAGACACGCTGGCAGCATTTTACCAAGGGTCTTCAATGAAGCAGTGATGGTACACGACTTTTATAGGGAAATATCACATTGTCAAAAATGTCAAGAGGTATGACTTGAGTGTAATACCTGCTCCCAACATTTTTTTATATTGTAATGTCCATGCTGTTTTAAAGTTGGGCCAATGTCTCCTCACGTAGTCCCTGAACTGTAAATACCTGAAGAAATTACTCCTAGGGAGGTTGTATTGGGACTTGAAGACTTGAGTTGCAGAAAACAGAAAAGATGTCCCATCTATATGATCACTAAAAGTATGGACGCCAACATCTTTCCACTTTGTGACGACAGAATCTACAGTAGATGGTGCAAACTAAGGGTTCCTTGCAATTGGTAGGAGGAAGGACGTGGGCTCTATATTAAATTGTGATTTTATCTGTCTCCAAATGCGGATAGTGCTATGCATTACCTTATATCCATGAATGGACTTATTGAAAGTTGTTGATGGCAGAACTATCTTCCTGATATCGTATGGAGAGAAATCCACTCTTTCCAGTTTGACCCAAGTGGGCTGTGTAAATGATTGGTTCAACCACATATTGATGGTTCGAGACCACAGGCCTAATAGTACAAATACAAATTTGGAAGTGCCAATCCTCCATAGGGTTTTGCATTTGCAAAGGGAGCTGTGTCTAAAGCGAATAGATTTTATAATCTAGTCTCTATTAAATTAATATAGAGGATTATGTGATGCGTCTATATTTTTCCACGACAGGGATTTAGTGCCAGCGCAATCTGGTTAATGAATGATCTGTTCAAAGTTGGATTTAGTGAATATGAATAACTTCACCCGGGTCATGTCTGTTCTCCTCAACATTGCGTTGTGGCATAGGGTGAAGTCTAGTTGTATAGCTCTTCACATCACGGCTACAGGCTGAAAGAGCTTCACAGGCCCACCATATACTACACGCCATAACCCTAAGCCCTCTTAAGAGCAAGGGAAAAAACTCTCCAAATCCATGGGAAGAAACCTTGATGAGGAACACAGAAGAGGGACCCCTTCTCCCAGAAAGGGTTAGGAGTGCAATAGGTGCTGAATGGGCAGATGGGTAATGGTGGTGTTATGTATCACTTCATACCGTTTTTAAATGAAAGGAACTTGCAGGTTTCTCTTGCCTCTAGCACCCTATTACCAGGCAGTACCTTGGTATATTTAGCAGTTGTGTTTGCATTCAAATGTCAAGTCTGGCTGTGTGGTCACTCTGACATTAGTTTTGGATGTGATTAGGTCTGCCAGATGGGTACAATGTTTTTACAGCCATTTAAAACCATGTTGCAATAAATGATTCCACCTTCGTCAACACTATTGCAACAATGTGGCTACCATCACTTGCAAAATATGTGCGTGGTAATGCCCAACTTTAAGGATGACTATTCACTTCTTAGAAATACGTTTCTCCAAATGCACCACTTTTGTGACGTTGCCAATTATCGGCCTGGAATAATATTATGCAATATTATTGACATTCAATTTATGTGGTGCCGTTTTCAATCTCAAACACACATCTCCAGAAGGGGGAAAGAAAAGGACAGCAAATTGACATTGCTTTTTTTCCCCCCTTGCACCTCTCTGCCTCACTCTCTCTCTCTGCCTCTCCTTCCAGGAGAGTGTCAGTGGCTCCATTTGGAGCTGATCAAGGAGATGCGGACCTTCTGCAAAACTCTCTTCCCCGTGGTGGAGTATGCCTACTGCACCATCCCCACCTATCCCAGCGGCCAGATTGGCTTCATGCTTTGCAGTAAAAACACAGTGAGTGTGGTGGTCGGCCCCCATCTGTAGCCCATTAGGCACTTCATTGGATGTGGGATGATTCAAGACTGCCAGTAGTTTAACCTCAGGCCTTCCCTTTTACATTACACGCTTGCATGTCTGCTGTTCCTCTCGCTCCTCTTGATGTGAGGGACGCTGACACCCATTACTTTTTCCGAAATAGGAAACAAATTTCTGGGAGCCGGTGAAGGAGCTGTCAAAAGATGAAGTGGAAAGTATGAACCTCAAATATTACAACTCCGGCGTCCATAGAGCTTCGTTCATCCTCCCCGAGTTTGCTAGAAAGGTAAACATTGTTTTGAATCACTCATTAAAAAAGCTGTTAACCTTTTGTTGGCGCTAATCTCGGAGGGTCGCTTCGTGACAGCTCCCCTTGTCAGACTTTTTTTTTGCTTATATTGTTTGTTTTTTGGACAGGTTCTCAGCACCGTGTGAGTTGCCTAACGACCGACCGCCCTGTGGATCCTGGAGGGAGCGGGAGCGAGAGGTGAAGATATTATTTGACGGACCTGGCCAGGAAATGTACATAAAACAAAAATAGCGAGAAATGGCTTAATGACTCCTGACCCAGGGGGAGAAGGGTTGAGTGAGAATAACAGGAACCCACGAGAGCGAGTATAGTGGACGAGGAAACCGAATTCTAACCGACATTGTACAAGCTTTCACCCCCACATTGACTTCTTAAATTAACTGATTTTCCGGTTATTCGGTTGAAGAACAGAATTGTTTTTTTTCCATCATCACCACCACATACCTCGTTTTTAGTCTTACATTAAATGTATTTATTTGTTTGACTATTTTATCGCATCTGTAACCCTCTTACCTCCTCTGAAACTATATAAGGAATTTCATTGGCAGAGTTTGCTAAGCGGGAAGGGTAATTCTGTACTATCTGACCATGTGGTCTTAAAGAATTGTGGTTCCCATCAACCATTACAATGCACTAATGATAATACTGTTGTCAGTTCTCCCATCCCATGTATTTTTTTTATTTTTATTGGTCAGTTGCAGAAGAAGAAAAAAAAAGTCAGTGTCCGTTATTGAGTCAAGACTTCATATAATGGTATTGTACGCTGCTAATGACATGAAAAAAAATGTAACTGCCATTGTGTTGAATGTAATGTAACCGAATATTACATTGAAGCGTTGTGTTATTCTATCACAATCAAGGAAATAAGATCTTCACTGTATATCAACTGTAAATCCTCATTTAATGTTGAGAACTTTCTCACCTGAGCAATGCGATCATGTTTTTATAAAGTGGCAAAGTTTAAACCCGTCTACATGCAGCTTTTTGTCGCCAACAGTTATTTAAAATTCACTTTTATAGTAGTCTCAAATGTTTCACTGACACAAACTGAAGAGAGAGACTAGGGCTTGTTCATGAGAAAAGGCAGCCAGAAGTGACCACCCTGTGCAGAGCAAAGGGTTTCTCTTGCGGTCCGTATACATGCATCATGGGATCGGTTGAAACGAGCCCCTTGATGTTCCCCGGGGAGTATGTATGGTAGCATAGGTAACATCATTACGGACGTTAACGCACAAACCGGTCGGTCGTGGTTAGGCCGCGTTTCCGGGAAAAAAATCACAACATTAATATTGATGACGGAGAATCTCAAAAGAATAAAGCTGCGTTGTGTCTTTGGTAGTTTCATGGCTTGGCGTGGGACATGCGTGTGTCACATGTACAGTGCCTATAAAGTATTACCTTTTAACTGAAAGGGTACAAAAAGGATCCAGTGTCATTGTTTACCATGCAGCTGTACAGCTTTAAAAAACGACATACTTCTAGATGATTTCTCTACATTATAGCCGTTTCCTATGAAATTATAAGTAGCATATTGTTCAAATGTTGAAAACAAGGGAATCACACACACACTGCCCGGATACTGCAGGACTAGTAGGGTCATGGATGGATATTGTACTGCCTACTAATTTCTCCAATACAAAATCAAAATACTTTCAGCTATATAGAGCCGACTAGGTGTATTTACCGTATTTAGGCACAAGGTGGCATACGTTATTCGCTAATATTGTGGTGTTGCCACTGGCATCATCATGAATACTCAAGCACTTGGAAGGAGGCCTGTTCAAATAATAGTGTGCTTCTTTAGACCGTATTGTGCTGTGGATTTAGGACGCATTGCACATGTCTCACTTTCGGCCTCCAGTTGCTTCCTTAACTCCACGCTAGATCCAAGTGTCCGAACGTACAGTGGGCGGGGCCTCGTCCCGTCACCAACCAATCACTGGTACGAACGTGTTAGTGGGCGGTGCCTCTCTCCGTTACCAACCAATCACTTGACTGTCTGTTCACGGCGCTAAGTCACGTTCGGACCCTTGGATCTGGAAACTGAAGTCCGAAGCGCCTGGTGTGATAATAACTAATAATGAATAACTAATAACTGATAAGACGTCAATGTGCGCACGATGCCTGCCGTGCCTCGTGTGTTCCACCTTCCTGCTTTTATTATCGGTTCAAATGGTTTCCCCGCGGCGCGGACAACAACGTCAACTACAGTAGGTAGGCCTATGGAGGAAAAGTTTATTTGACACCACCACCACCACTACCACGCCATGTCTTGTTTCCCCGTCAGGTTTAACTCTTGACTGTTGCTATATGGATATTTGACATAAAACATTGTTTTTTAACGCCATATTTCTACATTCAATAAAGAGCTTTATCTATGAAACGTGTGCGCGTAGCGCGTGGAGGCGGAGCGACGTGTGGTGAAATGAAAGCCTTCACGCGGATCGAGGAGGTCCTGTGGCGCGCTCCCCGGTGACGTCATGTGCTGTTTGAAGTCCCTTGCAGGGTGGGTCTCCAGTGCGCCCCTGGGTGCTTACTCTCCCACAAAAACCTGCGTTACAAATCTGGCCATTTCAGCTGTCAGCTAATCTCCGGATTGGAGCTAAAGGAGCTTCTTCAGATTTGTGTTGTGTGTTGTGTGTGTGTGTGTGTGTGCGTGTGTGTGTGTGTGTGGGGGAAAATGGGATTTACAAAATCTCAATCTGTCTTTCAGCACGTCCTTTTACGTGTGTACTGTATACATTATTACATGTGCACAAGCAATTTACCTGCAATGAAATATAGGTTCCCTAGGAAATAACACAAGATTCCTCTTCCTCTTTTTTTTTTTTAGCTTCATTGTGTCAAATGATCTTCATAAAATAGGCCCATTCATCACGTTTTTTTTTCTTCTTACAAATATGAAACATCTTCAGTCATAACCTTTTTAACATGTTATGGGCAGCATCGTCATTTACATTTAGATGACATGTTAAATGGCTCGAGAATAATTTCACAAAAATATCCTTTGAAGCATGATTTTACAATTTAGAGAGTGGGTGTGTGTGTGTGGGCGTACAGTTTGACTGTCCTTATAATGTATATTACTATTCGGGGCAGAGGGGAAAGATGTTGACTTGTTACCAAAGCAAATTGCACTATCAGAGCAGACATTGGCACAAAAAAACCCAAAACATAACAAAGGAGCCGGAGGCAGAGTAATGCACTCTTGTACATTTGTGACAGGTGTCGTTGGTTGCCCCAGGTGCACCACAAAGTAGTTCAATCTCATTGATACAAAACCATGTCTATTTCTCACTGACCAGATGTCAGAGCGATATTGCACATATGATTATATATATTATATATTGCCATATGTTTCCCAAAATGGCATCACTCTCAAAAATGACACATCGTCGACACAGTGTGTGTTTTATTTTTTTCAGATACAAGGAGTTCTGCTGCAGGCCTACCATTGCATTCATTCTTATTCATTTCCAACAACAAAGAACTAAATCACCGGAATTACAGTGACCTTATTTCTTTGCGGCCAAATGACCTCAGAGGAATGAAATGGAAAAACCCGTATTTGTGTTTATATGTGTGAGTCATGTTTTTGTCTCTAGCAGGTGTACCGCTGTAGCAGCGGGCTTATACCGACGCACCGTGGAGCGAGGCCCTCCAAGCCATCGGTGGGCGTCACACTGTTCAACTGGAGTCCCGCGGCGCCCGGGGGAAGTGGAGCAACCAGCAGTGAGTTCAGCATTAGGCTTCATCCACGATCCATCCATCGAACATCTGGGAGAACACTCCCACATGTGATGTCACTATAGGGTAGATTCTGACACAGCTTGTAACGGCTAATCAACATCCAACCTGGAAGTAAAATAGGGGCCCTTTAAGATGTGATGGTTAATAGTCAGGGACAGTGTGTTAGTCCAGTGGGGGGCAGGATAATCCAGTCTAGTAGTGGCTAGGGCGTTCGACATCAAGCTGAATGGTCTTGGGCTCGAACCCCCGACACGGTCTACCTGTATAGGCATCCTTGATCAAGATGCCTAACCCATCTACCTGCTCACGAATTCCCAAAATCCCAAATCTTTGGATTAAAATGCCCCTGCATATGCTTTACTCTATGGTGAATGTTGTGGCTGTAGAGATGCAAGGTTTTTTTTATTTGAGAGTGTGAAATTGCCCATTAGCCATGTAAAGTGTCTCGTTCGGTCGTCGCTGCGTCCGTACCACACGTATGACGCTTTCAGTGGTAGCGGCGGTCTGATATTGCTGCGATGCCAGAACCGTTTACAGTCGTGATGAGGTAGCCTCTCGTTTGTTCCCATAGGCACCGTCACCGCTCGCGTCCTCCATCACAAAAAAAAAAACGGGTTAATTTTTCAGTGGCTTCAATTCTTTTTGCCCTGACCCTCCGTTGTCTACCCCTCCACAACACACACACTCACACACACACACACACACACACGCACCCACCCACACACACACACACACACACACACACACACACACACACACACACACACACACACACACACACACACACACACACACACACACACACACACACACACACACACACACACACACACACACACACACAAACATACACACACACACACGCACCCACACGCGCACACACACACATACACACACACATATGCACACACATACTGTATACACACACACGAACATATACGCATACACCCACATGCCCTCTCATCCCCCTCACCCTCCGTCACCCACCCACTGTGCACTACGTCAGTGGCAGACAGGGGTGGTGGGCTATAAAGGACCGAGGGACTTTGAGGGAGAGCAGAAGAAGCCAGTCACTTCCACGACCACCTGCAATTCAGGACAGAGGACAGAGACACAACAAAAGTCGAGCGCTGACCAGCAGATTGCACTTTTTCCTCCATCTCTTAAAATATAAAGAATCTACTCCGGCTCTGTGACCAGTGTAAAGGGTGAGGCTCTCTCTCTCTCTCTCTCTCGTTCCCACTCACACGCTCCAGCCCTCTCTGCCTTCCACACCAGTGGTGAGTGCGCTCCACGTCTCTGTCACAGCATGCAACTCTTGGTGGTGTTAGCAGCTCTCATGGGGGTCCTGTTCAGCGTGAGGGCGGCCGCCGTGCTTCCCGCCGAGGACAGGAGCAACTTCCACACAAACAGGGTGAGGAAACGCACCAATTTGTCTTTCCTTTTTATCACATTTTTTCAGTGACTTGTTTTTTGGGTTTTTTTCTGTTCAGTTTCTATAGAGAGAAACAAATGAGAATTGGGATTCTTCTCAATTAGATTCAATTTCGATTGCTTTTATTTCAATAAGAGAGTGATATTTGGTTTTACAGTTTTTCATCTTTCTTTCTTCAAAAACTGTACGTTTTTGTTTAGCGAGGAATAAATAATTTGAATTGCTGTCATTTCGATTCTAATTTCAATTGTTTTTATTTCAATAAGAGTGTGATACAGTTCTGGTCATATGTGACAATTCAAAATCCAAAATGTAATAATAATAATAATAATAATAATAATAATGATGATCCAAAATGAAATTATCCAAAATGTAATTATATCCTCAATGTTTAAATGATTTCTTTATTGAAATATTTCTCGGTTGAAATGTTAATTCAGCGCTTCGAAGCGGTATCAACGATGTACACATGTCTTTATCCCACGGAAATCATGTTTCATCAAAATCCATTTCCACACGCCTCATCTGGATTCACCCGATGAATAACCGCCTTTGTGTCTTCTATCTCAGGAGCTCAGCAAAGAGCGCAAGGAGCTGATCCTGAAGCTGGTGTCTGGGCTGCTGGACGGCGCGGCCGACTCCAACATGCTCCCCGGGGAACCTTCCCCTGCCCTGCTGGACCTCGAGGAACCCCTGGAGTCGCGTCTGGAGGAGAGGGCCGTCTACAACCGGCTATCACTGCCCCAGCGCGACCGCAAAGCCCCATGTAAAAACTTCTTCTGGAAGACCTTCACGTCCTGCTAACAGCGTGCCCCCCCCGCAAAAAAAAACCTCAACAAAAAAAACCACACCTGTCTCTCGTCCTCGTCCTTCCGGAAAAAACGACCAAGTTCGACATAAACTGTAGTATGCAGAGCTCGGCTCTACATATAACCTTTACGGATACGCGTCTCTAAAATATGGACTTCAGTGACACAGTCTGTCTCTTTTTTTGCTTTTTTTTTTGGTTCGAAAATATTGATTATTTATTGATCTATGTATTGTATACATGTATGTATGTATTTATGTGTGTAATTATTTATTTTAGGGTCAATAATAAAGCATGGATATGATATTTGAGATGGTGATGAAGATGCTTTACTTTTTATTACATTAGGTTGTCAATGTGAATGAAGCTTCACATTATTTTATTAATTTGCCATATTTTGCCTCCATCTGCCTTAAAGTAGGTATTGCGACGCATGTATGCCAAAAGTTGAAATAATTCAACTCACCATAATGTATAAACCTGTATTGGAAAAAAATCATCTGTGAGCATATGAAAAATAAAACATTATATGTTTGACTTTATGTATATAAAAAAGATAACGATGGGTTGATTTTAATTTGTTTTCCTGGTGAAGAGGGCTCGGACATTGAATAGCAGTTCATAATGTCGGAAGCTCAGCTGCTTTTGCTTCAGCATTTTCTTCCTCGACGTTCTCTCATTCGCAGGGTGGGTTTTCAGATCGCTAAGTCGGCAACATACGCCAGTCACACACTGAGCCATAAACCAGTCTCTAAACGATAATGAATTGATTACAAAAAAGATATATGTTGCAGATATATTTTGTAAAGGATGTCATTTTGACATATTCCACCGTCTTTGTATTTTACTGCATCTCCCACTCACTCAGTAATAAATTCAAAGAAAAACAGAAATGTCTATTATATATTCACACATGGATAATATCAGTTGATCACTTGTTTGTAGGACTTTACCGTAACAACAAAGCACAGTTCATCAACCAGTCAATCAATACATCAATCAATCAATCCTCGAGGCGACCTTCCTTTGGCCAGATAAGACACAATACACGATACAAAACCTTCCCTGGAGTCTATTAATTTCAATACTCAGTGTGCCTCAGCGAAAGGGCAAACACTATGAAGAGCAGAAGTACTTTTGTGCTCAGACAAGAGAAATGAACTCATGGACCACCAGTGTTTTTCCGTTGCTCTTACAGCATCCATATCACTCTCCACGCATTCCCATAGCAGTGATGCTGTATTCATCATACAACGATCAACTACATGTTCTCCCACAGGCACTCTATTAATAAATGTTATAAGAAGGTTTTGCAACTACATATGGAGTTGTTGATGGACACAAGCATATATTGACTTGAGAGCTGTGGCCACATACATATTAGGCCACTGATGGATTTCACAACATAAACTACATGCTGGGGTAATTAGGAACCTGTCATTGATGTATTGTGTACTGTGGGTTTTTGTCCTGCTCCAGACAAATCATGTTAGAGGTTATACCAATACTTATACTTACTTAAGTATAAGTGTTTTCATTTTTTAGTTGATAAAAAATGAAATATTAGAAAGGAAGGCCTGAAACTAAATAAGAGACACTTTTTAAATGTCACATTTTATTAACTGTGGGCAACAACAACATAATGTGTGAATAATGCTGCCTACACAGTTCATTACTTGAAGGTTACTTAAATGTAAACGGCTTTGGCATAAATATTTTGTTTTGAGATGGAGCATCTAAAAATAAATGGAACATCTAAAATAAATCATTAAGCCATAAGCATTTCTTTTTTAAATTTGATCAGATGCTGAATGAAAATGAAAATGTGCCTGCAGGTGTACCCCGATCAATAATCAGGCAATGATTTAGTGAAGCATAACATAAAAACTGACTTTATCAACATAAACAAAAACATTGATTTCATCAAACTCACAGTCCATGGTTTATGTTACATCTGTTAAATATGATGATGATGATGATGATGATGATGATGATGATGATGATGATGATGATGATGATGATGATGTATATTTACATTAAAAACCTTGTTGAATGAAACTACATTAATACTAAGCTGGGCGATGACGGCAACAGACAAAGCAGAAATTATAACAAAAATCAGAATCAACATTTAACATGAATGCCCAGAACACACAAAAAAATAACCAGTGCCACTGTAAGTCACTTTGGATAAAAGCATCTGCTTAATGAGTAAATAGTAAATAGTAATGTGGGTTGTGGAGGAGGTGAAGTAGGGTCCTATAGGGTCTCAAAAGGGTCTTTCTAACAGTAGCTTAACCAGCTAAATGCAGTGTTCTTGATGCAAACCGAGTTGGAGTCGTTTATAGTCTGCTGTGTCATAGGCTGCACTTAAAGTATTGACATCAAGTTTGACTTTGTTAAAATGTTGACAAAAACTAAAATCATGGGCCTGTAATTGCTATAGAATAGAAATCAGGCTTTGTTTCTGTAAAATTGGTTGAACCATAATAGAAAACAATTGTGATTCCTGAAGCTGCTAATAAATGAGAAAGTACCGGCCCCATCTGTACATAAACTTAAGACGGTGAATGTGTGTCTGGATTTAATGTGAGCTATTGTTCAGTTTGACAGCGATGCCAGTTAAATTCAGGTAAAAATATAGAGTTGTCTCTGTAAATGGTGATATCGTGGCAACAGGGTACAATCTGAGTCTAATGTTCTTGACTCTGCTTATGAATTGAAATCAATCATTCATCTTTTATACGGTGATGAGGCAGGCGGTGATAACAGTCTATTACACTGAATGAAATTATTGGGTTTTATTATGCTGGTTTTCTGCTATTGGATTACAGATGCCACTCATTTGTCTTCAACTGCCTGCTGATATTTCCAGAACCCATAAAATATGTTTAAATTAGTCTTCTTTCATTTTGGTTTCCGCTTTTTCTCAATCTTCTTTTAAAGGCTGTGGCATGCATGCAGAGCGGGGGAAGGTTGGAATAAAAGCACATTGAATAAAACAGCTTGGTAATCCTGCTCACGGATATCCTTAGTCTGAATATATGTGTGTGTGTGGGGGGCGGTGGTGGGGGGGGGGGGGGGATAGTGTCGTGGCTGGGGTGTTTGGGTCCCAGCTGAAAGGTACTGGGTTCGATCTCTGATGTCCACAGTGTACCTGTAGGCCTCCTTCAGCAAGATGCCTAACCTCTACTCCTTAATTAACTGAATGACATGTATCTGAATTCACTGTAAGCTTTGGATACAAAGTTTCTTCTACACTACTAATTAGTCAATAGTGAGTGTGTGTAGGCACATAAACACCTTGTGTCAAAAGTGCTATGAAATGTTTGGGTAGGACGTGGGATATGGACATTAGTTGTCTTGCATGGTGTGTAGATTACAAGGCACAGCAGTGAAGACTCTTTCAACAATCCAACTAGTGTGCAGGGGGAATCAGAATTGTTGCACAAAAGCTCAACTTTAACACATTTTGAGTATGATCAAAATCACTGAACAATTTTACACACAAAAAAAAAAGTTGAACAAATGTATTTATTTTTTAAAGGAGGGCCCCCTGGTGACTTGGGGGCCCTAAGCCGTAGCTTATACGGCTTATAGCTAGAAACGGTCCTGCACACAGGTGACCCAAGTATTGTAGGCCTTTGCTGCTGTCAGTAGTTCAACATCGTGATTGTCTTTTAGCGTTAGTTTGGCGCTGAGTAATGGTCTCATTGAACGCAGCTAGATACATTTACATGAACTCAGGTTAAAAACAAAACTGAAAAATAAGCCCAATATACGCAGAGGGAAAGCGGGAGCTCAGTTTAGAGAGCCATTTAATTTCCTCATTCATTCAGTAAAGTCATTATGCCAGGATGAATAGGACATGATTGCCTGAACGTGTGCTTTTCCCCCCCAGATAATGGGACATAAGTAGTCGTAAATTAGTAAGAAAGAATGAAAAAAGTTGAACATTTTGGGTCATTACAACATCACTTCCTGTTTTTAAAGGTGGGCAAACCTGTAAAAAATAAAGTGAAAATTCCTTCCAAATAATCTGTTATTGGTTGTTATCGATGACAGACAATAGAAAAATCAGCTAAAAACACAGTGTGAACATTAGTTATAGTTCCATGCATTTCTCTCAATTCAAAGCAGTTTTAATTATATGCTTTCCACATGTGTGGTTGGTAACCATACCTCTGTGCCTCTCTGTCAGCACTCAGATAGACAAAGGTCTCCTCTCCCAGATTTGATTATAGTTCATCAAACCATTTCTTTCATTCTCACATGCCGCAAAATGACCTTATCAGACCGAAGCTTTTTCAAAAAATGTTTCAATTTGAATTTGTTGAATAATACCTGGATGGTGAAGTAATTTTATCAGTTTATAGTATAATCCCCCCTGACATTTTTTAAAAACGAACCATTATGAAATATTAAATTGTTTTTATTGTTTTTTTTTCGAATGCTGAAATTAAGAGAAATGGCCAATAGCAGAAAATACAACTCCACAATCACGTGGATGAGTGTTTTCACTTGGAGGTGCTGTCCAGTTGTACCCCTGAGCTCAAATGGGCACACAACACGAGTCCAACATCAAAGCTGATGCCTCCAACTAAAGTAAATTTACCATCTTTTTCCTTTTGATCTAAAGGAGAGGAAG
Organism: Merluccius polli; assembly: GCA_030340625.1. NCBI lineage: Eukaryota > Metazoa > Chordata > Actinopteri > Gadiformes > Merlucciidae > Merluccius > Merluccius polli. Next base: position 108,963 of record JAOPHQ010006271.1, on the reverse strand, counting down.
GGGCAAGTTCTGCTTGGGCCTAACAATCGTTTAAAATTTCCAAAACTTTTGTGTGACAGTGTTTAGAAATAACCAAGATATAGTTTGTGTTATGCTCCACCTTTTAGCGTAAAAAATAGAAATGAATAATAGTATCTTCAAAGTGAGCCTGCATCGTGTTTCACAAAATATCTCGAAGCGTCGAGAGCTGGGCCAATATGTGGTGTGTATCGAGCTCCACATGCATCAGACAAAAACTACATTAGTCATGAGGTCAACACATCTTGTGTATCCCTTTCTGTCACCATATTACGTTGGGTCATTTCAGCGGTCGACAAAGTGCACAAACAGCTCAGCTGTGTTAGTCACCCCGTTCCTTTCCAGTCAATGTGGTCAAAATAGGAAAAAGAAACCAGAGCATTTGTGATAAACAGACTATATATATACTAATGTACATGATGTATCATGCTAAAATGATACATCCCAAATGTACAGCTACATTTTAGTTCACTCATTAAGTAAGGATTACCTTGGTCTGAGGACACTTCTGGTATCGCAGAACCCTATGTATATAAACATACATTTAATGTTAAATTCATTAGATTATACTTGTATAAGGTCTGTGTAGATTATTTGTAAGAAGTTTGTCCTTTCAATGTACTAGTTACGTACGTTTTTCCTTGCATTTGGTCATGAATGACCAACACGTCTCCATACTCAACAGGCTACTAAATGTATATTTTATATAATCTCTAACAGCAACTTCAGATCAACAGATCATTTTTGCTAACATTGAATATTATACAACAGCTAGTTCCGACCGAGTCATCTGATTGGACGAGAGGAATTCCATGTGTGCTGATATTCAGTATAACAGCACTGGGACTTTTAACTACACATGTATTCCTCCGCTTTACAGGTGGTCTAATAACCGTTAATTACATCAACGATCGTTATCTATCAACATATAATTATTTCACTAGTTGCACAATAAACATACAGATAAATGTACATGATACAAAGCAGCTGGCCTGCGGTAACATGTAGACCTACACAAAGTAGCAAGCTAGTGTGCGGGAAAATGTTTATTTGTTGCTTGGCAACAGTCCAGTCCCAGTCCAGTTGTGCAATTATTTATGTTGGCGGAGCCAAATAAATGATTAAATAAACAAATCATAATCTGTTGACGCTTATTACTGTCAACTAATAAATGGCGCTTGTAGAACTGTTATAAAAGCAATATCACACTGATTATGTTCGGCACTCAGCCTGCGGCCTCTTACCTACAGCCGTGCTGATATTCAGTATAACAGCACTCCCTCTCGTGTGATATTGCTTAAAGACCATGTAAAGCAAATTCTGAGTTTTGTTTCTAAACACATTGCACACGTTAGAAAGTCGTGCTGAAAACATGTGAAAAGACTGTAGAGCCATGTAGTGTTGAATTGTGGAGTTTTTCTGTTTTTCACCATTTTTGTGTTCAGGAGTTTCTGGGCGGGGCTTAAGGGGCACATAATGACATAACGCGGTACCCTTAGCATTGCCCCGCCTCTGACAACCAGAGCGCAGTTGCGTCACTGCTTGTCACGCTCAATCACAAGTTATTACTCAAACTGAGATGAACAAGGTTGATTCTCGAGGAGGTCAGTGTCCTCCAACGAATCAGACTCTGGCTCTGGTGGCTGAAACATGTACGGCTGCATAAGTCCAATGAATACACGGTCCAAATCTCAGCGAGTACTCGTGCTTATCTTTTCTTTTTTGATGTCCACGATAGTTTCCACTAATTTACATATATCAAAAGTCAGTTTTAATCTGCATTACAGTCCATGTGCGTTACATCCACACCAAAGGTCGACTGGTCACAGTTTTTGACCTGCTTTTTCCTATTGTAGAGCTAGGATACACTTCTAAACAGCGATTTGAATGTTATATCCATTGATGAAATGTTAAAACAAGACATATCTAGTTGAATTACATTTTAGTTAGACTATTGTCAAGGGCAGGGTACTGGGTAATTCGCCGACTGTGTCTAAATATTGACCAAACGATGGCTCTATAGAGGAGTGCTGCTGCCTGACGGTTACACTTGGAAGACCCGTCTTCTCGGCAGGTAGACACCTCTAGAGACACGGGACCCATACCATCATACAGGACTTATTTATTTATAATACACCAACAGATTTCACTATTAGTTTTGATGTCGGGACGACCCTGGGCAGGCAGCTGCTAAATGTTGGCGAACAAACCTGTTTTATACAGCCTCTCAACAACAATGCATGGCTGCCCAACGGTGAAGGCTTTTGACTATTTAATAATATATCCTGCTCCAAAACTCTGCCAACATATATATCAACATAATATAGAATGTATTTGTAAGATGTCGGAAAAGTGACAACAAAATTATTTTCATTGATAATATTCTTGAAGAATACTTGTTCACTCGAGTAAGAAGGAGCATTCATTTTTCAGTTCGTAGTGGTATTAAACACTTGAGAGGCTTGTATCCTTGGTCCGTGTTTGGAGTTGAGGCAGCTCAGAGAGTGTAGAAAACACAAAGTCACGCTGGTACTGGGGTTTCCACAATGCTCTCATTTATTGTTATAACATCAACCTTACCAAACCTGGTTGTACGACTACTATTTGATCACACATGAACAAAACAGAGGCCACATGTAACCAAAATGTCACTGTTGAGTTGAGGGGCAAAAGGATCAAATAGTAGCGTAACAATATGTATCCTTCTGTGACATGTGGTCCGCACAACTTGCTAAAACTAATGTGCTGTCTAATGTCTAATGAAACACAGTACGTCTTAAAGGTACAGTACGTCTTAAAGGTACAGTACATCTTAAAGGTACAGTACGTCTTAAAGGTACACCACACAATTTTGACTGTTCCAGGCTTTTCCCCCCCTCCCCCCTCCCCCCTTCCGCCATGCGAGAATAGGGGTGGTTTCAGCGCCTTCAGTGGACACGCCCCCAGCGTTTCAGGGCAGAGAATACTGCTTATTTTTTCATGATTTTGAAACCTAATTTTATATACTTGGCAACTGTTGTAATCAAATTTGTCTGGGTGGTTGATAACACATTTTTCTGTGGTGTGACAAACTCAAAACACATATTTACTTTTGCTTCACAGAGACTTTAAGTACGCTGCCTTTAATGTTCAGTTTTTGTGTTATCAGAATATTTACCAGAATTCTAAAAGTATTGGACAGGGAGCTTCCCTCAACTGCTCCGACGTGTGTACTTTACTTTATCAGCCCAGTGAGCTGCAGCCCGCGAATGTCTTCTTCATCTCCGTCTGTTCCGCTCTACCAGCTCAGTTGACATTCAAGATGGGCGTCCTCAGAGCACTTAAACAGAATGTGTCAAGGTTGACAGTTATTAGTTATTATTATTTCTTAAATACCAGAGAAAAGCACGTCCTGTGTTGGAGCTGTCTTGTTCTTAGAGATATTGCAGCACCGCAGAAAAATTGATGATGTCGTTCGGAGGGTATTTTGTATTCATGTTGAGAGTGTTCATTTTTATCTTCTCCTACACCATTTTTTGATTCCAATTTCAGCAACCAAAACACACACACCTCACAGACTCACATACACTTGTTGTACCTTTATTTTATGACGGAAACGAATCAGAGACATTGTTCGTCCCCAGCGGGGGCGAACGATGCCTGATGGATTGTGGTCTGATTAATAGTATTTTGTCCCCCCCCCCCACCTCGCTGAAGAGCTGAGGACTAAAAGCTGATCATAATAGGCCCTCTGCACTCTCAACACTGAAGCCTAAGCTGGGAAAATTAGTGAAGCCACTGCCAGCAAAGGATGTCGCACCTGTCGCCATAGTGACCCCCCTCTTTATTGTGGATAGCTGTACTTTAGAGAGATGAATAGGCCCATGATGGTAGAGCAAACACACGGCACAGCGCGCCATACTTAACCTTGCAATATATTATGGCCCTTGTGTATTACTGACATCCATGTCATAGGCACAGAGACTTCCAGAGAAAACACACATATATGGGCTATAACAGGCTGGGGATAGTTTAATGTGATGCAGTCAAATAGTGATCAATCATTGCTATTTCATGACAACATTTATATGTTTACATTTCCTTTTCACTGTACTTATTTTAGAAAAAAGTGCCAAAATGCAGAAGCTTGATTCATCTTATTTCAAGCAGCAATGACTCATCAAACAAAATAAACACTGCCACTTATCTCATTGAATAGCATTGAGTTTCTATATATTCTGGCCGTGGTGATAACTCTGCACTCCTGGAATGTGCGGTACATCTCACTTATAACAGTCAAATTGGGTTTTATTTTAGCAAATTCCATATCTGCAATCGATCCAACTACATTGTTCACTGGCTTACACCAGGTCTCTCTTGAGAATGAGACCCTGTATCTCAATGAGATTACCTGTCTAAATAAAGGTAAACAAATGTTTAAACAAAGACAACACACAATGACCACTTGAAAAGAGACATGAAAAATATCTACCAAAAGAACACATCAAAAATGTTGATTTTTAAATTGTTAATATTTGTTAATACTCTAACTTCTAATTAAAGATATCCCCAAACAAAGCAAAACCTAAAAAACTGGGCAGACAGGTAAGAAAGTCAATTTCAGCTCTTGTAGAAACCATTCACAGTTATGTAAAGAGAAAGACCAGAGTTAAATGACTCTTTTCTAAATAATCAATAAGTGTCAATCAAGTGTCATGGAGGTTTGAGAGATAATTCATCCCAAAAAAGCCGTTGGTTTGGGATTATTAGGTGGACAGTGGTGTTGTGTGGCAACTTGTGACTATGACCCACTCCAGCTGATAGTGTCATTAAAAGACAAACATTGAGTGGGAGGGAGAAAAGCGCCAGGAGATGATAGTGAGCGCCTCGTTTAAACCCTAGGCACGGGGCCCTGCGTGAAGCCTCCCAACATGAATCTCCAATCAGAGCGCTGCCTATGCAGTGATTAGTGTGCAGAAACAGCCTTGTTTGACATGTCCTTTTGTGCCTGTAATAGATGTGTTGCCACAGCAGCAGATAGGATCTCAAGTAATGCTATTTCACTGGAGAATGTAGCCACAACCTTAGGAGGCTTTCAGGGACAATTGGGCCCTTGTGGAATGGCCATGCGGCTAATGGCAGTTACTCTTAACAACACGGATTCCCCTTGTGTTAAACGGCCTAGCTTGTAACGCTAAGACAAAATATGTGATGAGAACCGTTCAGACCCTAAATGTCAATGTAGCATTACGAGTGACAGTAATGGCTTTCGTTTAATAATGGCTATGGAAATCCTCGCCGTATTCTATGAAGGGGAGTCGTCTTGTTGCCCGTATTGGAAATCCATGAGGCGAGAGACTCAGTCATTTCTCTCATGCCTAACAGACCAGTAAATGTTTAATCACTTATACATAAAATATATTGAAATTAATTCTCCTGACAGTGTTTAAGGGATGGTCTGTTAACGTAATTATATAACTTGTTTTCTCGCTGATTAGTCTTTCTAGTGAGGTCTTTGAAGTGAAACAGATTATTATAATATGATTATTATTTACCCATGTCTACTTAAAGGCTTGTGGAGACTTTGAGTAATGATCACATTGGGAAATACACTAGATGGAAATAGAAAACTATATAGAAATGACTGCTGAACCGTGTTAAAAACATTTTTTCATTAGGCCTATTCATTGCATAGAGGCCCATAGATTTTTTTCACTCAAAATACTATATATTGTTTGTCACTTAATGTCCACATATGCTGAATGAAACCACTCCATATTCTATTAATTAAATGTGTAAAAAAGTTGACTTTCTCGTGCTGTAAAAAAAGAAAGAAAATCTATTCCCCTTTTATTCATTACGTGGTGTGACAGGAAGCAGTTTGGGGAATAAAGAAAGAGCGAGCACGGCTGCGAATGTGCCGCCATAATGAGAGGAAAGATGCGGTGTTAAGTGCGGCACCTGTGTGCCATTTCTCATCATTGTTTTCTAGCCCTGTCGTCACTGACTGCTTTACTGCCTTGTGGCAGAATTGTGACTAAATTATCAAAGCTGTGGTCTGGGCTGGCAAGAAAATGACCGTATTTGTTTTCTGTTTGGCATGTGGGTTTTAAATTGAAAGAGTAATGGGTGTCTGACGTCAGGAGTGAAATTCACCACAAAGAAGATCAACATCAATTCATCAGAAGCTATTTTTTTGTCATTAGCATCGGCGGCTAAGAGGTAACGGTGTGTTGCAGCTGCACGGTTCTCCTCTATGATGGAGTCTCTCGCGGCTTCGCTTTTGGTACCGCTTCGTACAAACCAGAGCCATGGAAAGACAGAGTTGAGTCAATGGAAGGTCAAAAAGCTTGACGGTTCAGATAGTTCCAAGCAGGTAATTTGAATGAGTGGAAATTGCCGATTTACCATGAAACGCGACGTTTGGTTACTAGTAAACATAATGCAAATTGATTCGGAGTAATTGCAAACCAACCTGCTTGTCAGTAGTTATGTAATAATATATTACATAAAGTTATGTAATAATATATTACATAACTAGCTCAAATTAGAAGATTAGAATGACTGTTCGAAGCAGCTTCAGGTTCTAGTAGTCAGAATCGTTGCATCAATTTTTGTTTTTACTTCAAAATCGAGATGGTGGTGCCAGGCGAGGAGACTCTCCAGGCCTACACATTCACGGACTATACATACACATACATACATGCATATATACAGATATGCAATCACCACCCCCCCCCCCCCCCACACACACACTACCCACATCCCACGCCTTCGCCGCTTTGTACCCCCAGTCTGACAAGCGGGTCTGAGGCCAGCGCCGAAAGGCTGCAGGACCGGCTGGCAGCTTGCCTGTGCTGGATTACCTCCACCCCACACTCCGCTCCCCTGTTGCAAGTCATGTGTTTTCATGTTGTAAAGTGTATGTGCTTTTGTTGCTGAGGTGTTTTTTCCTGCTCCCACACTGTACTCCCCATAGGGGCATACTAGTCTGGGGGTTGCTTTTTTTCTCCTCTCCTCTCCTCATGTTATGCTGTATTTTTTCCTCAATGCCCTGTCTTCCTGTCCTGTCTACCCCCTTGTCATATTGTATGTATGTTTGTATATGTACGGACAGGTTGATGGCTTAATTTCGCTGGTACTTGTGACTAGTGACAAATAAAGGCTACTGCTACTATACTAAAATACCAGAAGGTATGAATTGAATATCAATCCATCCAGACCGAGCCATAGCCTTTCCAAGGGCTCCGAATGCACCAACAACAGTAATGTGAAGCAACCATGATGTTCAATGTATTGCCATTCAAAGCTACTCATGGGCAGTCTATTCTTATTGATGACCTCCAGTGTAAAAGTATTCCACTGACTACATCATCTCAAGTTACAAAAGGTTAGATTAATGAACACTAATTGAGGTGCATTAACAATGTACCCACCTTATTTAGGGAAACATGACTAGAATAAGTACCCACCTTATTTGAGGAAAACAAGAGGAGAATAAGTAACTTACAAGCCTAGGGGTGTAATGGCAAATAAGCATCTTTATTTAAATTTTTTGTACCCACCCTCCAGATCCAGAATCAATACTTCATCTATACCAAAATATCCATATGCATATTCACTAAGCTTAGCAATGTAGTGGTGAGTTAGTATGGCTTTTGGTGTGCAGGTTATTAGGCTATGGATGCTATTCTATCGATCTCTATTGATGTGAGTAAGCCTTTAGTAAATTCTTACTTACTAGGTGTGTTACTTACTGGCTATTTAAGTAACTAACAATGCCTTATTTTACCTTTTATAATAGTAACAGACAGTTATATGCAGTGTCACTCGAACCCTCTCATGGCTGAGCTGACTCAGTGACTAAAGACGCGCCTTTACAACTACATGTGCGGAAATAGGCATTTATTTGGCAAACAAAAAGTGACAGAACGGTGTCCTCTATTAAGATACAACTAACATAACAAAGACAATGGTACCCTTATAGATCAATATATACTGGTCTAACCATAACTACAATCAGAAATTAAGCATTATAAACCATCATGTATGCTATGGCTGCTTTGATTTGTATAAGGGTTCTCCACACTCATATGCAAATAAATCCAGACTTATGCAATACAGACCTTTTCTATCCCATTCTATTCTAATACAACATTGCTCCAAAGTTGGCTGAAAGAGAATGCAGTTCATGATTTGAGGCAGTCTTGAAAGCTGAATCTGATTGCAATGCACACGATAGGACATGGCATGACCCTACACAAGTTAATTGTGAATGTTTTTGAGGCATGAACATTCAGTAACTCAGTTATTATTCTTAATCTGTGAGCAAATAAGCAATGGACATATTGACTATGATTGAAGCTTTACTAAACTCAAACATCAATAGTGTTTCAATGTCTTGGTCTATAATCTATCAACTATCTTGGTCATTGCTTGGTTTTGTCCTTGGACCTATGGGGATGCACCAACCACTCAGAGAATGGAGTCAGGATGTGTTGCTTCCCTGCTGAAAGAGAAAGTAAAAATAGTTGATGAAAGTGAGCAGGAGTAATCTGACCATCACAAAAGACTATAATAACAAACAATGTGAGGTAATGACATAGGGTTTTCAATGGAAGGCTTGTGTTAATTTGGTCAGTGTGTGGGAAAAGCACAGCACTCCATCTCCATGTTGTCCAACATGTAGTCATTTCAACAGCTCCCTCCATTCAAGTAATATGGAGGTCTATTTCTACATCTTCAAACTCTCCCATTCATATAAACAGCCATGCATCACACAATAGTGTCACAGCCTAAACCCCTTGTTATTCTTCTATTTAAGATACGCCGTTGTGATCTATACTGATTAGTTTGAAATCATCACATCATTTTATCATGACACCCTCATTTCACCACCAAACCAACAAAATAGTAGTCTCCAATGTCTAAGTAACAAATGGGCTACCCTTTCCCACACACATTTAGAGGCATTTGTCTGTACAAAAGCGAAACATGACATAAAAACAACATAACAAACCATATTGACGATATTGATTTGCTCCCTGTAACCTAGCTTTATCTGGTCCTGTACGTTAGCTAGTTAAATTCTACTAACTTAAAAAAATAAAAAAAGAGCTAAGATGCTATAAAATATGTTGCTAACTGAATTAAAATATGACAATAAGTAAACATCAAAAGTGCTGCCCTTTAACTTACCTTCGAAAAGTGCAGTGAAAACACGGCTGCGTGCGGCGCTGCTGCTATTAGTTCCCAGTGTTTGGAACTATTGAGTGTCTCCATGATCCCCTGATGGAGTGAATGGAGTTGACACAACTCCCTCTTTCTCTATGGCTCTGGTACCAATGTGTAGATAACGGCTAGCATGGTTTGATTGGTAGAGACGGCTGTTCAATCCATTTAGATAATTTGTATGAAGCATAATTAGATGTGCCTTGATGAGTCATCAAGTCTCTTAATGCACACGGAAACATGTCATTGAAATGGTAGTTCAAATAATTTTAGCTTTTTATTTATGTGTGTGTGTATGTGTGTGCAGGTATTGTTCCATTATCGTTGATCTCTAGTAGGCATACGTGCAATCCATGAATCATAGACCTTTTCATAGGACAAATATTTGGGCAAATTTTACCACAAAAAAAGTTAATCACTTGCTTAAAGTCGAGCAATTCCCACCCACGTGCGGTAGCCAAGAACAATGGGACTGTTAATGAAAACATTAAAATGGAGCAGTTCCATGGAGAACAAAGAGACGTTGGCAGTCACTCATAGAACACCTTGCCTCGGGCCGGGCCCGGCACCGGGAGGATGTGACTGAGGGGACTGTTAAAAAAAATGTTATACAATAAATTCATTGATTTAACCATGCAATAGCATCAGAAAGGCTACATCAACGTACTGTTTCAAAATCAAAGAATACATTTGTTATCAGGGCACTCACATAAGAACATAGCACTGTCAAAATCAGCAGGGGGAGGCTGTTTGAGGCTTGTCTAAAAGCCCTTTGTGTACACAAACATGGACAAAAACTTTCCTCAGGTCACGTGTATTATCAAAAATAATGGATTATCAAAAATAATCATAGAAATGAATACATATACAAGAACAAGTCTAGCAACGTATACAGCTTTCTCACTCGCTGTACTGTACTTGTACCTCTGTATTGTACATAGCAAAACATTAGCAAATTGTGCTGAAATACTACAACGGAAATGCATATTAAAACAACAGTCAAACATCATGGTTTTTATCCCTGAACCCTGACATTTGCATTATTACTCCCTATAAGACTTCCTTTAAGTAACAGTACTGAAGCATTACAACAACAGTAAACTGAATATTATCGGTTTTCTCCTAAATATAGTTTTTTACATATATAATCACATTATTCATGGTACCTCATGTCAGTACAGTAACATATCAGTAAACACAAATATAGAATAACTTAACGATAACTATACATTTCAACAGCAACTATTATGGTATTTTTACAACTACCCTGATGACATCAGTGTGGTTAGCAGAAAGGAAGGCTAGCTAGTTTGTCATGTAAATAACTGCCTTACTTTACCTTGCCTTGGCTGGGGTCTCGTGTTTTGTTTTTTCTTACAAAACCACCTTCTGATATCCATCATCGATATGTTAACGTTGGTGTTAGTTGAACGACGAAACAAGCTAGCTTGGGTTTTGCGGCTTTTCTTCTTTGTTTTTATTATGTTGCGTGCGGCACCCCCTACACACAACAAACAGCGCTGCCTGTGGTTCTGAAACAACAGCAGTACTATCCATTGTTCCGAAGCAACAGCCTCAGCGATAGTCACATGTATCTCAGCCAATCATTTTGTTGTTTTTGCTATTTTTCTAAGGATACATAAAGTTTAAACAGAGGGGGCAAAAAAATACAACTGAGGGAGCTAAGTCCCCTTAAGATCCCTTGTGGTGCTGGGCCTGCCTCGGGCCCAAATCAAAGGAGTTCTTTAATTTTAAAAGGTGTGTGTGTCTTTGTGTGTATGTATGTGTGTATGTTTGTATGTGTGCACATTTGTGTGTGTGTGTGTGTGTGTGTGTGTATGGTGGGGTTCAGGCTCGGTATTGTTATCCCAAAGCATCTCATCTGTAACTCAACGGCTGAAGGACATGTAATCACCGCGGACCTTACCTCTACACGTCAACATTCCCTATTTTATCACCATGCCACACTATTCCATCATGAAGTGTCCTCCATTGTCGCAGCAAAATTACAGTGGCTTAACTCCACACTGCTCAGTGTGCCGACTATTCCAATCAAGTGACACATCCCCACTTATTCAAGTCCCTAATTACGGTTTACACTCACCCATCCACACAGTGTGTGGGTGGCAGAGATTGCGGAGGTCGCCGTGACAGGCATGAGGCACAGATAAAGACAGCAGAGAACCACACTGAGGTTAACTACAGTGCACATCACTTGACAACTGTTAACACGATAATTTTCAAAAGGGAACTATGGCTAGCTGCTAGTCTTGGATGCCCACATAGATGCCAAGATAATAGCCCAAGCTAGCTGCTCGACAATGAGCCTGGCAAAGTGCACCAAATCGTGGCACAGAATGAACCCTGTGTTTTTGTTTATCTTCAAAAAAAAGCACCCCATGTTATCCGTCTGTTTTCCTGCCTTCGCATTTGATCGGACATATTGACGTAAGGCTACTGCGTATGATTCCTCTTTATTTTATGAGAACATTGTTATTGTCCTGTTTTTTTTTCCATTTTCAATTGATCTCCTGTGGCCTGTTCTCTGGATTTAATGACTGGCTGACCTCCTATGAGGAAGCACTTCATTAGGACACGCTACGGAGAGCAGGGTAGACGGCAGCGCCTGGCAAAGAGCCCTGTCTTACGTACAAAGCTGGATCAAGACTTGATCATGCTGAAATTTAGAAGGGGGGTGGGCTGTGCTCCCTGTTGTTCATGCACGTTTTGTTGATGTGGCACATGTGTGCATGCATGAGGTAGGCAGGTTTATGTTGCTTGGGTTCCTAATTGCGTGCGCTCCGTGCACAAGCAAAAAAACACTGAGTTTTAGAAGAGATGAGGCACTTGTGACGCACGTGTAACATTAGCCGCGGCGGTCGCTCGCCTTCTGCAGCCGTTTTTTCTTTAATGAATGCCAATGTTTGTTTTCTTTTATTCAACATCGCTTAATTGGGTCATGTGTAATATTTTGGTAAAAACAAAAGAAATGCACTGTTCAGAATGGAGTTGATTATGTGACCATCTTGGCAGTCCAGGGCAACGTTGGGTATAGAGAATCACTGTTCAGACTGGCCAGGTAAGTCACTCTTTTGGTTCGATCTAATGTATTGTATTAATTGTTGGTATTGAAGCAATTTTGACATTTATTTTAGCCTAAATATGAATACTACAAAACCAATATCCTTTGAGTAAGAAAACTTTAGCAAGAGGGTATTATTGATGTCACTATATCTGAACATGTTGATGATTATGTCAGATTTGTAGGAGAAATATTACGCTTTTTGCGAACATTGAAAGTTATTAAGGCACGATCGAAAGTGGAGGGTAGTGGAAGTTTATTGTTGACACATACCCCATGTGTTTATATTACGACACTGTACTTTCACGAGCCGGGCTGTATTGTCAAGCATTACAGAAAGTGTTCGAAAAAGAATTTGAAACTGTTTCTACAGTTGTTCCTCAGGGAAACCACCCAGATGTCAACGTGTCAGTGGCTGCCAGGTGATTATATACCTGTCGCCTCGTCAGAGTCACAGGGACGTGGCACCTGGCGTTTCCTGGCAGCGAATTAGCCGTGGCATGCCAGGTTAACTCCGCTCACTGTCCATTAGTCGTGTTTCTCCGTGGGCTCCCTAAACCATCGCTGGTATCCGTGGCTGTGAAATGTAACAGTGGGCTTTTTGTACCAATGCTCCAATTTATTGACATCTGCAAAGTCTCCCGAAGGTAATAAAGAGGTATAAGGTAATACAATGTGCACTAAAACAGCCAAAAATTGCACTAAAATGTTGACATTGTTTTATACAGACCTAATGACATCTGCAGCATCTGTGTTGCTATGCAAACATGACGGTATGCATTGTGGATCATTTGAAAGAGCAACTATTAGTTTAATGTAATTGCATAGTTTTCAGAAAACTGTGGGTGGTACAATCACATTTGTCCTTGCCTTGTCTTTGTGGAGCTTTGAAGGCCAAACCTATTGGATCTGACACGGACCCTGACTTTTGAATGGCGGCACTCAGGTTATCAATAGGTACTCAATTGCTTTTCAAAGCTAAATGTACAAGAATTAGATTGTGTGAGGACTAGATGAGGATATGTGGTGTGTGTGTGCGTGCATGTCTAGTTATGAACGCAAGGTAGTAAAGCTTGTTGCAGGTACAAACAACAATTCCTCCTGCATGTAATCGTTTTCTTGAATTTGGAATACATGGTGTCTGTCAGCAACTCAGTTCAAGGACTTGTTGATCAACTTCCTCTCTGAGAGCAAACGGGAATGATTCCTCATGGCAACTCAATGACGGCTTGTTGTTTGATGCCTTTAGATGCACTTTTTTGTGGGATTCAATTTGTGTTCTGTTATTTGGACTTCAACCTTCAGCGAGTGACAGCAACCATACAGTTTTGGTGGTGGTCTTGCCTGTGCCTCTGCCAGCTTTGCGTCTTTCGATATCCACCAATCATCCTCGCAGACACTGTGTGACCTTCTGCCAAACTGGTGCTGTGTTGTCAATTTTGATGGGTTGTCTTGCCTGTAATATCCCAGTCTCACAAATCAGACTTTAGATTAATAACTAAAGTCTGATGGCAGACGAGCTCAGGTCTGTGTGACAGGGTGTTTCACTTTCCTTCGCTTCGTTGTTTTTTTTCGACCAATCATGCTGCTGGAGGCGGGGATCTGTAAGCGCATAATTGGCACTAGGTTTAAGTTTCAAATCAACATCATGTAGACTGGCCACTGTAGAAATACACTTATTTAAATCCCCTTCTGAAAGCTTCATCCACTTGAAAGAAAAAGTTTTCTTTGGTAGAATATCTCCGTCACGAAACAGGAAATGGCATAAGACATAACTCAGCCCCTCGCAGTTCTTTGTTTCCGGCCCAGGCTCTGCGCCGTCTCCCCCCAGAAGTTCTGCTGTAACATAGTAGGACTGCTGGATCCGAGATGAGTAATATCCAGACCCCCAAAGACTTTTCAGTCCAAGTCTGGAAATATTGGTCTGGATCTCCCATCACGTCTGGTTGACTCTGTTGCAGTATTGGTAGGTGAATCTCTCCTAGTCTCTGCCCTGAGATTGCTTCACACTTTCCAGAGCTGTATTTTTGGGTGTACGCGTCAATATTTCGTCATAAAGGTGTCACCAAATAGGCCTGTTAGGGAGGTGGAGTTAGTAAACATTTGGATGATGAAAGCTACCGAAATTACTTGGCCACTTAAAAAATTCAGTAATTATATATTCCTGAGCATGAAAGGAATTTGTAGCAGTATTTTTATTTCAATAACTTTGTGAACCAAAATAGCCTAAATATCCCAACTGTGTAGGTCTGCCTACCATCAAACGAGGAGTTAGAGGACATAGCACTTGTTCCTAGGCCCACATGGACAAGCATTTAGCAAATGCAAACAATGAGCATTGACGTTTAAGCAGATAATTATTGTAATTCACTCAAACATTTGCCATTAGTTTGCGAGTGTTGGGGCTAATGGGGTTGTTTATTATGAACCCACTTATCATACATTTGTTGAAAGACCCCACCACCTTTCAAACATCAGTTGACTCGTCATTTCACCGATCTGTGCAGCATGATTAAACATTATTTACATGAGGTCTGCTCTTACAATAATTACCCCACAGATGGCTTATTAATCGTCACCTCCATGGAGTCGTTAATTCCACAGAAAACATGATTAATGATGACCCACTGCTGTGTTCCCCTCTGATGCTCAAAGCAGTTATTCAAATGAAACAGCAACTAATGGTTTGTTTTCTAAAGAGTGCCGGGGTTGGAGTTGTATTTGTTTCCGTTTACCTTCAGACACAATAAAGGAAGGCTATTATGAGAGCAGGGTCAGAGATAATTAGCTGTTAGCATCTGTTTGAATCAGCATCACTGTCAGAAGGCCGGACGTATTTTCACAGTGCTCTGACGTGTGACATAGGTCATAGGTGTTTCTCACGTGCTTCGCTTCTATTTTGGGTGTGATTACTTTTTTTTATTAGGCCTATTATTTCAAATTCAAGTCAAGTGCACGTTTCACAATAAATCCGATTTGGTCTTTTTGAAATATAATGTTGTAAAATGAAAAGAAACCTTGCTTTAGGCGACAGCTTTTCAGTTATGGTATTGAATGTAGAATTAGATATGTGAAGGAATCACATTTGATATCATAACAAATTGACTATATATAAACACTAAATAAACACAATATGAAATGGTAACCAAAAGCTAATAGTAGTTGTAGCAATAGTAGTAGTGGTTTACAAACATTTTGCATTTAGTTTGACAGCTTTAGACCAAGTGAAGTGCAACATGTTGATAAATTGATCACATCCGTTTGCTTATTGGATTAGGCCTACTGGTCTGTCTAGCATGTTGGCCTGCCACAAGCAGGTTCATTGCCCTTCTGTTCATGTGCCAAAGGTTGTCAAGTGACACATACGACTAGGAAGTTTATACATTTAGACTAAGGAAACAAAGATGAACAGGTACGTGTCTGCTAATAATTTGTTCAATCATTTATTTGTACACAAAAACATTTGTAATGAACACAATCCTATGTTGTGTCAGTGTGTGCCGTGTATGCGTCCTGTCGGCCCTCTTCTATGTCTCCTGGAGTGTGGAGCTGACAGGGTTGTTCGGTAGCTTCAGCTCCCTACACTTCCCCCAGCCATACCCTGACAACCACCGCGTGGCGTGGAACATCACCGTACCAAAGGGCCACCGGGTCAAACTCTACTTCACACACTTCAACCTGGAGCCTTCGCAACACTGTGAATACGACTACCTCCAGGTATATTGACATTGCACAAAGAGAGAAGTACAACAAATGGCCTACTACACCAAAGCACCGATGAGCCTATACGTTCAAATGCCTGCTTTGACCATCCCCGTGTCAAATCAGGTTCTGGCAGAGAGCAATGAAACGTTGCGTTTCTGTGGCGATGGGGAGAAGGACTCTGAGACCGCCCCGAGGAACACTGTCATCTTGTCAGCCAGGGATCGTATGTCGGTGGTCTTTAACAGCGACTACTCTAACGAAGGCCGATTCACCGGCTTCCAAGCATTTTACACCTCCGAAGGTGACGTAGGATGGTGTCGCTTTGGCCGCGAGGCAAACACACTAGTGTTAGTTTCCTTTCTGTGTTGTCGCATAGAAGTTTACTGTTACTGTTATACTGTTTTTTTCACCATTCAAATATATAAACCCTATAACAGCAACCAACTTGAGTTTTATATTTTCTTTCTCTCTCTTTCGTAGACATTAACGAGTGCCTCAGCACGGTAGACGGCGAGAATGTGTGTGATCATTTTTGCCACAATTATGTCGGTGGATTTTACTGTACGTGCCGACTGGGATATCTTCTCCATGACAACAATGCCTCCTGCACTGGTAAGAGCTTATTATGCAGACCCTGAGGCATGCTCATTTTATCTTCAACCTGTAAACAATAAACTCATAATACATTTAGGAATACATTGCTTGTGTTAATGAGTGTTGGGTTGTTCTTGTGTTCACATTTGTGAAGACCAAACACCGGATGGAATCAGTGACAGACTTTTTTAATATAAACCCATTTTACAAATAAGAAAAAGTTAAATATAAAAAAAATAAATAATACATGCCAATAAATGATTAGTTTATTGGCATTGTGTGACTGTGACTCTACCATCATTTCTCACACAGAGCTGAGTTGGCACTTTTAGTCAAATGTGGGCAGTTGCAGTAGCTAGACCTTTTAGACCTTTCCAGGGTCTAATTTGGTGACATTTCAGGCCCAGTCACAGTGTTGAGAATACTGTAGGCTGACACAGAAGGGGGCGGACCCAACTGATTTCAGCCTGAAAGATGCATCGATGCACCCTGCAGTTGATCTTTGCCAGGCAGCCTCAGACAAGGTTAATTACCCTCGATCCCTAAGAGGGAAGCGACCCCACCCCCAAAAAGAAAGAAAAAAAGAAAAGAAAACCATTGAAAATTGATACCCGTTTGCAGCACTAGTAAATCATGCACTTGGTAATTAATCACAAATACCAGCATGGATTGTCTGAAGACCACGCACCAAATGGGCAAAAACGATTATCTGACTTCAGATTTCCCCATATGAATTATATTGGCTCGGTCTCTCAGAAACAGTTAATTTGTCATTGTCTGTTCATGTGTGTACTTAACAGCATACTTATCTAATCTGAACAAATGTCATTCTTCATAATGCCTGAAAAAACACAATCCAATCTTTTTCATGTACTAAGCTTTAACTGACCATCAAACCTCGACAAATCTGTTTGCCTATAATACCTGAATTACGTTATGTCTTCATTGAGGCGGGATAAGAGCTGGTTGTCTCTGTGTGCGCCTTCTTTCCAGTGCCATGCCCTAGCCAGGTACTGACCACACCAACAGGGGTGGTGACCAGTCCCGGGTACCCAAAGCCTTATCCACCCATGAGCCAATGTGACCACACCATCCATCTCCCGGAGGGCCACCGACTGCTGCTGGACTTCCTGGAACCGTTTGACGTGGAAGGCCACCCAGAGATCCCCTGTCCATACGACACCTTAAAGGTCGGTCACGTGATTCAGGGAACCAATCCAAAAAAGGGCGAGAGGCCGATCAATGAGCAATGTATTCCTCATCATGCCCCTGATTGTTAAGGTGTCCTGGAGGATCTATTGGCCGGGCTGGCCAACGCATATGTTTATCTTCTTGCTGTATATCATTCAGTCAGCAACAGCCGTGGTCAACAGCTTGTCTTGTGTCGTTTACCTTCTGCTTTGACCAGATTTGGACAACGGGACAAGAGTACGGACCCTTTTGTGGATCGTCAGCACCGGGCCGAATCGACACAGGAAGCTACAGAGTGCATATCAGCTTCAGGTCGGACCGTTCTGGGAAACACAAGGGCTGGAAGATAAAGTATACCAGCGCCAGATCGGATTGACTCAATAGGATGAGCCTATTGAGGTTTAATAACAAAATATTATAATTCTTTGTGGAGAGCTATTACAGAGAGGGCCAAAAGCCCTATTGCAAACAAAAGGTATATTGCAGAAGGGCAAGGCATCACTATTGCCTTTGATACAAGAACACTAGAATAGTACAGCAATAAAGTCTCAAAACTCTCAAAAATCTCAAGACTAATTCAAAACCATAAGTTAAAATGACGCGTGTGACTGTCGAAGGCAAAACTTTGGCTAAAGAGTGACTGGATAAACACCTCCAGTGAAAGGTGATCCAAACAAAGACAAATGCAAACAAGCTGACAGCCGCATAATGTAGTGTAAAGACGCGTGAGGCATTTTTATTTGAGTAACATATTTGCATGGGCTTGGAGAGAGACAGGAAGGTGGGTTGTAAGAGAGAAGGAACGACATGTACCATAGGACCGGATTCGAACCGTGAAACATTTAATATATTCAGCCGAATCTGAGCTAATCAACTGCTTGTGTTTGCCTTCCATCTAAAGAAGCTCCAGGTCGTTGTGGGTTAGCCTTCATACATTATGCAGCTTGTTCTATGCGCTCTCTGGCCACTTCTATCAAAACACTCCATCGATACCTTTGCACTCACAATATTTATTTCCAGTGAAATGAACCGCCAACGCCAGGCACCCGTTTGAACCTAGGCCCAGGGGAAGAAAACAGAAGAAAATACTTTAAATTAATTTATTCATTTTGCTTTGTGAGATTTGTTGCTGTTTGGTGTTTCAATCATGTGAGCCACCAACAATGTAGGCAAGCAGAAAAGAAAAAAAAAACCACACTCACACACTTCCAAGCTTCAGGGTTAATAGTTGGAGAAGTAGTTTGAGAAACCACTATTACCTGACCCACCACGGCACGGCATTCGGTTGGCATTTGCAACGGAGGAAAGCTCCCTTGGCCATTCTGCTTTGTGACCTCCTTTGACTCGCATGTCAGAACCCATCCGGCCACATTCGCTCCTGTCACATGTCTCTTCAACGTCGGAGACCCACCTATTGCCCGCCGGTTATGAAACCTCTTTTCGTTCCCCGCATTAACTCCACCGCGACGCTGTGAGGCATTACACGTGAGGCTTTAACCCGGCTGGCTGAGGCGGCGCTATTGTGAATGCGACAGGAATTACGCACACCATGAACCCCATTACCTAACAGCCCGGACCAGCCGGCAGCCGGCTGCACGCTTCCCAAAGGCTTCTTTTTGACAGTGATGACTCACTATTGTCATTGTCAATCAACAACCTATTGCATATAATCAAATATGGAGGATAATCGAGGTTGACTGTAAAAAGGTTTATGGTTCTAGGAAATGTCTTGTTGAACCAACCTCCAAAAGATGATCCTTTGGTGTTCTTCTTAATGCAGTAAAAGGAGTCCAAGGTTGCCGTCTCAGTGTCTGACAAAGAATGGTAGTGACAATGAAAGATGAAGGAAGGATGTTGGTGATGAAGGAAGGAGGAATTATTGGAAGCCTTTCAAGTCAAAGTGGAGGTACAATTGGTTTCTGGATTCTTGGTCACAGCTTTTCTGAATGCTGCACATGATGCATTTATAAGAATAAATTGGATCAATGTTAGTACACTAATTTAGTACATAAACATGCACAAAAAAAGCCAATTGTATGTTATATTTCAAAATGTATTTATATTTGCTTGCTTCATCTGACAAGCAGCCAGGAAAACCGATTATATGCATTTCTGAAGCTATACACAGCAATTCTTTGGTATTTTTACTCCATAGTTGACCAAAACAATCGATTACCAAAAATAGAAACTATGTATTTTGTGATCAAGTAATCAATTATCCAAATAATCCTTTCAGCACTAGCACATTCTGAACTTCATGGTGGTACAAAGTGACAACACAGGGAGGGCTTGATACCTGTACATTTTACTTTTGATTACAAAGATTTAAAATATACATTTGTATAAATGGTCTAAAAACATACTTTGACGACATTCCTAGGTAATATTTGTCATATTCTCAAAAGTAGAAAAAAAACTTGAATCAGTAAAATAAATTTCCATATTTAGTGCAGCTTCCATTTTTCTAACACTATACTATTTTATAAAGTCAGACAACTCAATCGTCATGTCCCCAGTTCCCTCGAAACAAATACATTTCTCGAGATAAATAAAACCAGAAACTGCCACTGAATTCATCACATGAAATCAGAAGCTATGGTTACGGTCTTGCATAAGAACCTGTCTGTTCTGGTACGTGGGCCAGACTTGTATGATGGATTGACCATGGCTCCCTGTATGGGGATCTATGAGTCACATGGACTCACACACATGGACACACACACACACACACACACACACACACACACACACACACACACACACACACACACACACACACACACACACACACACACACACACACACACACACACACACACACACACACCTTACATCACTGTGTCAAGGGGACTTTCCTTGAATTTTTTGTTCAGGAAAATATTGATTATTTTGGTTTTAATTACTCTTTTTCTTTCAATGTATGTGTGTGTATGTATTGTTTGAGACTGGTGTTTGGCAGTTGTAAGCAATTCTTACAAGAAAATGGCAGAGGTTTTCCTTGTTATTATATAGTATATATTATTGTATCAAACAGATTCCAGTCCACCTGAATTTCAGTCCATCTTCCTTTTAAGCTTTCTCATTTGTTACAGCAGGAATCCAAGATGGACGATCAAACAGGTTCGTCAAAGAGTCATTTTTGACATGTCTATTGATGATGATCATTGATTCAATGGAGTGTGATGACTATTTCAATGTGTTTCAATCTGAGGAGAAATTAACTTTATAAATAAAACTTTAGCCCAGTGTATAAATAAACATCAAATTGCACAAGTGACGGTCAACCAAATGTTATTTCACTTGTTCCCCAAATGATGACGGTATTCAGGAGGTTTGCAAAGTAGTACCAACCCATGTAAACAACGCCATGGGATTCAGTCCTGCATTATATACACATAATTCATATTGGATAGGCTTCCCCAATGACAAAATCCTATTTCACTAACCCTGTTTGGGGCGAGAAAAAGGCATTTCTGCATTTCATCCAGCTAACAGCCCCTACTTGCTGTTCTTAGCCCTGCATGTCTGCTGGGCCGCCGGCAGCGGGGTCCTGCTCCTCCTGCGGGTGGTCGTCTGGCTGGCGTCTGGTGTCCGGCTGGCCCAGGTTTCTGAGGGAGCCGATGGCCTGGACCTGCTGCAGGCGACTGGACAGCTCTGCCTGGCAGGCCTGCAGCAGAGCAGCGGTGCGCTGGCCGTCCCAGCCTAGCTCCTGCTCCATGGTGTCGGCCCCCTTCGTCACCACCGCCTGAGATCGGCGGCCGGGGAACAGAGGGTTACAAAGCGCAATAATTTCGCTGCAGAGAGGATTGCTACTGCAGAAGTGGTCTAATTAGTTTGGGAGTTTTTTTTTACTATTATTATTATTGCCATTATTTCTTTTTTTTCTGGGGTGGATTGTGCAGTTTCAATGCAAATCCACTTCTAAGGACCGGCGGGGGGAGGTTGCTGCTGTTGCTATTCTACGCATCATTACATTTCGATCAGCAATTAAGAGCTCTATATACACTCATCAGCAAATGGTTTTGCGTATATCCTTGCATGGCCTCTTTTCAAAGTCATTTGTCTTGCCTAGTATCCAGTGTGTGTTTGGTCTGAATGGACTACCTGCAGTTCCTCTGTGGAAAGCCGGGTCTCGGGGCTGGTTTTGCCCTTAAGGACCATCAGGGTTCTAGTCATGAATCCAGAGTCCACCTCCAGCATGTCTTGCTGGTCCATGTCACCAGCCCCTGGAGCAGTACAACAACATGGTCATTTTGCATTCTTCTTATTCTGAAAGCAATGAGGGCAGCAGATAGTAAATTACTGCAGAACTTTTGTTTGTGGGTTGTTGTTTTTTTAAGCAGGTACAATGTTGCCACCTAGTGGCAAAAACCGGTCAGCTGAGCCATTCAAAAAGATTAGAATTCGTTGATTTGATAAAATAGATAATTTGAAACATGAAAAGGAAAGAATAATTCAGCAGGACAGTGTATATGCTATACATATGTTGGTTGGATGTTAGCGTTGAGATTGTCAGAAATATATCAACAGTCCGTCAGTGTTGCTGGAGGTTAAGACACATGAAATCAAGCTTTATATTTTCACCCAGTTTACAATATTTCACCGCCTAGTTGTCCTCCTGTAATTGGCCCCAGCTATACCTTCCATGCTGGCCTGCGCCTCTTGCTTCTCCACGGCACTGAGGTAGAGCTGCAGCAGCTCTTTGGACTGCCTCTCCTCCTCCCTGCGATCCAGGACCCTTTGTAGGGTCTCCTGGAGGTTCTGAACCTTGCTCTCCTGGAAGTCCAAAGCGGATGCCAGCTGCGTGCAAGGAATGTCCACCAAGGTCTTGGAAGAAAAGGTTTTTTTGAAGCACGCGTTTAAAAGACACACCAGTAGAGTGACTTAAGAGAGAACCTTAACACTCGGCAATGTTCAAATACAGTGTTTCTCAATTGGGGGTACTCGTACCCCTAGGGGTACCTCAACTGATTGCAGCGGGTACTTTGGAAAAATATTGCTTATGAACTTTTGTCAAATAATTCCACCTTAATTGAATCTCGATAGCTCCTTAACAAAATGAAGTACAAGCCCACGTTTTTCACTAAACTAAGTATTTAATTGAAGCATTTAATGTTCATGTTTACACCAAATAACATGCACAGACATTATTTATTTTAATTTTTCCTCCCCAATATATTTTGTGCCGGTGAAAGGGTACTTGGCGGAAAAAATATCTTGGAGGGGGTACACTAGTAAAAATAGTTTCAGAACTAACTGTTCTAATATAAGAGAGTACTGCTTCATATACACGTGTTGTGAATAAAATTGTGGCCCGCCACATCAATATCAGAAAATAGCCAAGTGACGCGTGACGGTTCCTCTTTGATTAGTCTTGGAAGTTACCTGAAGGTCTGCCTCTGACATGGTAATGATGCTGGCCAGGTCTTGCTTCAGCTGCTGGGCCAGAATCCACCAGGGCTCCACCTGGCTGATGGAGCCGTCCAAAGAATCCACCTCCAGCAGCATAGAGTCTCTGGTCATCCAGGCCGTCCCACCTTCGACTACAACAGAGAAAGTGTGAATCAGGTGTAGAGGTGGTGGTAACGGCTACAACGCCTGTCTTACAGGCCCAACAACACAGAGATTGAGGGGGAAAGATTACTTCTGCGAACGGGGCACCATGTCTCCTTCTCGCACAGGAGCATGAACTTTGTGTTCGAGGGCAAGCATAAGAAGTAGATGTCATCTTCCACGATGGTGCCATCCTCCTCTAGGACCACTGAGACGGGAGCACCTGGACCTATGCCCAGAGACTCACCACCTGGGCGCAACAACAACAAAAACACAAAATCTTACAAAATGTGCCATTTCCTCAGTTTAACTTGTTGCCAACAAGCAAGGCAGGCCATTTTAACAACACTACACATGATGAGAAATGATTACGAAACCATTGATAAAGGGGATACACGGCTATATTTCCTGAGTCTATATAATACATGAATAGTCTATATTATAGACTAGTCATAAACAAATGTGTGTGTGTTTTTTTTTTAAACATAAAATATCTTCCTAGCAACAAGGGGTGGTGGTGTGTGTGTCTGTGTATGTGTGTGTGTATATGTGTGTGTATGTGTGTGTGTGTGTGTGTGGGGGGGGGGGGGGGGGGTTTCAGCCACGCCTGGTGACTAGCAGTGCAGGAATGAAGATGTTCAGTCTGTCATGTTCATGCAGGTCTCAGCAGGCAGCCATAGCAGCTGAAGCACAGACACATAGTGGCAACCAATGGCAACCTCCATTAGCAACACACCGTGACGTTAAACGGTCGTTAATCGTTAAGATACGAGTGTTAACCCATTTCTGAAGATGGCTTTGACTGAAGCTAGAGATAATATGATAATACCATATACTGCAGCAAATATGTTGCCTAAGGCTATGTAATACGCTTGATATCAGGTTTGATTTGGCAACATCCCTTAACAATGACGCATATCATTGTACACCACGTCAAGCACTTGCCTATTTGTTTTACGTACCTTTTATCTTGAGCTGCTCTAAAGAAGGAACCACCAGTCCGTATGAATGCTGTCGTTTAAAGTTGCACACTTTACAGGGTCTCAAGTCGCCCATCCTCTTTGTTGTACTGGTTGACCAGTTTAAACACTGGGAAAGCTGACAGGCAACAACCACTACTACTACTTCCAATTTCGGACGTGCTTTAGAACGCGATGGTTCATGGGAAATGTAGTTTCTTTTTAAAAAGCGCGAGCCTATTGGAGTTTGATTTCTCTAGTCTACGGTCGCGCAACGTAATCACAAACATATGAAACACAATGCAGAATATCGATATATTTATTATATAATTCATTATTTTTGCTTAACTCTTTAAAATAACTGCCTTCAATGACAACTCTATTTAACGTCGGTGTGTCAGCTAGTTGACCTGTTGTCCTGGTTCAGGAAAAGCAATCGATCGCGATGTGATCGAGAGACTCCAGGGAAGCGGCTACAAGGAAGATGGCATCCACTGATCAACCTGATCCACTGGCACAGGTATTTTAATCCAATGCTGCAATCAAATGAATGTACAGAAAAACCAAGGCATGCGTTGCAAAATACCTCGATTAGGTGTGTCGATGTAATTTTAAAATAATTGAGTTTATTGTGGGACTAGCAGGGGGTAAAGGTTAGCCATGTAGCAAAGGTTAGCTAGCCATGTTAACGTTAAAAAGTTACCACTTGTGTGTTGTTGTCAACTGGATATGAAGGGGCAAGCCTCTGTTTTATGCGTTTTACAACACTGGTGAGGACACATTGAGGCATGTTAACTTAAATATCAAGACTACACAGTTTACATTAAATGTTGTATGCGCTAAAAACGTTGAGCTCCTTATTTTTGCAGTTAAACATCTTTATTAAAGGAGGCCATTGTGTAAGCTAGCCTCGGGAAAACCCTCAGGTGTTTGTATTGGCCTGAACGCAAACAATAATAACACAAATATATGGTTTGGCCCAACAGCTTAATGTAGTCTTATGGGTGTGTGTTATTAAATAGATAAAGCTTTACTTCAGAGGAGACTCGTGGCTCAGTGGTTATTATATGATGTTATTTATATTATAACCAGGGTGAGGTAATGCCATCTTTCCATATCAACACTTAGTGAACTTAAGTAAACATTTAAAAGAAAACTATTTGAAAAACAAATTACCAAACCAACAAGATGTAGTATACACTAGAGTAACTAGTGTAAACTTCTGCTTATTACGGTGTCCAACTGTGGTTACGTGTTATATATTTATTACAGTGTATGTACAGTTTTGCACGTTGGTCCTTGGTCACTGCACTGTGGAGGATTTTAACGTTGATCACTGAATTTCGACAGACAAAAGTTACTTGTCTACATTGTTCATTCATTTTACGTCTAATAATCGTGCTTGTCTAATTAACACGTACATGCCAAATTGTATTTCTCATTTATTTCCTCATATATGTCTGTTAATGATTAGAAAGTAATATTAGTCATTCGTGTCATTTTGTTGATATGCTTTGAATA
Source organism: Merluccius polli (assembly GCA_030340625.1). Lineage (NCBI taxonomy): Eukaryota > Metazoa > Chordata > Actinopteri > Gadiformes > Merlucciidae > Merluccius > Merluccius polli. The sequence continues at coordinate 83,130 of JAOPHQ010006271.1, read as the reverse complement.
CTGTTAACTATTGAACAAGCAATACCCTTATGCATCCAATAGATGGCACTCTTATGCAGTTGTTGGGTTGTCTTTTCAGTCTGGCCTTCCACCTGGCGATGATAGGCCTGGCCTTCCAAGAGAAGCATTGGTAAGCCCATGCACATGTTTTATCCAAACACCTCAATCAACACCTCTGCTACTACTTCTAAACATGTTTTAACCTGTTTATTAAATATGTACATTATTTGACACGTAACTGAGTTCAAGCTCATGTAGGCATGGCTGACATGGTATCATCTTGTATGACGCATGGCTGACATGGTATCATCTTGTATGACGGTGGTGACATGAAACTTGTATTTAAATAACTATTACTTTTGTGTTTGATCTGACAAGTTGAACACATTTGCCCCCCCCCCCCCCCCCCCCAAGTAGAAACTTTATTATTTGATCAGTCCAGTCCCCCTGGAAGATCAAGTGGGTAAAGCGTTCCAATTATCAGCCAATCATTTGAGCCCCCCACCGTTGGTATCCAAACCTCTTTAATCCAGGACTCTGAGGTTGTTATTATCTGGGGGATAACGATCACACAGTAGGGCCTTTGGTTTCTTGGTTCAAGAAACTTGGCCTTGTTTTTACTTTAACCTTTATCTCTGTGCTCTGGAGAGTCAATTTTTGCCTGTCCCTAATGCTCTGCCTATCCTGTTCTGTAGATGACTGTAACACATTAAAGAACCAGATTGGATGCACAGGGATATACAAAAAGGGGATATTTTATTTCCCATAAAGACAAAATGCAATTAAAAGTTTACTTTTAACACTTTTGGCTCAGTTAAAAAAAACAAAAACAACTTCTGTCTTCAAGTCAAAGCGGGCAGGTTGGTGGTGAACCACAAAAACGGCCTCAGCTACTAAAACAAAGCACTTCCAGTATCGCCAATCAAACCATGCGAGATCAACTCACATCGCAGTCCTGGGTTTAGTCCCGTCTTCATATCCTCCTCCACTCATCAGCAGCAGCAGCAGAGCATTCTCTGAAGGCCGCTCTGCCCGTTGTCCTTTAAACTGTACTGTACTGCATGGAACACGGTTGTTAAATGGTTCACATGATGAGTCTAACAAGCAAGGTCCCCCTTGGCCCAGTGTGCAGAGGAAACTATAGGTAATACGCTCATCACCACCACCGCCTGTTGTATAAACCCGGAGTCTCAGATTACACACAAACGAGCTGTGTGTGCGTGCGTGTGTGCGTACTGTATTATTCTGCCTACATGTCTCAATGTCATTCACCGCCAGTCATTCTTCACCGCCCCCCCCCCCCCCCCCCCCCCCCTACACACACACACACGCATACACACACCAACCCCTCCCTCCCATCATCTCATGCCAAGGCTAATTTAATCCTGGGCTTATTGATTGTGGGAGCATTCTCTCTCCGGCTTTCTTTCAATTTACTTCAATTTCATCATCGTCTTGCCCAGTGCACTTCCAAGAGCACCGCCTGCTCCAAAAATGGGGGGGGAAAGAAATACTTGCTATGAAGGTTCCTAAGCGGAGACTGGATGGCATGGAGCTCCACCCCCAACCATCACCCCCATCCCCCCACTCTCTCTCTCTTTATGTCCCCTTTCTCTCTTTGATGAGCTGCTCTTTCCCAGTTAAGTGGATTATTACAGTAGGGATAATTCTTGTCACATGGCATTATTTGGATGAGGTGAATAATTGAAATTTGTGTCTGAAAGGATTTTATCTGGATGAGAGGAAAGGGACTGCTGGCAGGGGGTTGGTGAGGAGGAGTGTGCATGTGTGTGTGTGTGTGCGCGCATGTATGTATGTGTGTGCGCGTGTGTCAGACAGACACGTCTGCGTGTCAGGCCGGGGACACCAGTCACGTTAACAGGTTGTGACTCACCTTGCCCTGATCAGAAGCAGCAGCAGGGCCCTGGCTCATCTCTGGGCACCGCATCTCTGGACCCCAGAGATGCAGACCGCATCTGTGGACCCCCCCTCCCCCATCTCTGGGGGTCACCGCCGTTGTCTCCTCTGCCACCTTCAGGGGCTAGTGCGAGCGGGCTTTGGACCTCCAGTTATTATATATATATATATATGTGTGTGTGTGAGTGCGTGCGTGCGCGTAATGCATGAGTGTGCTCCATGGTTGGCTGGTATACCAGTCAATGTTGCCTCTGGGCCTGCTGTGTGCGTGCTTACTCCCCGCTTGCATTCTCTCTCCTCCTCTCTCAACCCCCCCCCCTCCCACCCACACACCCACCCCCCCCACTTGCCACTTTTCTCACGCTGCTCCTCACTGCCATCTCCATTACCCCGTGGCTCTGTGGTTGGTGGTTCGCGAGTCAGTTGGGCGTCAACCACCAGATTATTTTCACAATCGATTCATCCGTCAGTTTTATTATTATTATTATTATTTATTTTTTAGTAAGTTAATCTATGCGATTCATTTACACCATACAATTATGTTTAGACAAGGATGTTTTTTTTTTTTTAAGGTACAACAGGATGGCAAATGGTCACCCACATCACACCTTATCCTCAGAAGTGCTAATATATTTGCCAAGCAATTTAAAAAATAACCTTATATATAACGTCATTTATACAATATGAACCAAAAACAGACATTCACATTTTAATTGTAAATAATGTGTATTACAAAACCTAGTAGAAAACACAATTAAGTGTTACTAATGAAATGCAATAAATATTCCGCTGACCGACTCAAAGTATCTCCTCTTCAACTAGTTGGGGCTTTTTCCCCCCAGTGCTCAACCCTCACACTCAATTATCCCTTTCCTCGATCTTTTCTGCCTTGTTTGCCTTCTACGGCATGGTCGCTGTAATCCTAGTGATGAGAAAACTTAACTTGTGTGTGTGTAAAGAAGATGGGGGGGGGGGGGGGGGGCTGGCACATGTGCATTGTGCCTGTGGGCGAGCAACCAGTCTCCACACAGAGGCAATATCCCAACCAAACAGGATTGGCAGGTCTTTTGGGCACCGATGGCAAAATTAAGCCGAGCTTTCAAGTTTCAGAGCATTAAGGACAATGGACCCGCGGTGGCTAAATAAATAAGCTCAAAAAGCGTGCAATTTGCTGGTCTCGTCGTAAGGGGATTCACACATTAACAGGTCGTGGAGTAGGGTAGAGAGCAGTTTGTGGGCACATGGGTATACTGGCTGTGTTGTGTGTTTAGTGAGGAGGAGGCGGAAGAGGAGGGGGGGGCAGGAGGTGATGGAGCAGAGGGAGGGAGTTCATGGGAGTAGGAGAAGGAGGAGTAAAAAAGGAGGTGTAAGAAGAGCATCCCCGGTCTCGCGGCAAACTTCAAAAGCTCCCCCCTTTCCCCAGGATATTAAGCGACTGTGATGAAAAATTTAGCGAGCGTTAAATAAGGCGCTTTGAAGTGATCTGTTTTGGCTCAGCAGTCTTTTTTTTCCACGAGTTTCCGTAGCCCCCTCCCACCCTGCACTATCGCCATCGCAGAGAGAGAGAGAGAGAGAGAGAGAGAGAGAGAGAGAGAGAGAGAGAGAGAGAGAGAGAGAGAGAGAGAGAGAGAGAGAGAGAGAGAGAGAGAGAGAGAGAGAGAGAGAGAGATGGAGGTGAATTAAGATCAGGACTTGGGAGCGCGGTGGGTATGTGGCCTGTGTGTGTTGGTAGGGAAGGGGGGGCATTAGTTGAGGGCTACTGCAATGGAGTGGCGTGTGGTCTGTTACTGGTAACCCCCTCCCCTCATTCTTCTCTTTTTCTCCTTATTTTACCTCTCCTTTCCCCAGCGGCTGTTCCCTTTGATTTCCAAGGATCCTGAACAGACAGATGTTGCTCATGTGTCTCTGTCTCTCTCGCTCTCTCGCTCTGGTGTGTGGGTGCAAGGCGAATGTAACTGAACAGTGTTATCATGGTGCGAGTTTGCCCTCAGGAGATTGACTCTCTTTTCTCTTTTTTATTTTATTTTGTAATGTATGACGTTAACTTGGGTCCCTTTTTTTTCTCCAATACTTACCCAGTGGACCATATGTTTGAGGAATGCTCCAACTTACCCAGAAGCTAATGTACCCCGATGGGGAGCTCTCCTGGCCTGTTGGATTAGCTAAACGTTTAAATCAAAGAGAACCAGTGGCAGTTTAAATAATCAAAATCTTCCCTCTTTTATATAAGACCGTATGGCTATAATAGTAATAACTGAAATACGTTTCCACCCACCACCCCCTTGATTTGATATTCATACTTTAAATTCATTTCCTCATTTCATCCACCTTTTTTTTTTTTCTTTTTTTTTTTTAAACCATTATTTTAATTTCCGAGGACTCTCGATTTCAACACTCGGCTCCAAATTAATTACTGGGGCAGGAGGAGAAGACGCGACGGCGGGCCCGTAATGAGTCTGCTAGGCTAACTCTCCGTTCTGTCAAGAAACTCTCTGCTGCCATTTAGCCAGCCTGGGGAACCTTGCCTTGAGAGTTTCTTTCCTTTTTTTCCTCTCCTCTTTGCTCATTACTTTAATTGTAATTGTAATCCTTTATTGGAGCTGTCTGCAGTAAAGGAGAGTTATGGCCAGAGAGGGGGCGCGGGCCGTGCAGATATTTCACGATTATTGGAAAAGATGGTCACTAGGTGGCAGCCAGTAGTTCGGCCTCTCTGGTAATTACAGGGATGGGACAGGGGGTGAGAGGGGAAGACGCGAGTCTCCATGTAGGGGAGCGTGTAAGAGAGACATAAAGAGTGTGTGGGTGGGTGTAGGTGTAACCCATATCTTTTTGTTCGGGAGGGTAAATATTGCCAATGCCCCGCAGAGAGCCAAAGAGGCAGTTTCTCTGTGGGCGGTGGGCGACGCGTTAATGTGCAGTTTATGTAAAAATGTTCTTCACAGGGCGTTTATTTAAATACAGCCACGTCCAGTGCATGAAGTTATTCAAATCGCAAGGTTTTTGTTTTGAGTTCATTCTTGTATTCAAATGTGTCCCATTTACTATACCGAAGGTCCGGGACGCCTCATATCACCATGTCGTCGTTAAAACCCCTTTTTTTTTTTTTCTAATCGATTCAGAGGCCGAACCTTTTGTCTTTGAGGGGCGCCGAAGCTGAACTCCGTGATTCTCCGTGTGACTCCTGTTTGTTTCAGTGCTTAATGACACAGAAACGACCCTCCATTTTATTGTTGCTGTGTTGCACTTTTTTTTCTTTTTTCTTTCCCTGCGCGCGTGGCTAACCCAGCTAGCGGCCTGCCTCCTTGGAGGCACTCGGTATGAATTCTCACTGTCACGTCCAAGGACGAAGTGGCGCAGGGTCAGCTAATTGCTTTTATGATTATGATTTCACGTCAGATTTATCGTGCGTGCTTGGAGCACATCTCCGCAGCTCCTCTGCTCTCCTGGCTTGGGTGGTGGGTGGGGGGGGGAAAACTATTTACAGCGGTGGTCTCCGTTTGTTTGACTCCTTGTGTTTTTTTTTTGTTTTTTAACAAGGTGCAGTTCACACTTTTTTTTTTTGCATCATTTAAGAGTTGAGCGCAACGGGAGGGGAGGAGGGTTGGATCACACTAGATTGTCTTCCCTCGGCTGTGGTCGCAAAATATTTAAAATTTTTGTGAACATGTGCAACAAATGGAGGTCATAAGTAAGGCACGGGACGTGTATGTGACTTTTATTTGTGCCTTTTTCTGTCTTGTGATGTTTTTTATGAGCCATAAATCTTTCATCTTCATTTCTGTTTGCAGATGAAAACATTGTGTGTGTTTTTTCTTCTTTCTTTTTTTTTTTTACTCCATGCCAACAATCTCAATGAAAATGAGATGACTTCTATTTGATGTCGGTGACGCTTTTTTTCTCCCTTCCTGACGGTTCCTCCCATCTCTTTGAAAACGATGAGCACAGATGAGTCCAACCCAATATTTTATTATTGTGTGGTTTCTTTTCTTTTTTTTCCCCCTCTTAGCCTCATGTGTTTAGCCGGACTCTCTGTCTGCACTTGCCAGTCCCTGTTTCGAGTCGTACACTTTTTTTCGTTCACTAATAGCACTTTCATCTTCTTCTTCAGGGATGAATTCGCGTTAAATCGTTTTCCCCATCCAGCGTCCATAGGACATGGGGTGCGATCTGTTGGTCAGTTCGTGTAGAATGGGGGCCAATGAGCTCTGGTTTGTGGGCCCGCTTGGTCTTTACGTCTTGGTCGTGGCGTGACCTCCCCCTGACCCCTCTGGCGTAACCACAGTGTGACTGGAGACAGATGCAGCCTGGGAATCTGGTTTGGACGTTGTTTTTTTTTTCTAAACCGTCAAGAGCCTCTCTGCTCTGTACTCTGAGTCTGGAGCCAAGTTCATTTTGGAAAACACATTTGTGAAGTCTGTGATTACGGCGAATTCAATAAACCGTAATGAATGCTTAGCTTTATATTTGCTTTTTTTTGTTTAATGTGTTTCTTCCCCCCTGTCTCTCTTCCTCTCTTGAGTACATTAATGTAAACAGCATGGTATCAAAGGCCTTTTCTCCCACAATTTGGTGAACTGTCATAATTTGTTTACACAAGAAATGCAGCAACTGGTTAATTACGGCGTCGTTATTTTGTCACCGTAACCCTCGGAGAAGTGAAACGAGCTTCCCTTTTTTTTTTTCTTCGGACATACTTATTCTGCTTTGTCATTAACTTGTGGCTTGATTGTATTTTATTCTTTTACTGTCGTTTTCTGAGCGTTTTGTGGACATGAACTGCGACTGTGGTCAGAGAGAGAGCGAGGGAGAGAGAGAGAGAGAGAGAGGCTTGTCTCCCTGGTGGAATCCGAGATGCCTCCATCTCTCTCTCTCCCTCCGCTGTCAAGACCGCTCACATCGCTCTCGGGCCTTCCCAATGTCACTTTCAAGGCGTAATTACACAAGTTGTGTTGATTAGTATGAGAAGCAATTACACTGGCTTTCCGCTGCAAATGGGGGGGGGGGGGGGGGGTGGGTGGATGTGATGGTGCTTGATTGACAGGAAGCATCCTGGCCTTAATAAGTAAATGACTATGGTAATTCAGGTACTGAGGCCCATCTGATTTGTCAGCATCTTTCTCCGTCTTTTTTTTTTTTTTTTTTTGGTGATGTCCCCTGATTTTAATGAACAGGAATCTGATTGAGGCACCCACCCCCTCAAACACACACACAAACACAACTTACTCTACCACCCCCCCACACACACACACACACACACACACACACACACATACACCTTACTCTACCCCCCCCCCCCCCCACACACACACACACACACAGACATACACACACACACAAAGATACACACCTTACTTTACCACCACACACACACATACACACACACCTTACTCTACCCCCCCCCCCCCCCCCCCCCACACACACACACACACACACACACACACACCATTCTCTCCCTCTTTTCACATCCTGTCCTCTGCTGTCACTCTTACCGGGGTTGTTCTGTCACGAGGGGGGGGACACATTTTAGGATTTTCCGAGACTTGCTGACCATTCTCTTAATTCCTTTGGTTGATGTCGCATTCACACTCCGTAGATTTTTGTATTCAGGGTCTGAAATTAGCATCTAGCATTGTTTGCTAAAATCAAGTCAAAAAAAGCATAGATATGCGAAATGGCACATTCATGCCTCAATTAAATGCTCTTGGCCATAGCAAATATGTCGGTCTCTCTGGTGTTGGATGCTGTCTGTGGCTTCTAGTCTCTGCAGGTGAACATGAGTTGAGCAGTTGGAAATCTTCATCTCCCAGTTGGGGAGGGGTTAAGTTAATTTTAGATCCAATTTGTACTGTGCCAGGGGTCGGATTCACAAAAGTATCTTAATAAACTGCTGCTGTTTTTTGCTTAAGATTCGACTTACGAAGAAAGTTAAGAAAAACTGCTATTCACCAAAAGATATCTTAACAATGTTCACATCTTTCTTAGATCATTTCCTATGAAAAAAACTTAAGAAGAAATGTGATTCTTGAAAAATAAGATCTTAAATTTCTTCTTGATTTTCTTCTTAACTATAAGATAACTAGTTACTTGTCTTAGGTTGTCACATTGAAAGGTGTTGCTGATTCAAATTTTGTATATTATATAGAAAAAAACATCTAGGCTACTACATGCTATGCTATGCTAACTATTATAACTTCCTTGGATTTAACTTATTTGCTATAGAGATTGCAAGTGATTGATTTACACTTATCCACACACATGGCCTAAAAATGAGAATAAAATAACTAACTGCAGTTACCGTAATAACATTAGAATTGAATGTCTTCTTAGGAAACTTCTTAAGAATTATCTGAAGATACTTTTGTGAATCTGGCCCCAGGATTTGTTCATTCAGAAGATTGCAGGTTTTGCCAAGGCTCAGATACAGTAAGGCAAGGTAACACCGTAATTATGTAGGGCGCTGTATGTGGTACTTTACTGCTCAGGAGTCCGTTAGAAGAGTTGTTTTGTAGACACATGGACAGCCTTGAAAACAAACTCGTCTACGATAACTCGTGCACATAATCCTGCATACGGTACACACGGTAGCATATCTGAAATGTGTGTGTATATTTTAAATTACGTCCTATGCAAACACATGCATTTGATTATATGCAAACCTGTGTTGGCATGCAGACATTAACGGAATGATGAAATTTGAGTGGCCTGAGCCTTTGTTTAATAATTCTGCACGGCTTCTTCATTAACATGGGCTGGCGTAATCTAGTAACTCCCTGTTTGTGCGCGCTAACCCCCTATAGAGTCGTACATGCATAAATATAATAAAATAATTTGCACTTGCACTCACCCGCCCAGCTGTAATTTATATGGATTGAATGAGTGCTGCATTGTGGAAAAGCACGAGTGGACCAAATGCTCGTTTGTCACCTCTAATAAATGTTGGAATGTAAATTATGAAGTTATGCTTCAGATGTAAATGCACTTTATTTCAGCCCTTTAATGCAAACAAGCCACTCCAATACATTAAGAGAAGGGGGGGTAGTGTGGGGTGGTGGGAGGGGATAGGGGTTGAACTTGAAAATCTGACTGTTTTCACAATCAATAATAAACACAAAAGAGCCGAGATGGGGGAACATTATAACATATCTGAAGTCTGGTTCATAAATTATTGCATGAAAGCAGGCTTGTACACCAAAAATGTAAATACATTAATGTTATTAATAATGTAGTGACTAATAGTTCTATCAGGGCCGTAATAGCAGTTTAATGGAATATGACAGCAAGAATGTATTACACTTCTTCTCTTTAGACGGGACCTCACAGGGCATTTATCAGGGGTTTCTGGTGCAATTTTTTTGATTATTTTGTTTAAGCTAATTGCTTCTTTTCCCCCATCAACGTCTTCTCAGCAAGAGGGCGAAAAAAAAAACTGGTAATGGATATTAATTAATATGTGTCAGGGTTTTTTTTTTTCCGGTGGTTTGATGAAAAATAATGAAAGTGAATCGCTAATGGGATTCTGCAGTTTCTCTGTGTGTGGCACCCTGAGATTAGGGCCGTATCTCTGGGAATCTCAAAATAAAAAGGAGAGATAGTAGGGTTATTTTCCAGGGGGGGGGGGGACTCCTAAATGAAAATGACAGAGAACACAAGAAACTGGGATCATTCATCTTCAAAAGCTCCTAAAAAGCAGTACTTAAGCCAAGCTGCTGTAACACAATTAGGCTCGGAGATGTTCGATCAACGATACCAGCGGCGTCTTGGCAGGCCTCGCCGTGTAAGAGCGCGCGTGTGTGTGTCAGTTTGACGTGCTGAAAAGTCGCTATTCGCCTCTTCTTGTCGAGGGGGATGATGTCATCCCCCTGTAACTTGCGGCACGTCTCCAGAGACAAGACAGTACTTGTGACGTGTTTCTGTTTTTTCTCCATTATCTATTCATTTTTGTGCATCTTTTTTTCTGTTTTGTTCCTATTCAACAACTTGTTTGTTTTCTCCTTTTTTTCTGACCTTTTTTCTGACTTTACCCAAACTTTTCAAAAAATGTGCTCTCGTACATTTCACTTTTATTCCTCCAATTAGTATTCATTTGAGCACATCCTCCTATTGTTAATCTTAAGAGGCCGACCTCCGCCGGCGCCCGCGACTCTAATGGCCTGTCTATAGCCTCCATGGCCCCCCCCTTCAGTCCACTCCACTCACGCTCCTGAGTATCCCGTGCCAACAGTTCTTTGTGTCCGCGGGCGGTCTTCAGCGGCAAAGGAGTACCTTTAACAGCTATCATTAAAGGTGGGACACAAGTGTACACCCGCAGTGAAACAGAGAGCTGGCACAATAAAAAAAACAACAACAAAAAAAAAAGGCGGCGGTAGCCATTGCTCAAGCCAGTGGCAACAATCAACAATTATCTAACACCTGGACTGGCTCCCGACGGCTGGGCGTGGTGCCAGCGTTGTTGTTCTCCTTCTAATGGAGTGATTGACAGTGCGATTGGATTCATTTGCTGCTGTTTTGTTGCTCTCCAGGCAGCTCTCTCGTTGGGCTACTCCCTGATTAAAACGGTTGGCTGATGGATGGATGGATGGATGGCTGATGGATGGGTCGTTGCCGGGCACCGGCAAGTTTATTTCTGTGTAACTCTGGTATCTAGTAAAGCAGTGGGACCTTGTGGGCACTCGTTGGAGTGTGAAGGTGTGCCAAGAGTCACGCCATAACGCCGTAAGTTATTTTCTCTGAATTTGTACCCGTTAATACTCATCGTCTTATATTACTGGTCCGAACTCAAAAATCAAGTTAACAAAGTTTTCGTGTCCTTTACATTATGAACTCCACACACTTAAAGGCTCCTCTCCCCTCACTCCATTCATAGTCATGGCCTCTTCTCCCCTCCCTCACCAATTCATAGGAGACGACATCAAGGGTTTCCTCACAGTCATGCGGGGGCAAGTGGTTTTAGGTATCAGCCAGGCGAGATAAAGCCCCCAATGTGCAGGGGCCCCCCAGCCAAGTGCGCGGTGCTTTTTGAAATGCGAAGAGTGGCATTGTCATGTGTTTTTTTCCGTGTCAAGGTCGACCAGTCGACAGAAAATGTCAGAACAGGTGTCTCGAGCGGCTTGCCAACTCAGCCCCTTTTCACTGTAACACACCACCCCCTGTGACATTGTAGCCCCCCCCATTCTTTTCAAAGGGGCCTTGGTTAGTAATAATAATAATAATAATAACTAAAAAGGTTTTCTCCTCCAGCACTCTGCATGTCATTGAGTTCACCTGGTGGGTGTTGGCGATTCTCTGTCACGATAACATCTTTGCCCTTTGTGTTTGCAAATTAGCACAGCGACAAATGTTTTTCTGCTCTCTACTTTGGATTGGAAGCCTCTGTTCTGGCAGACCCTAATCCAAGCTAGATCTTATTTCAAACAGGGTCATGCATGTATTGCAGCGCTGACCGTTATTAGGGCAATTGTACAACATTAAAAAAACAACATAAAAAAACCACAACAAGATCCTATAATCTGCGTAACTGCAGTGGAATTCTATTTGAAAGGCCCTAACTGATATTAAAAGTATAGAGCGAAAGTATGTCGCTAAACCTGATCATTTTGGCTGAACTTTGTGTTAAGGACAGGCCCTTTCACAAACAGGTGTGGCGTGAGCAAACTGTTGCGTGTCATTTATTTTGAATACTCTATGTTTGCATTAGCGCTGACATTTGCCTTTGACAGCTGTCAAATTCCTCTAAAACCTTGCCGAGCAAATGTTTAAAGTTCTTTTTAAAACATTTTAATCCAAATTAAAATCTACCGCTGAGGTTGTTGGAAACCTTTTTGATTGAGGTTTGACATTAACTAGTAGTTGACATTTATATATATATATATATAATGTATATCTTGCCAACATTTTTCTGTCACTTAGCTGTGATCGAGAACAGACGTTGTGTGTTTTCTGTTGCCAAATCCAACGGAAGGTCCACTGCCTTAAGTGCCCTGACCCTCGTTGTGATGGTGCCTTCAGTCAGACTCGAACACCACCGTAGGTGTCTGGCCCATTGTCTTGGCAAATGTATCTAAATGTTTCTGACAGGCCTCTGAGGAAGACCCAGCCTCTTCATACCCCCCTTTCTCTCTATCCGCAGACATTCACCACTCGTGGCCAGTAGATGGCGATGTTAATCTTCCCTGGCTGTGGCTCCTTATGCCTGCCTCCCATCTCCTACCACCCCTGCTCTCTCTCAATCTCTCTGTGGCTCTCTATCTGTGTGGGAGTGTGTGTGTGTGTCCCCCTCGCTCTCCCTTGCTGTGTCTTTCGCAATGGGGGAAGCAGGGTCTCTCGCCCCGTGCGGGAAGGGTCACGCCACCAATTCCAAGCCCTATTTTTTTGAAGACCATGAAATTGTTGATCCAAGACGCGTGATTAGCGTATGCAGGCTATTGACTGGCGAGAGGGTTTACGCAAGATTGTAATGTCAGTGGAATGTCACAATCTGTCTAGCAATGTCTTTGTGGGCATCCTCTCAAGCCAGAGTCACAGTGCAGAAGGAATAATTTGATCAATAAGAGGACACCTCTCTCTCTGTCTCTCTCTCTCTCTCTCTCTCTCTCTCTCTCTCTCTCTCTGTCTTTCTCTCTCTCTCTGTCTGTCTCTCTCTCTCTGTCTTTATTGTCCCTCTCCTCCATTGTTGCCTCATTATCCCCTGTTGGCAGGCGGGGAAAACTGCACTTGAGGGCCATGCCAACTTTGGGCATTTTCTAGTCCCGGTTCTCTGCTTCATTTGCCAATCGTGTGTGTGTGTGTGTGGAGGGTTGGGTTAGAGGCTTGTCAATGTACATTCCTAGAGAGAGAGAGAGAGAGAGAGAGAGAGAGAGAGAGAGAGAGAGAGAGAGAGAGAGAGAGAGAGAGAGAGAGAGAGAGAGAGAGAGAGAGAGAGAGAGAGAGAGAGAGAGAGAGAGAGAGAGAGAGAGAGAGAGAGAGAGAGAGAGAGAGAGAGAGAGAGAGAGAGAGAGAGACGTCTTCTCCCATCACAATACAACTTCTGGGGCACGTCGCTTTAGCACCAGCTCGACGGTGCAGGCCACCGGTGCCCCTTGCACTTTGCCTCAATCAGCTAATTGGATGTGAAACACTGGGGGTGTCTTAATGATATGAAGGGCGCGGGACGGCGAGCTGTGGCAGTTTTAAAGTATGCCATTGTGTTCTGTTGACACGTCGTTTAGAGACGACGGCCAGTTGTTTGTATGAAATCTGTTTACTGTATGGCTTTTGTGTTTTTTTATAGGAAGCTGTTTACTGTGGGCTGAAAGATCGCATTACTCATGTAACAAGGACATTATGTTTAATCTCAGACCGGACTCCTTTAATGCAGTATGCAGTCCTTCTCCTCCCCCCCCCCTATATATATAAATATTCATTATGGATAATAAGAGGCATAGAGCCAGCTCTTATGAGAGCAATGCCTTTGATAATAGATCTCTGGCCTTTTATAAATAGTACAGTAAACTAGTGATTGAACTTTTTTTTTTGCTTAAAACTATTCCAACATACCCAATCATCCCTCAACCCACTTTTTGTAGTGCGTCATTGTGATTCGAGGTTGCAAAGTATGCATTAGAACAACCTTGCAGTGGACGCATTCTTTGTATTAAACAACACATGCAGCTGCCTGTCACAGAATGCCATCATTGACTGTAAAAAGGAAAAAAAAAGAAAAGCTTCAAATTACAGGAAAGAGGCACTGCATTAAAGAACAAAGGAGATCGATGGCAGTACATTACATTTTATGCGAATGAAAAAAAATCAACTAATTAAAATTGATTACTCCTGCTTTGTAAAAGTGTTTCTGAATTAAATTATTGTATGAAAACATTTTGACCAATCGTGGAGCCAAGGAAGTATCCATTACTGGATTGCAGCTGAGGAGAAGGGGGCTGCAATGTTTTGTGGTGGCTGAGTAGTTTGTTGTGCTCCACCGCGTATCACCCCCCCCCCCTTCAACCCCCTGCTGCTAAAGTGCCACAGTTTAATCTCCGATGACCCTTATCTCTCTAGGCGGCCCCTTGGCCTCCAGCTTTGGGCCTTTTACCTGAATTAAAAGGAATTTGTGGATGTGCTATACGGTCTGGCTTTTTCTTTTTTTTCTTTTTTTTTTGGCCCAAAGTGGGTGAAAGTGAGGTGTCAGTGACAGCGGCCCTGGTCTTTAGTCATGGGGCCCCGGTGGGAATGTCCTTATCCAAATAGTCATCAGTCTCAGCAGTTTAGCAGAGGGAAGGAGCCCGCGGCAGCACGGCTGACAGTTACACATAGGGGCGACGTCAGCCCATAGCTCTCTGTCTATTTAATATGGGCTGGAGAACCACAGGTTTCTCATAGGTTTTCAAGTCCCCGTGGAGCTAAGGAAATATCCCACTCTGGTTGATCCTCTGAACCTTTTTTAAAATAAGTACTTTAGTACATTAATTTAATAGATTCGGGGCAGTTTACGTTTACTGCACTTGTAACGGTTCCTTGAATCTTATGAGAAACTGTAGTCTGGCAAAACCTTATCTAAATTCAACTCAAATTCAAACTGGAGCTTAGGGAAAAACACACTAAATGTTATCGGTGTTATAAGTGGATCAGTGGTACTTGAGCACTGAGCAGTGAGCACATGTACTTTACCACAACTATTACTATTTATGGCTCTGCCAGTTTTTATTTAATTGGAACATTTGCCAAAGTATTAGCCAAAAACCACAATGTGCAATCAAAAAATGTTACACTATTTGGTACGTTAAATCATTCCTTTAGTTTTTTTATTTGTAGTCTTTACAACTTCCATCTTGATTGGTCCTACCAACACTATTTTTGACAGCAACAAAACCATTCTTCTCAATGGAAAAGTTTTGCTCTGCATCTATGCTGGTTAGAGCCTGGTTTCAGCGCACAAGCCCCGCCTTTACAACAAAAAATGCGTAATCTGTCCCTTTAATGTCAATATTACAGCCCACGGGTCCACTGTCACCGATGTGACGTGTTGGTTATTTTTAAACCTTTTGCTCAGCAAACGTCAATGAAGTTTTCCATAACCCGTTTTTACCCATCCAAGCGTTGACTCGCAGCCTTTAATTTCTGAAATTAAGACCACTCAATAAAGAATAACCACATTTTGGGATTATGGGCCTGAAACCCTCTCTACAGTACCTCCTTGATCATTTTGCCAGATGTACACATTGGACTGTTTCTAGCGTATAGTTTGTCATTAGTAGTAAAAGACAAACCCTAACATGTGACCAGTGGTCGTTTTTTTATGGCATTTGACTACTGTGTTTTGATTGGGCGGGGGAGAGGAGGGTGGGCGGGGGGGGGGGGGGGGGGGGGGGAAGTTAATTATGCTTCAAGAGTATCTGGACTCAAAAGCACCACCACACTGACATGCTGCTGTTGGTTCTAGGGTTCAACTTTTGCCTCTTGTGGAGGCGCCAGTTGAGCTGTCCTTGTGTTGACTTGGCAAAGCGTTGGGTCTATACCTCCCTTCCTGGTGTGGCTGGGTGTCACTCATTCCTCACTGCAGCTCTCATGAGGCCTTGCTTCCCCTGCTAAAGGTCACATTAAGCCGGGGAAGCTGTCACGATTAGGGAATTTACGCGCCATTCTTAAAAAAAAAAAAAAGATTAAAAGGCGTTGTTGGCCACGTTATGTGGGCAGTTTACTAAAGGAAATACAATCTGTCTATTAAAACCTTACTTTTTTTCTGAAAACCGTGGGGTAATACATTTACGACAGCTGCCCGGTAAACCACCTAATTAATATAAAGCTTCATTTTTTTTGACTGTCTCTCTTAGTTTTGCACTCTTTTCGGACTGCCAGGCTTTGTTTAGGGCTGAAATTTGAGACTAGCCTAACACAATTTCTTCCCATGTCTATCAGGCTGTTATTATATCAGAGGCACTTCTCCACAAATGTACAGGCCAGGGCAATTTGGAATGAATTGATTCACACTGAGACTAAATCCTATACTTGCTAATGATTTCCTTTTAGTCCTCACCCCACATTGTCCCCCCCCCCCCAGCTCTAGACTGTTCCCTGATTCTCTTTTTGTCTTAATTATTGACACAAAGAAGTTTTTTTTGTGGATGAGAAGAACTGGATAAGCGGCCGTTTAACATTTCAGGTTTTATTAAATTGCTAATAAAATAAAATGAATAATTTATACTTAACTTAATTCTTACAATGTTCTATCATGCATTTGGGTAGCTCGTGGAGCAGATTGAATTGGCATAGAGCCCTGATGGCAAGTAATGAAAAAAACAAACATTGGTATTTGAAGGTACAGCAACATTCAAACCAAACGAGTGCATTTGAAATAAAGGGTGTAAGTTACATTTACACGTTTTTTTTTTTTAAAGAAACTTAAAGTTGGATATTTCTGGTGAGGGTCATTGGTATCTGAGGTCTATCCTAATTTAATATATGTTACAGGAAGACTGCACCATTTGAACAATTTAGCAGTATCAGTTTTTTTTACAGCTTAAGAAACATGTAAACACGCATGCAGACAGGACTCAAGGTAATCAATCCCTGTGGTCTCTAGAGCTACAAGGAAATGGTGATGCCACACTACAAGTCAATACCTACATATGCAAATGCCCAAAAATCTGCAGCATCTGCGGTGAAAATTGTCTAACATCTGCAGTAAATAACATTTGGTTGGTGGTCCATTATCTTCGGTTGCCTATATTGAGCTATAGCAGGTTTTTTTTTAATTCTTCCGGGTTACTAGTAAGGGTAAAATTACCTGTTACATGAATTCCCCATGGCATCCACCCATGTGGTTCGAAGGTAATTTGATTTCTTACTCATTTCTCACAAGTCAAGGCGGAAAAAAAAACAACAACTCACAATTGGAATTTTGAGACAAGTGCATTGTTAAGTCTTGTCCAACTCAAACTCAATAATATTGCTGTAATCTTGTCCGCTCATCAACTTCCCCCCTCTTTAAGTGTGTTAGTTAATGTTATCTCTTTCTGTGATTGAGTTTTCAGCTCTTTTTCAGCTTTACCTGACACTTTATTGGTTATTTGGTTTGTAAAGATTATCAGTGTTAACATGGAGCACTTTGGTGCATTAGCAGTGTTAGCTTTACGAGAGACCAAAGATCCTAATTGTTGTGCTAACCAAAACGTATTTACCGGTATTCAGAAAAGCAAACAACCCTTCTTTTTTTCCATCCACTTGGTATGACACAGGTCAGCTAAATGTGCTAAGATGCAGCTCGGCTCCCTAAAAGGACAACGTGCTACCCTACACTGTAACTACCATGATCTATAAGTCAATAACAAGACAAGACTGATATCTGCGCAATGTGGTTATAATTGATTGAGGTGTCTGGGTGGAACTTGTGCAAAGCATCTATGTCATCTGCCAAGAAGTGCACTTTTCCACTCCCAGAAGATCTACCACTACAACCAAACGGATGTTTGCTTGCTGAGCTAGATGTGGTCTTTATTAAGATGTCCTACTTATGCCTATTAACATTGGCACCATTCTCTTTTTTGCCAATATATGGTATTGAAAATGGATGAAAACGTTAAATGGTGTATTACTAGTTCAGCAGATTCATCCACTTAGGGGCCCACATTATACTGCATAATATTGTTTATTACATTTTTAGCCGGCTTATTATCCAGCGATCATATTAGATCATCGCTTTGACTTTAAATGGTGAAAGCTATTCTAGAGGGAGCAGAATTGGTATTGCCTTGTTATCAAAGGGGGATATTTTGTCCCAATGTTTTTACACTTATCGGTTAGCCCAGAACATCCAGTCGGGGGGGGGGGTTCACCATGCAAATGGTTTAATCTGCTTGTCACAATGGAGGTTCCGGGTGGCTGACTTTAATAAGCCCTGGGCATAAAGAGGTCCTGGGCATTCCTGCCCCCCTCACGTAACCCTCACGTAACATCAAAGGTCACGCTAATGTCACGCTGACACTGGAGATTTGCGCTCTTCATTTGTGCAGACATTAAACTCGCAAGTTTTGAAAATGACGGACAAGAACGTGTGTGTCTTATGTCGGTGCTGCAAACTGTTTGTACTTGGGACGTGTAGGACTTGAATAACATCTTTTTTTTTTTCTGTGGAAACCGAATAATTTCTTCTGTATTGGAAGTACCTGCAATTGGGTAAAAAAAAAAAGAAAATTGAAAAGAGATATTTGTTGTAGCCTAACCTATCTCGATAAATATTCTATATATTCTTTGTCATAGAATGATCTCTGCTTACCCTGCCACCGTTGCTGCTTGCACAAGTTTTAAAATACATTTATTTTGAATGGAAAAGGCTCCATAGCATATGCAATGCATTACCCAAAATGAATTACCACTGGCAGTGTGCTCAATCACTTTGTATCTTTCAACACTAAAAGAAAAGAAGAGTAATCAAAACCTTTCAACCTATTAGGGGGATACATTTTGAAATTGAATCAGGGGGACCACAGGTGCGATAATAAGTCATAAACCCTCCCATCTTGTGTGTTCCATGTTTTTTTATGTTTATCCAGTTTAGACGGCGCCACTTCACGGTGCCCACTTCAAATTTATGTTTTAATACTATTTGAGGAGAGGGTTTTTTTTTTCCTTCCACCCTATTTCCAATCCGTTGGAAATGCATACCAGGCTGGAAAATTAAGGTGCATCTCGAAGGAAAACATAATAGAATCGATGAACGCCATGCACTTAAAACTTCTGATGTTCTGATGCCATATAACGTTCTAGTGCATTAACGTTTCAAGTCATTACAACCTGCAGCCTGGCTGATTTGATCACGGCAGGTTTTTAACTGGAAGAATTACAGAACTTTTCGGCCTAGGATTCAGAAGTTATTAGATACAAATGATCACCTCTGCATTAAGTATAGATTTTCCTTCCTCCACGCGCACTTAAGACTGGAAGTTTGTCTTTAAGAGGGTAATAGCAAATTAAGCTCCATACTCCATTTGTCCGGCACTCTTGATGGGCTAATTTTATAACTGCTGATTTGGTCGTTCCCCAGATTTAGTTGGAAAGTGGTCAGGTGGTCTTTCTCCTTATTGCTGAAAGGAAGGGGCTTGGGAGCCATTCGTCCGTCCATTTTTTCTTTTTAACGAATATAGCATTGTACAATGTCTAGACCGATGTTTGCCGAGTTTAATGGATCTGAATGTTCTTCCTGCACACATTACCGTCTTCCCCTGACATAATCTTATTGTGAGAAATTAATACTTTTGTCTCTTCACAGATAACTACTGCTGTGAAATTTCTGCAAAACCCAAAGGTGCGCCAGAGTCCACTGGACACACGAAGAGTCTTCTTGAAGAAAAAAGGTAAGTGTGAGAGTATTTTGTGGTGCCAATTGTATTACTTCATCCCCACCCTACTTTTTTTATTTAATTATAAAAGAAGTTTAACGGAAAAGCAATGTTGAGTCCTTTTACTGGAATGAGATGTAAGCGATAAAGTCTCTCTCTTTGTGTTTGGCAAACCAAATCTCAAAAAAGAAGAAAGGATTGTGGTAGTTGGTAGAAGTTTATTGGATCCGATGATTTCTAGCTAGCTAGCCTCACCGACTATAGCAGAACAGTCACATGTATAATAATAATATCACATAATATCACTGAATAAACTGTATGTATAAAGCTAATTGTTTGCTCATTTTCATGTTCTAGGTAAGCAATTACGGTAGATGTTTTTTTTCTCTCATAAATTGACCGAGTGCTCCTTTGATTTTTTCCAGGATCTATGAGTCCTTGTCAAACCAACATTTTCTATATGTATATGTCATGAAAATCTATGGTAAAACGATAAAATGTAAATATTTAATGGAGTTTGGATAGAGATGCACACGGAATGGCTTTTTCAGGATCATAGTCATTTCAGGTCAAAGGTCATGGCCTTAGCATTTCGCCCTTGGGGATTATACGGAGGTCGATTTAACTGCAAAGTGCATGATTGAGGTCCTGCGAATAAATGACCCACCAGTTGGGATGCTCTTTTGGGTTCAGGAAAATTAATATTGACAAAAGCCCTCTGCATTTTCAATGGAATTATCAATACTACCTTCCCTTCCAGCATTTTGAACCTTTTTATTTAATTTAACAGATATCGTAAATTTGAGGCCTGACAGTGGTGAGGTCAGTAAGTAGAGAGCTTACATAGATTTCGCTGGCTCATCAGCGTATTTACATTATTATACATATACTGCAAACATGTATGTGTGAAGATTGTGTGGGCAAAATATTGTCAGCAGACAGTTTCATCGTTCTCTGAGTACATTCACACCAAAGCAGCCCACAACTTTCCTTTGTTTGTAAAGCAAATAAGAATAGCTAGACGCAGGTTTCATTTAATTGTATGACTTTTTCCTCTAGTAACGGGCCTTTTGAAGGGACCATGAGTAGGAGCTTAGGGACCACGTCTCCATCATTAGAGCTAGCCGAGCAGTGAAAAGTGAGCCCTTGGAGCTCCATGACCGGGGAGCGAAACATGAAGCCAAATCTATGGTTTGCCGGCTGCTGCTACACGCATCTCATCTGGCTCTAATGACTCTTGATATCTTTTTGAAATTTCCCTGTCTTTGCGTCTCATTATTGACAACTACGGCATGTTCATAATCCACTGCAGGTTATCTCAAATTCAATAAGGGGTCCATCAATAACATGATGTCACTCGCCTTTTTTTCGTTCTTTTTTTTCACAAAACGGTGATCTAGCGAGATATAAATCTATCAAGATATAAATCTGTTTTATTCTCTAAAGCCTGTTTATTTTTGAAATATTAGATTCATTAATAAATGCATTACTCTGAGGTGGGGATCATACACATTGCGAGGGAACAGAGTAGTAAATGGAAGTAAATAACAGTAAATAGAGTAGTGTCTCCTAAAATAAGTGTTTGCTGAACACATGGCCTTGACAGCCTCACATTTCACAGTTGATGATGAACAACTGGTATTGCACACATGTACTGCAGAAATAGAATTATCTACCCGTGCTTTGACTGAAAACTTTGCTTGCTTTGTGTTGTTATGGTTATGGTTGTTATATATTTTAATTGTAAACCCTGATAACTCATTATATTTAATTCTTCAATTTCACAAACTCAGAGTAATTGCACCTTTTTTTGTGCTGCTGAATTTTGTACTTATTATGCGCTGCCACTGTAAACACCTTGCGTGACTTGAAGGAAACTAATCTTGTAGGGAGCTGAAGAATCATATGCCAATTTCAAAACATTTCACTGCAAATTGATTTTTTTATTTCATACACAAATAAAGCTAAGAACACTTAAACGTGTTTCGTTTTCGTTTCTGCCTTTTCCTCATGCTCGATTGCATTCTCTTCTGTAATAATGATATGCTGAACAGAGTCGGTAATCTCGAACCTAACACCGTAGTCTGACCATTCTAGCTATCCATATCGTGACAATAATTTTAGCAAGGGCAGAATGTGGTGACGGACACGGTGACAGTCCAATAGAAACAAACGTTTTATTTCTTCATTTGTACCCAGCCTTCCGTATCGTCCTCTCAACCTTTTGACCCTCAAACTCAATCACCCCTCCGCCCGCCCGCTACCACAGAAAATATGTCTGTCTTAATTTCTAATACAGTTTAATGTCATATTTATGTAAATACTTCTGGGTTTTACTCTATATTAACAGCCAGAAATGTCAAAGCACACATAAAATGAAACAATACCGTCCTGGTAGAGTGGAATTTAAATTGGATTCCTCTTGCTGCTAGTACTTACACTGGCCAGCTGATGAAGGGGAAAATAGGGCCCACTTTGATTGCATGTTGCAGAATCTTTACACAATAATCTCGTCTGTGCACATTATTGCCCTGCATATTTGTGCCCTAATCTGCACTGAAGGATGCCTCTCCAGTTATGTCTCATTTTCCCCCCCCGAAGAGATCCTAATAGCCTGGTTTATTTCAATATTCATTGAAAAAAAAATGTAATTTTCTGTTTCCCTTCCAACTGTCAATTTTGTGGTATGAATTGGCAATTATGCACTCCAATATTTCTAGCTGCCCTTCTTGATTCCTTGTTGAATAAAGATAGTGAAACAGAAATAGTGAAACTTTGTCACTTTGAACATCATTTACTTTGAGATCTGAATCCCAAAGCGCTTCTCTCTCCGAGTGGTGTTTAGACTATTGCTTGCACACAGGATTTCCTTTTAAGATATGCTGTTTACCACAGTCATCTTAAAGCAATTTGTTCACCTCTCTTTTGCCAAGATCAAGTACATTTGTAGTGTGTTTTTTGAGTGACATTTAATGTGTGGCAGCCTCATCTAGAGAATTGAACCATCTATGTCCTATGCAATTAACAGATGTGACATCCAGAGAACGCTGGGCATCGTTTTGGCACCACCAGCCCGTCCAGACAATTAGCAGTTGCACACATAATTAGCAGAAGAAAAATCTAATTTCAGGACATATCTAACCATATTTTCCATCTTGAAAATGAGCATGTCACTCTGACCTTGTCCCCCTCCACCCCCCCCCCCCCCCCCCAACCCATCATCCCCCTGCATCAGGATTGGCTAGCGGTGTTGCAATTTGTCTGGGGGGGAAAGTAAAGAGTACAAATAGATGCAGAAGTACAGGTAGGGTCAGCATGAGAAATGTTGTACAGTACATTCTATGTCAGTGAGATATATATGACGGCTTGACTTATTTCATTTTTCTTCCCCTTCCACTCAGAGCGTCACAACTGTTATCAACTTAAATAAATAATGCTAATAGGTTTCGCCCTGAACAGAGGGCCAGTGATCAGGGGTCATGGAAAAACACTGGTAGACTAGTGTGTGTATATTACCATACCTGGTCTGAAGGTAAGGTGATGGAGGGAAGGTTCATCATTCCCACCTATTAATAGGAGGCTGTTTGCAAGTGGGGGTCATGTGACTCACCTCTCGGACAAAAATGACAATGACCAAGGCCTGCGTGGAAGGTAAAGGGATTGATGTGGTGATAAATTACTCCACGGCGCTACCTAGCCTAGGCCTTGCCTACTTTGTCATCAGTACAAGGCGATAAAGCAGGGAAATGAGAGGAGAGTCCCCCTTTTTAATACATAAATGAATACTCTATGAAGGCGGTCATTATTTAGGGCATGCTATATTCAAGCAGCGGAAGTCGTAGCAGTGCTCTGAACTGCATGTAGACCCCACTCCCCCAGTGCCCGTGAACGAGGAACGGGTTAAAGTCGCTCTCGCTAGTTCTCAATAACCCGTTGACCTCCATCTATTCATGACCCCCCACCCTCCCCTGACATGCATGTTGTTCTTTTAAATATGATATTCAAAATGTAAGTCATTTTGTCTCAAGGGCAACTTCATCATTCAGGCCTTTGGAGGACATTGCAAAAGGGCTTTCACCTTTCAGCACCCAAAATATTTTAGTAAGCAATTTTTATAATTGGTTGTCCAGTCTGTGTCTTGACCCATAAAGTTCAAAACTGCCAGAATTGGAGAAATGGATTTTTATGTAAGATCTCTGCCGCCTCTTTGCCCTTAAAAAGTGCCCGGAGAATAAGAGCCCTGTGGAAATAGAGCCGTAAATAACGCTCCGAGCAATGGGTTTTCCTTTAAATAAATACCGATCAGGTTTATGTTGAAAGACAATAGAAAACGTAGCCTAGATATGCAGTTTACAGTATTTATAGCTGTAATATCGAGGTGCCAGCACCGTAATTTCATGCCCCAATGAGAATGGCAAGGTCAAAGCAAATGCTTTGGCTGAGCATCTGCTAATACGGTTTCTCATAAACAGGCGCCGCGTGTATCAGGTGCACCAAATAATACAGTATAATGAAATACAGAATAGCTTTCCATTATTGTGCTTTTTTTTTTCCTTTACGGTGTCGTCATTAGGTGTTATTTATGTGTTTAAAAATTCATCTCCTCGTGGTTCGATCCACGATGAGGGGGTCTATGGGTCATTCCACAGGTTCTGGAGCCAGTAATACATTTCACCATCCCCGTTTTTTTTTTTTCCTGTTCTCTGCCTTTTATATGTAAAACTCAATTTCACCTTGTTGTCTTTTTCTTTCATAAATGGATCTGAGGGGTCTTTCATTTTGTTGTTGTTTTTACCCCAACAATAAAACGGATCAAGCTGCTTTATGAATTTCCATGTCGTTTTGTTTTCCGTGTTGTTCCATGTCGAGGCGAGACAAAGAAAAAAGGCTCTTATTAGGCTTTTTATTCCCCTGCTCAAACTACATTAAAGAAATGGAGGAGGGATGCCCATTAAAATGTAAATACATTAGGTTGAAACAAGCCTAGAAGTCAATTTTGAGAAAAGCCTGCACATTTCAAGGTGAAACGGGATGGACAAAAAAAACAAGTCCCTTCGACAACGGAAGCACTTTTTTCTTTCTTTTTTTACTTCTTGTTTGGTGAAATGGAGACCTGAACATGTCTCACTCAATAGTCTGCCACCATGTAGTCTGCTGTGGTCAGATGAATCAGGAGTCCAGGGACATGTTATTGCTTATTGGACAGTGCAGCTTGGACTGCACAAACTCAGCAACATGGCGCTCGCCACTTCCTGGCACTCAGGACTTGCCGTAGACGACAGGCCGGCCAATATTTGCCTTCAATTATTCAACAATTTTCATGGGCATTTGATGTCCTTGGAGCATTAAGGTTGGTGGACGAGGGAGGCGGTTGTGTTCTTGGAGTATGCCGTGGGGGATTTGGACATTGTTGGACATTGTCAAAATGGACGTTTGTGTGATGTCGGTTTTTGTTCGTCTGATTTTTTTTTTTCCTTGATTTACAAACCCTGTCAAGTGAGAGGTTTTTATGTCGTGCTTTTACGCAGGCTTTTAAAGTATATTAATGAAGTGATTTAGTACTTGATTAACTGAGCTGTACCGGTGGTAAAGGCTCATTCACACCCTTTACAAGTCATGAGATGTGTCACGCGAGTTGCTACCTCATGTTAACACTCCACATTGGTGTAATGAAGACCCCCCACCCACCCTCACCCTCACCAGCGTCTCTTAATACGCATCACAATTTGGCCGGTGTTACTGCTGTTAGTTCCGACATAAACTACCACCAGCTGTCATTCAAAACAAATCAACTCAACCCCTTTTTAAAGTGGGTCTCTGAAGGTTGGAAGAAAATCCCATATTGAGCTTGTATAGTGTTCTCTTCAGAAAGGAAACCCCATGGGAACTATCCAAGTAAAAGGCTCTCTTGGAAAAAAGGGATTTTCTGTCAGATGGACTGTAAACCCAGGAAACGCACTCAACGAAATGGGATGCAGAGGAAACGGCAGCGCAAAAGAGGCTCTTAACATATAGACTTGTAATGCAGACTGGATTTACTTATTTCAAACTGGGTTCCGATGCATTACAATAAGTTAGTCGCTCTTCATTTCCGATTATTTGTATGCTGTTTTTTTTTTCTTTCTCGTGGTCTCAATTGATAATAAAGAAAGTGTTTAGATGGTTCTAGAAAGTTCTAATTATTTTCTTCTTGGATTAGTATTCTCATTAAAACATGAGCCCTGTAGCAATGGCAGCATATGGCATCTGAAATAAAATCCTTTCTTCCCACAAAAGGAGACGATCATATTAGATTTTTTTTTTCCTCCTCCCCTCTGATTCTCCATCAGGGAGCCCTTTGCAATTTAATCATCACTAAAATCATTAAAAAGATCTGAAGATTAAATTATATTGGCATTTGCAAAATTATGTAATACATTTACATCACAATGAAGAAATTAAAATAAGACATTTTCTCTGTCTGGGGTGTATGAAATCTCCACTTGGGAAATATAACTGGAGAAGTGGACAGACTCTTATTTTCTTTGCCTTTGGTGACAGTTAATATGCTTGCACAGTTTCTGATTTCATTGTGTGATCTTTCCGCACACTGATGTTAAAATGGGTATCAGTCAAGCTGATATTCCTAATGCAAATTGTGAATTGATGACATTTGTATAAACCTTTTCTTTCTGTCTTCTTTCCTTTTTTTGGGGGGGTGGGGGGGTGGGCACAGTTGCCGTTTATTGAACCTTGGCGATTTCAAACGCGTGGGAAATATAACCACCAAAATTATGAAGAGCAATTTCTTTCTTCCTTTATTTCAATCCTTCCCTTATGTCACATTCACTGGCAGGTCTTCCGTGGTTTGTGTCTTGATTGCAGGCTTGACTGATGAGGAGGTGGAGTTGGCCATCCTGCGCTCTGGCAGCACCGAAGAGGTCCTGACTCTGAGTCCTCTGGGGCCCCCCCCAATAGTGCCTGTAACGCACAGTGAGTACACACACACACACACACACATTCCCTCACTCATCACAAGCCCTTTTGGCATTGTGTGTTGGCATTTTGTCAAAAGTTGGATTTGTTTTTACTAAACCCCAACATTGACTATGTATGTACATCACCATGTAATGTAGAACAATGGTATTTCAGATGTTTCACAGCTGTGTGAAACATCCAAAACATACACTACAAGTGGAATGGCTTTTTAAGTCTACCAATATCATATACTGCATACAGCAGACAGTTGTCTAGATTTGGAATCATTTCACCTGAATCCCCCCTCTGAGAGAACCGGAAACGCCTCATTGTCTGCGCGTTTATCTCCTCGGGATCTGCTCCTCTCTCGCCGTTCTTCTGCTCCGAGGAGCTTTCACCCCGGGGGCCGAAACCCTCACGGCACCAGCGCTATCTTTATTACCTCGTCCGGGGTTACGAGCGCTGTCCACTGATTCACCAATGCAGAATGAAGTCTGCATAATGCTTAACCCATATGACAATGATTCCAGATGTATTCCACCCTCATTTATTACCACACTGTCCTTGACTCCCTCGGCATCTCATGTTTTGTAATGAAAGTGATGTTGATGGGATGGCCATGTAGTTGGGGGGGGGGTGGGGGGGGGGGCGACTTACGGCCCTCTGTCCATAGTGGTGGTGGCGGCGGGGGGGTTATATCAAAATGGCTATAAGGGATCCGCATAATGAGGTGAGAGCTGGGAGTCTTGTACGGGGAAGGGGGGTGGGGGTCACGTCGAAAAAAGGGGGGGTAGAGGGGCACCGGGTGGTGGGGGGGGGGGGGGGCTACCTCCCCGTTGATGTCCTTGTTATGGGGACGGCGCACACGGACCTGCATCCATCTCTGTCGTAGTAATGGATCCTCTGATCTCTATTTCCACACGGCGGAAGGACAGGAAGGCCTCCACTGAACCCAATAAATTTGAGAGGAGATTGGAAAAACGGCGCATGGAGACCACCGACTCCACCGCTTAAGTGACCGAATATAAAAAAAAAGAGAGGGAGAAGATGGGGTGGGATGGGAGGAAAACAGAAACCGGAGGGAGGGGGGGGTATTGGGAGAGAAGAATGAAGGTCCTACAAGGCGATGGTAGAGGGTGAGGGTGGGGGGAGAGCAGGTGGAAGACCCCGAGGGTGATGCACAGAGCCTCATTCAGGGTCAAGCGCCTATCCCAAGGACCCCCTTGCCTTTTGAATGCACGCCGTTCCCGGGATAGGTGACGGTCTATCGGGGCCATAATGTTGATGAAGACCCGAATTTATGTGGTTACCATACGGAAGATGGAGGGTGATTTAGATTTTTCAATGGGGAAAAGGTGGTGGGTTCATCCCCAAATGCAGCACTCGGGATGAAGCGTTGCCCTTGAATGAGGAAAAATCGTATCGCCTTCACCTTGGAAGCGGCTAGTAAGCTGCTGCGCCGTGTCTCCGATCATTAGATTTGCATGTTAAATCATGAAAGCGGCAGGGCACAAAATCAATCTGCTCTACTTTACTTGGAGGCGGTAAACATATCTATCAAACAACTTTGAAATTAAAGCTGTAATGGAATAGCAATGGTGTACTGCAGTGGCTGAGCAGTCCATTACAATTCACACTTTTCTTCTGTGATGGTGAATAAGAATGGGGGGAAAAAACTCGTATTTCTTTCACAGAGGGTTTTTGTTGTTTAGTGACATTTTCCGTTGAATGCCTCCTCTTATGTTTGGAAATTTCTGTTGAAAGACAGTTGGCCCACCTAGATGACAGCTCGCACAATGACACACTCCACTGTCACTCAACAACACTGTATTTCAAAACACAGACACACTCTTTATGACCCTTGACAGCTTATATATTTACATTCTGCTAGCTTTCACTTCTCCAAAATAAGCTGAAGGCAAAGTTTCCGCTCCTCAATGTTTGCTTATATGGGACTAATGTGTCACCCAGGGAGAAAGAAAAGCCTTGTTTTCAAAGTGTGCGTGAAATGTGTTAAAGACAATGAGCATCGTTGTTCCCTCCCTTCAGATGCACTCTAATTCGCGCTGCTCGATATTTAGTTACAAATCTAAAAAACCATGACAATGAAATGTCTTCGGAACCACAGCTTCTGCCCCAAATTTATTTTCTGTTGAAAATGAGTAATTGAACAGAACAGTGGTCCACTCTATCTCAATAGGTAGCTCATGGCATTAATACTGCAAGGAGATAGGTGTTCCATTCCCAATGGGGCCACCCATGCTAAGAAATGTATGCACTCACAGTATTGTAAAACATTGAATGAAAGTATCCATAAACTATATTACTATAGTGTCATTTCCAATGTTTCCAGGTCCACAAGGCTACAGATGGAGGGACTACAGTGCCATGGCCGTGATCATGGTGGGCTTGGCCTTCGGTCTGCAGCATCTATACAAGGTAGGTAGCCCCCTAAACCCGAGTGTAACACTCCAGCTGACTATTACAATTGCCTGTTCATTAGCACACGCTTTTATCCAAAGCGACTTGGTGTGATTTCAGATGTCATTACGGAGCCGGTTGGGGGGTTAGGGCAGCTTACAGGTTAGGCTGCAGACCTCGAGATCGAACCCAGTACCTTTTCCTCTGAAAACTCTACACTATCCTACCCCCTTAAATAAATATCCTCAAGCAACTGCCGTTGTTTTCAGTTTAGCTGACATGCTATTTGCTGATTAGCCCAACCTCCGAAGGACGTATTGTATCGCTGAAATCATTTGGCTCTATGCGCAAGAGAAACAGAAACATGACCGGATGGCACTTTACTTTCGGAAACCGTAGCCCGTCCGTCACTTTTCCTAAACAACTTTTGCCGCTCGCCTCTTCATTCTTACCCTGTTGACATTATTCCCCTAAATTTTGATTGATGCCCCCAAACAACGCACGGTAAATCTGTCCGGCGCCGGCTCTCCGAGATGTTTTGCAGTTTAATCGCCGGGCCTCGCTTGTGCATCGAAGTGGGGGGGGGTGGTACGGGGGGGAAGTTGACTTATAGCGCTCTAGCGAAAGGCACCCTCTGCTCAACATGCTTCTGGTCGAGTTGTTAAAGCCATCCTGTTTTACATCAGAGCATGATCTTTCAGACAACCTCGTAATTTCTTCCCCTTTCTCTCCTCTCCTATTGGTCGAGTGCTCTCTTGAGCGCGCCTGTGTATGGGTGGTGTTTTTTTTGTTTTTTTTTCGCTTTTCTTTTTTTTAATAAACAAAGTTGCTAACGCAGCACATCCGTCTTTTGATATTCGGCCGTCTCAAAATAATCACCCTGTTTTTATTGAGCGTCACAGCCCTTGAACATGGGCCCACGAGGCCCCTTGTCCCCGTGCTACCATTAATCCTCTGGTGGTGGTTGGTGGGGCCCTGAGTGGCATATGGGAGCCATTACTTGGATTTTAGAGGACGGGTGTTCCTGCAGTAGCTCATTCCCTCTGTATGACAAATTCCCTCCATGGCAGGCCGTGTGTGTGTGTGTGTGTGTGTGCGTGTGTGTGTGTGTGTGTGTGTGTGTGTGTGGGGGGGGGGCGCGAGTGTGTGCTCGTATCCCGGTCTTGTGCAAACTAACGCTGCACATCATATGCATACCTGACCTCTCCCGAACTCTACAGGGAGGTCAAATTGGGGAGGCTGTTGTTTTGTCAGGGAGTCCATAACGGAGAGATAATGTGTAATCGAAACCAGATAATCACCGACATTTCTATTTTTTTGGGGGGGGGGTGGCGGGATTTATCGGCTCAAGTCAATCTGTTTTTGATTTTATTTTTATTCATTTGATTTTTTCCCTAGAGACATGGAGCAATGCCTCTCAAATAAAATACAAACGTTAAACCTAAATAGTCGCTCGGAACAATCTCTCCCCAGACGCCTTGATTTCTGCTCCCCACACACACACACACACACTCGCTCTTCCCGCTTCTCCTCAACTCACCAAAACACACAGACACACACACACATACAGTACAGTTCGCCAGCGCATCCACGCGCCATCGCCTCCAGGAAGCAGCCGGCCACGCCAGCCGCTGCTGTCCCGGGAGGCGAGGGAAGTCCCGTGGCGGCGAGGAGGCGCAGGCGGCTGTCATGTCACCCATGGAGAGCGTGTGGCGCCGGTGCCACCATATGCCTGGGCTTCTGCCACCATACTTTATTTATGCTATGGAGCGCCTTGTAAACACCGCCCCGCGCCCAGCAGCCCGCTTATTAATTACTACCTGTTGACACTTGTTTAATCTTTTTTCCCTAAAAAGTGTTTATTACTCGGCACAGGTGTCGCCAGACGGCACCTGTGTGGTGGGGGGGGGGATGCGGGGAGGGGGGTGGGGGGGTTCGCAGGGACGACGGTGTCGGCGATGTAATGGCGAGGTTTTATCAGAACGTGGCGTTGTAGCGTTCCCGAGGGCTTGTTGAGGTTTTAGCGCAAAAGTTTTTTTGTCACGGTTCCTGTGAGAGTTGTGGATGGTTTGCTGAGCTCAGCTTTGCCGGTCGTGAGCACATGTGGGATCTGTGTGGTTGTCATCTGGAGAGCACACACTGCAGCGCTGGATCACCACGACGTGACTCAGCTGGCTGCGATGTGCGCACAGCGCTTTTGATGCCGGGGAATTCAGTTCTCTTTTTGATGGCGGATGTAGACAATATGATATTCATTCAGTGCGATTTCAAGTCGTGCTCATCAGGTCGCCCACTGTAGCCTACTTATAGCAGATTTTCCCTCCATCTATGTTTGCCTTTATTGATTTCATTTATTCAATTCACCATACTGTTTTTGTTTTTTTGGGGCCGTTTCTGCGCATCTGTCCTCACAATCCTGGCACAATGTTTTCGTCAGATGGTTTCAACA
Source organism: Merluccius polli (assembly GCA_030340625.1). Classification (NCBI taxonomy): domain Eukaryota; kingdom Metazoa; phylum Chordata; class Actinopteri; order Gadiformes; family Merlucciidae; genus Merluccius; species Merluccius polli. The sequence goes on along the minus strand of JAOPHQ010006271.1, from coordinate 52,074 downwards.
ACTTAAGACAACGACTTTGACCCCCTCTCTGCCACACAGCCAAGGCTGTTCCCTTCTGCTCATTTTCTCTCTCTCTCTCTCTCTCTCTCTCTCTCTCTCTCTCTCTCTCTCTCTCTCTCTCTCTCTCTATGCCTGTGTATCTCTGTGTCTCTTCCTGCTGTGGAGAGCTGTAATGGCGTGTCATGTTTTTAATTGCAGAAATACATCCTGCCCCTCATTGTGGGCCGGCGCGAGGACAAGCAGCATCTGCAGAGGATGGAGAGCAGCCTCGCCGCCATGAGTGGCACACTGACACAGACAGGTGAAGATTAATATCTTCATCGCTCGCTCCCTCCTTAACATTTTCCTTCATTTATCTGTCGCCAAAATCTGGGGTGTGGGGGTGCGGGTGCGGATGGGTGGGTGGGGTGGGGGGGGGTACCCGGTGCATTTTTTAACAAATGAGGCCCCGCTGTCATTTCGCTTTAATTTGAAATTGCTTGTTTACTGTCAGGCTCGGGCTCAATTAATTACGTTTCGCTGAAAAGCTCTTAACCTCAGAATATTAATGAGGGGTAGGGAAATGACAACTTTTCTCAACCCCCGCCACCACCCACCCACCACCACCACCCTGCCTCCTATCCACCATCCATTCCTCTCTCACTGCACCCACCCCGACCCCCCCCTCACCATCCCCCGCTACAAATGCTGCCACCACCTCCGTCGCCGCCACCGTCGCCATCACCCACTCTCCTCCCCTTCTGTGGCGAGAAAGTTCATTTTAATTTTGCAGCGGTTGTAAGCACACGCTCCTGTGTGCACGCGTGCGTGTGTGTGTGAGTGTGTGTGTGTGTGTGTGTGTGTGTGTGTGTGTGTGTGTGCGTGTGCGTGTGTGTGTGTGTGGGTGTGGGTGTGTGTGCACGTGTGTGCGACGGTGTCTGTGCTCGGCGGTGGGTCCTGCTGTGATTAAGTGTGTGGTGACAGGTGTGGCTCCCATGTCGGACAGGTGAGGAATCTCAACCTGACTGTCAGACGCAGTGGGGGGGGGAGGAGGAGGGAGGGGGGAGGAAGAGGAGGGGTGGGTTGAAAGGATCGAGAGAAATGAGGGAGGGGAGGAACGAGAGAGATGCATTTCTTCGTCTTTGTCAATGTAATTAAACATGCTGGGAGTAGTGAACCAGGCAGACACTCAAAGTTTGGACTTTGTTTGTGACTTGGCTCAACTTACATTGGTCGGCAGTTGAGAGATTAAAACCCCACATTGAATGAATGGGCTTGTCATGGAGAATCTTGGAAAACATCAAATCATATATTAACGTCTTTCTGAACCTTTATTATAGAATATTCTGATTGTCATTTGCAATAGTCGCTAAACAAATTAACCTCAAAGCTATTACATTCCCTTTCAATTTGACTTTGCATTTTCATATGTCTAGTGTTCAAAGTGAGGCTGCTTCATAATGGGACCAGTATGGATCAGGTCTTTTCAAACAAACAGAACAAAACAACGTGTCAGTTTCAAATTGAGGCAAATTTCTGTGTTGAAGTTGTGCGATCCCTGGCACGAAGTGGCATGCGGCGCAGGGAGAGATGAAAATAATGGTGCTATCGCTTTAGCTCATCACACCGCTGCCATTGTCTCCTGCAGGTGGGCGAGGTTGGGCGAGGTCGGTGGATCCAGTGAACCATGGCGTGCAACGTGCGGCACACACACAATCTGATTAACAAATCTGATCTCTTTTTATGGTCATTTTTGGCCCAACTATGCAAACGCATTTCCTCCGGCTGCCTAACCACCACCTATTCCCTGTTCTCCTTTTGAAGTCCTGCCAACAACACAGCCCTCTTCACACCCCCCAGTGTCCTGCATGGAGTAGAGTGAGGACTCTGTTTCTTAATGCTCTATGCTCCAGCCAGTGTGGGGAACTAATTTGCTGTGACTGCAGTAGCCAAAGCTGCTATTGTAGTTAATGACGGTTGTACTTAACAGTTGGGAAGAGGGGTTGCAATTACACCAAGGGCTTTTTCTCTCTGTGGTACTCTCTCTCTCGCGCTCTCTCTCTCTCCCCCCATTCACACACACACACACACACACACCAAACTGAGTAATAGCAGCCGTCTGCCTGGCTGCTGCCAATTGCTTCCTTGAACCCCCTTTTGTTAAAGTTCATGTACTCCTCTAGTGCTGTGCGCAATGGACTGATCTATCCTTTTGAATGGAGGAGACTGCATTAGTCTCTCTCTCTCTCACCCTCTGTCTCTCCCCCCCCTCTCTCTTTCTCTCACCCTCTGTCTCTCCCCCCCTGCCCACCATCCAAAACCAGGGGCCTTGGCTCCCATTATGATTTCCCCCCCACACACACACGCACACACGCACACACACACACACACCCCCTACAACTTCACACAGACAATTAATGAATGGATCTTGGAAGCACTTCAGCACAGCACCGGCTGTAATGGAGTCACGCGGCGGCCGGCCCACTCTTTAGCCAGCCGGAGCCATATTGGAGTCCAGCTGGCCATTAAAAGGGAGAGCGCGGCCCGGACATATGTAGTGTACATTATATGGAGTGTATTTGCTGAATAATTTACTGAATACACAATGGCTCCTCCTTGCAGGCATCTGCAGGGCTTCGCTCCTCGCTGCTCGTCTCCGATTATCTCGGTTTTTAGCAAGTGCGTGCATGCGCGCGTGCACGCACACACACACACACACACACCTTCCCCAGCTACAAAGTCTCATTGTGATTCATGCTTGGCCAAAGTCACTGACCTCATTATTGCTGGCGTCATATCTGTGATAGTCGGGGTTTGTCAAGCTCCTCAGCACTGCATAAGGAGCAGAGCGACCGACTTCAAATGAGTTGTCGCGCCAAACTGTAGGCATGGGTATGCGCAACCGTTTCTCTTGCCAATTCACACCCAAGTCCTCTTTTAAGTTTTTAAATGTATTCCCCCTGTTTGGCCCGTGTCATTCGCTCCTCGTCTTAATCATACACCCCATGCTAGCTGCCGCCACAAGCCTCTGTGTCCAAAACGGGTGGTTTTGAAACCCACTAGGAAAAGTACAGCGCGCTACTTGGCTGGCAGAATTGACTGGCACATCTGGAAACGCTGAGCTGTGGTGAGGTGGAAGCAGCCATTAAGACTAATGGGGAGATCTCATGGTGTCTGGCGTGCGCAACCCGCCACTAACACCTTTTTAAACGGGCCCTGCCGTCGTCAGTTTTTTAAGCTTGGGCCGCCTCCCTTCACAGATCACCAAGCGTTGGTCAAAAGGGGCATTTAGCTACAGATCTCATGAGCAGTTTTTTTTTTATCCTGGTTGTTATTTTGGTCAAACTGGCGATCCGGGCCCTCAACGCCCGCTTTGCAGGATTTTGCATCACTGAGAAGTTCAAACAATTACACACCGCACCCATATTGATACAGTCCACACCCACTTAATCACAGGTGCACCTAGGAGATCCTGCCGTCTTTTCAAAGAAGATCAAATGCTATCTCTATGGGCTTTCTTCTCTTCCTTTTTTTTTCGTTAAAAGAAATCCTCTGTCTCTCTCTCCCATCACTCTCTCTCTCTCTGTGTGTCTCTCTCTCTCTCTCTTCCCCCCCCCCCCCCCCCCCCCCCCCCTCTCTCGCTCTCGCTCTCTCTCCGTCTCTCTCTCACGTCTATCTCGTTCTCTGTCTCTGTCTCTCTTTGTCTCTGTCTTTGTCTCTCTCGGTCTCCCTCCCTCTCTCTCTAAACCAGGATCTTGCCTTTTGTCCTGCCCTGGGCTAATGTTAGCTCTCTCCACATCCTGTCCGTGCGGCGGTAGTGCAAGGGCGGCCTTTTAACCATTGGGCTGACAAGCTCAGCAGAGAACCGCCACAATATCTGTTGATGTTAATCCCATTAGGCTTGATTTAACACTTTACACGCCCATGATTTATATGAATGTTTATTGGTTTTCTGTAATACAATCAGCTCAGGGAAACTTAATGCATTGTTTGGTAATACACGCATGACTGCAAGCACGGGGGGGAAGGGGGGGAGGGGGGCGGGGGGGGGCGACGGGGAACAAACGCGTGCACGGTGTTATTTGAAATCATACACCCTCTTCCAACACCCAACACTTGAACTAATTCAATCTTCAAAGTCATTGGAAAAAGAGCAATATTTATTGGGATTAGGGGGACATTGTGTCTGGCGGTCTCCTCCCAAAATGAGAGCCTTGTTTCTCCCTTTGTTGATCGTTTGAGGATTGAAGGCGCATTAGAAGGCAGTGTCTGGGCGGATAATGGAGGGTTCCAGAGTGTTATTTGATTTAAGTTCAGACACTTGAGATTAATATCTCTGCAGCAGTTGAGCAGCGTTGACCTCCCTCACCCCACCTCCGAGTCTCTTCGCCAACCAGAAAGGTGGGACTGAAAGTTTACTGGGGGGGGGGGGTTATCAGCTCGGATGGCTAATCTCAGTGGCCGGCTTTTGATGAGTCTGTTTCCATCACTTTGGCCCCCCCCATTCACTGTTTGTCACAACAAAACTGGGAAACAAAAGGAATTGTTCCCTGTGTTTATAATATTGTATTGAGTTTATAATATTGTAATGAGTATTTTGTCAGTTAGTAACACCGAAAGCACCTGTCAAAGACAATGGTAAAGTGTTGAGTTATCTACCTCCGTATTCTGACTGTGTGCGCGTGTGTGTGCGTGTGTGTGCGTGTGCGTGCATGTGTGTGCGTGTGCGTGTGTTCACAGTGGACCAGCTCCAGCAGACTCTGGCCTCGGTCCAGCAGCTCCTGGTGCAGCAGCAGCAGAAGATGCAGGAGCTGTCTCAGGAGCTGACGACAGCCGGGGTAAGCCCTCTCTGAGCACCACACACACCGACAGCCCATAATAAACCTGCTTGTTCACAAGGTCAATGAACCGATGAACTTGAAAAAAAAATGATGGGAAAGGTGATGATTTCCATCTTGTTGCATGCTTGTTGGTTTGCGGCCCTGTTGAGTAAAAACGCATAGCAGAAGTTGCAAAAAAAACAAGTAAGGGAATGGTATGCAGTGCGTTTTTTTAAAAACCGGTTTCATTCTTCTACTGAATTTGTGACATTTTGTGTGTCGAGTGTTGGGTAAGCAGGTATGAATACGCTTCAGGGGGAACGACAGACTGCTCACATGTATGTGTACTAAAAGATTTCTCACAATTGCAACAAGTTTTTATATCGACGACAGAGCCTTATTCTACACAGTCAAAACTGGCAGCAAAAAAAGTTGTCCGTGTTTCCTTATCTGCTGACAATTTAAGCTTTTAGGCGCACTTCATCGAGCGATTGTGCTTTCTTTTTTTTATTTTAAACATGCATCATCAAAAACTACGAAACTTTAGTGTTGGGATAAAATGTTGCCAGGTTTTATGACGGCAGTCGTAAATTGCCTTATGATTCACAGGCCTCCCCCTGAACAAAGGAGGGCCTCGGAAAAAAAACGGATGGCGATCTTAGGCAGTGTTTTATGTCCACAGCTTGTTAAGCACATGGGTGTTTCACTGTAGCATCTGGGAAGCACAAGGGGAAATGTATGCAGAACACATCTGCTCTGGCAGCAACAAAGAAGAAAATCTGAAAAAAATCTCTCTCTCCCTCTCTCTCTGCTGGACGAGGTTCATCAAAAAACGTGTCAATTCATCCCGGGTTTTGTGGCACTTGAAGCCCTTCCCATCCGGCATGTTTCCTCTTAATGGAGGCTGTGGGGGAGCGGGGGGCTGTGCCATCAGCTGAGCAGCACACTCATAAGCAGTGCTCTTAATCGAACCCACGCAGACTGGAAATAGAAACTGGCCAAGGCCTCCGCGAACGCCAAGTCATCGGCCGTCATCGGCCCACTTAAAAGAATGAGCAACTGCTGAGGAAAGGAGGAATGGCTGATGTTATAATAATATAATAATATTTCTGTTCATTCATTTATTTTATTTGTCATCGTCAAAACAAATCTGAAAAAAGTGTCTACTTCATTTGCCATGAGTGCCTCGTTGGACAGTGGTGCTGTCTAAAAAGTAAAGCACAAGTTGAACCAAATCATAAACCCTGCTTTATGGCTACAGTGGCGATGTGAAATGTTTGCCTCTGTGAAAAAAAAAAGAAACAAATGGCAGGAGGCCCTTGGTTGTCTTTGGTCATATGAGGAAAAAGGGGGGAAATTATTTCGCTCGTGATCGGAAACACATGTTGGGAGGCCTACTTGATAATTCACTGATGACGGCTAACTGTTTGTTTTTTTGTTTTTATGCCAAGCCGCACCCCCACCCCCCCCCACCCCCCCTATGCCGTGTTCGGCAATTACACCTCTCGGTGAGGAAATATGTGTTTAACCCCAAACACATGGAGGGACTTCTGTTTCCTCCACTTAGCGCATGAAACACATCTCTCATAGTCCCGCCGCGCGTCCACCGTCCCCAAACGCTCGGCTGGACGGGTGTTGTTATTGGAGCAAATTAAGACTGACCGACCCACACACAGAAACACACACACACACACACCAAGGCATATTACCGAATAAGTGCCTTAAAATACTCCTGGGCCTAAGACGATTTTCCCTCTTTTTTGCTGTTTTTTCTGTTCGTGTAATTGTGACTTGTTAAAGGGTATTATTGTAGCGCTGCCTTGTCTCGGCTGCTGTTGAATGGCTGTGTGGAGAATGGAGAAGGCCTTTAGGGCTGATTCCTCCCCAATGTTAACCAGTCTATTCCAGGGTCCCATTATCATTACAAATCAGCCAGTTAACTGTGTTTGCCCTGCCGTTGCGCAACTCACTGATAGTTCTCTTTATTAGTGGATGCACACAGAAGATTAAAAAAAAAAGAGAACGAAACGCCTGTTAGACAAACTGCCGGTGGGAAAAGTGCATAAATAAAGAGTAAAAATCAATTGCACTGAACCAGTGTTTCCACTCAAAAACCCTCCTCTGGGGTGTGGGGTGTGTGTGTGTGTGTGTGTGTGTGTGTGTGTGTGGGTGGGTGTGGGAGGAGGGGGGGGGGGGTTCTTTTAAAACTAATTTTATCATAAATATACATGCGTTACACAAGAAGAAAAAAAACCACAGTGTCTGCCGGCAGAGTAAACTGAATTAATTTGCCTTCCCGACACTCTCAAACAAGCCTAGTTAAAGATCTTGTCTCGCCGCTAATGGTCCGTAGGCATTCGTCTTCATTTGGTGCCGCCGTCCTTGGGCTACAGCTAAAGCTGACATTCTTTGCTTTTGTGTGTGTGTGTGTGTGTGTATGTGTGTGTAATAGATATGTCTAATATAGATATACATGTATTTTCACTGTAAGCACTTAGTTAGGCTGCTGAATAAAGGGGTGATCCCCACCCACCACCCACCACCACCAAACCAAAGACGCATTTGCCACACCGCCTCCCCGTGCCGGTTTGTAGCGCGCTCTGCTATTTAGGCCATCTGGGTCTCAGATCAGAGGTGCCCTCGTGTTAATTTCCCCTTTTTTGTAATACAGTTACACCACCACAAGAAGATAGTCAAATGAGAGTGTGTGAAAATCTGAAAATCTCTGACCTTATGTGTAAACATCAGCCAGTCCCCAAGGCCTGAGACAGCTACCTAAAGAATTTCAATTAAAAAGAAAGTTGACACAGGGTGAAATTTCTTTTTGAACACGTAATGCGGTGTTTTTCTGACGATATCGGGCGTAATGAATCCACACTTGTGTTGACGACGTCCATGACACCTCGGGTAGATATCCTTACATCTGCTCTAGAGCAGATGTAAGGATATCTACCCGAGGTGTCATGGACGTTATTAGTGCTAATGTTATTATTAGTGCTAATGTTATTATTAGTGCTGATATTATTTAGTGCTAATCATTGCCTGTAATAAAATGTATACAAAAGGAAAGTCTCCATTAAAATGAGAGAGGGGCAGTCATTTTCCATGTGTGGAGGCCTTGGGATTAGGATGCTGCTAATGAGGCGAGCAGCGCAATACGACGGGCCGTCTCCGAGCCTGCCATGCACCACCACCGCCACACGGATCCTAATCAGCCAGGTTTAGGAGCCGATAAGGTGCCCAATCCCTCCGCCCGCCTCTCTCTCTCTCTCTCTCTCTCTCTCTCTCTCTCTCTCTCTCTCTCTCTCTCCACGTCTTCCACTCCTCCCTCCTTCCCCTCCCTCTGCTGTAAATGAGTCTGATCCCTTTCAGATGTGATTCAATTAATTTCTCTTAGATTTAATTACAAGGGAAAAAGAGTCAAAGTTATCCCTCTCCCCTCGATGGGGGGCCCGCGCTTCCTAACAAGCCGTCTCCGGTGAGCCGGCAGCGCCTTAATTACAGCTTTTTTAGTTTTTGTTTTATCGCACACCCAACCTCCCTCTCCCCCGATCCCTTTCTCTCTGCCTCTCTCTCTTTCTCCCCCTCCCTCTCTTCTCTCCCTCCCCCATTCCTCTCTCTCTGGTCCAGTCCGTGTAGCTCCTTGCTCGTCCCCCCCCTACCTGACAGCAGTAGTAGTGAGTGGGCTGCAGGTGCAGCCATCCAGAACACACACCTGCTAGCTGGAGGATGCTCGCTTGTTTTAATCATCTACTGGGAAATCTAAGACGGTCTGAAATATCCAGAGGGAACATGCTCCTGTTGACAAAACATCCTATATATATATTTTTTTTTAAATGTAGTTTAAACTCAGCGGTAAACTCACTCCCATGACTGCCATTATGTGTATATGTTTAAATATGTTTATCTGCTGTTTTGTTGTTATTTTGTTATCTTTCTTACTTTGTCTTTCTTATTCTTTCATTCCCTTTCTTTTTCTTTCTTTCTTGTTCTTTCTCATTCTTTCTCTTGGTCTTTCTTTCACACCCTCTTCCTCCTACTGTCTCCCTCCCTGTCTCTATCTGACAAATGTCTGCGCAACAAAAACAAACAAAAGGCCTGCACAGGCAGATTTTCTTTTGTGCCCTCCCAACGTTTGACATTCAAATACCTAACATGATACCACAATTAACCATTTCCCCCTGTAGCAATTTGCGCTACACCATCGTCTGATAACGATCACCTTTAAAAAAAAAAAAAAAAAAAAAAAAAAAAAAAAGGCCCACATAAAACCAATGTAAAGAAGAAGAAGAAAAAAAAAAAAAACAGACACTAACTGCCACGCTTGGGTCTGCCGCTTGTTCAACGCCTGCCATTGTTCCAAGGAGAGGGCTTTGCGCTTTGCGCCGGTACTCATGACCTATATCCTAATCTTCTGCAGCTCGTATGGAAAACTATGTAAAAACTCCATGATTCACCACCGCCACTATCAGAGTTTTTTTTTTTTTCCTCTCTCTTTTAGTGATGGGTGTTGTAAAGATGGCTGCGGAGGGACTGTTTGTCTTGCTCTCTGTCATCACAAGGAGCTCGGGCCAGCTCCGAGGCAGGCGCTTGAACGCTTGTTATATGGTGATGGATAACTCGACTACACACCCGAGTGTGCGGCTCTCTGCACATTTGCATTTGCTATATTTGCTTACCTTGACGCCTGCAACCCATTCCCTTGTTTTTCTATTATTATTTTTTTCCCCCTTTTCTTTTTATTCATTCTCCACGCCACGTTTATTTTCTCACTTTTTCCTTACGGCAAGCTAATGAATAGATAAATGGGGTGAATAGGTTGTTGGAAGAAGAAGTTGGGAAAGACGACTTTGTGACATTGTCACGATGATGGTGTCTGTGCGTGTGTCCATACTTAGCAACTGAAATGTTACCATCCAAGTGTGTCCATCGATGTGACCGTGCCTTTTCAATGCTGAAGACACTTTAAGATCCTACTTGTTTAGAAGGACTTTTACCAGCAATGTTGGTGTCTGGTTCTTACGTTCATTTTGTATGGAGCCCCTCTGGGGTCACATGGTAGAACAAAAATAACTCAATGTGTAAATCCGTGCGTACGGATTTACACATTTAGTTTTAGTTTTTTCTACACAGCAATGAATGGAGTGGACCATTCATACACACATGCCTGCTTTCCCATGGAGCGTTCTGACGGCGACCGCATATCTGATTCAGACAGACATCAAAGAAATCAATCGAAGAAATAGCCGATAGTCAGAACTTTTTCTATTTAAATGTGGCAGCATGACCCAAAACAACTTCCGTCTGTAAACTCAAACAAACTCGCAATCGACCATTGCATGCACTCTGTCACACACATACAATTACCTCCATTCACCCACTTTCTTATCTATGGATTCCTTAACAGGAATGGCACGCTTTACAAATTTCTTCGCACTGATTCACACATCAAGTTTTTCCTACCATGTGACCCCAGAGCTCCCTAGTTTGTTATTTGTTGTTTTTACTTTTTATCCCAGGTTTTTACAGTGTTTTACTACTACTATTACTACTACTACTACTACTACTACCACTGCTACAATGTGATACTTGTAACAAGATGCTATCTAAATAAAGCTGATTGTTGCCTCAACCTTCCTTCTCCTTTACCTTTCTTCCAGTCGTCCTCTGAGACCTTCCGGATGCTGGACAGTCAGACGGTTGCTGACCTCAAGTCTGAGATAGCTTCTCTAAAGGGCCTGATGCTCAGCAGGTAACTCCACTTGTGCTGCAACGATTAGTCGAATCATCGATTTAGTCGATCGACAGAAAATTAATCAAATACATGTTTTATAATCGATTAATCGTTTAGGTAATTTATCAAGTACAACTACCAACCATTTTCTGCTTGATGCTTTTAGATCATTATAAAATGAATACTTGTGTTTTTCATAGCTGCTAGCCAGATAACGCCAGCAAATCTAAGACATTACTTTGGGCTCATTTACTTTGGTAGCATTTGCTATTGTTTCTGACATTTTCTAGACTAAATGATTAATCGTTCAGCTGGAAAAATGAACCCTAAACTCCACTCCTCTTTGTTAGGACCTCAGGACACCACAGAACAGGGACACTCCTGGCTAAATGAACTGCCCACTCACTGACACATTGAGTAAGGAGTAAAACACATCGACACATCTCCACATCTACTTAACCTATTACTGTAAATGTTGATGATTGAGGGGCAGTTTTGTAGCATATGTCTTTTAAATCATGTATATGCTAATTAGCACACAGCCAACATTTTGATATACTTATGGTAGTTAGTGGATGTATTTGAATGGTAGTATTTATCTACTACGAGGGTGTTTTGTCTGAACATTAGGAAACTATTTTGTGTGTGTGTGTTTAGGTGAGTGTCTGTGTTAAGGTGAGTGTCTGTGTATATGTTTCGGTGAGAGAGTGTGTGTGTGTGTTTGTTTTTCATGGGTGCATTTTTTTAAAATGCAGCAGTGTTTCGATGTCGTTTCATGTCATGCCAGATATATGGGAGGTCAAAGGTCGCTGTAAATGGTATTACAGTTTATCCCCCCCCTCCCCACTCTGTTGACTGTCTCGTCAGGACATAGTCTGTGCTCTGTGTGTCTCCTTATGGGCACACCATGGTTTGTCCCCAGTGGTTCACCCTGCATGGACGCATATCAGAGCAGCTAATGAAGCAGTGACTAGCGGTGCGCACATCACAACAACGTGAAACATCACTTCATAACCATCAGGTGGAGTGCGTGTTGCTGTTCCCCTCGTACGTCGTAATCAGCGCTAAGCCCTTTGTTTTTTCCTGGGTTTTCTCTACTTTTGAGCAAGTGCTCTGGCAAAGGTTTAAATCCTCCCGAAAAGAAAACGCGGCAAATCACCATCTGTTATCAAACCGTCCTTTTCCAACGAGTTCACGCTCCTTTCTTGATCTTAAAAGATGCAAAGGATGTCATGAAATAAAAATAAATAAAAAAACTCATCCAGGCTTTGCCAGGTGTTGTGAACATCTGGATGGCTGTGTAAGAGAAAGACATATTTTCTTTTCTTCTCTAATTACTCTGGATTATTCCGGTTTTGTTGTTTGTCTGTGTATTAAAAGCCTGTTTGCGCTGTGAGAATTTGTCCTCATTTGGACACCTTACATAAAAGGAGCCATGCTTTTCTTGTTTGTGCTGTGATGTGCTTCATTATGGCGGGTTATGTTATCGCTGTGTAAATGAGCCGTCACACACTTTGATTTTTTCTGTTTGTTTTTGTTTGTGTTTTTTACAAAAGGCTTTTCACTTTTCGCTGTTTACCTGTTTGAGTCGTACTCAGTCGGCACCCACTGTTGTTGTCCACCCTCCCCACCCAAACCCAACTGCTGCTTAATTAGCTGATCATCCATAAGGGCTAATGTACAGCGTGATTCTAGTCCTGCATCGCCCTGTCGGGGTTTGTTTCGCAAAAATAATGACCGGCTCGCTGTACATAATCCAGCTTATTACATGGCTACTTACTAGAGAAATCGCTAATTTGACACAAAATATAACAAAAAATGATTTCATTGATTTTACTGCTTCTGCTAATACACTGCTCTGTATTCAACAGAGCAGTGTAATAATCTTTGTTAATGTGTAAGTATCTGCATATTACTCAACTCAAATAGAAATATACTCATTTCTATTTGATGGTATTTCTAGTTTATTCCCCACAATGATATATGTGTGCCTAATATGTATATATTTTTGTGGATGTGTATGGCTGATTCTACCGGATTGGTGCAAATTGCAGTCCGGTCCCGAAAGCAGGATTTTGAAAAAGTGTTCAGACTTAGTATATTTATCAAGATCATGTTATAATCTTCCATCTAAAAACATAATTTGGACAATATGAATAAAATCCTTATGCATAAGCCATTTCTATCAGTAGCTCCCTACCCCTGACCGCTACGCATAGCTGTCAACATTGGGATTTGAAAATAAGGGACATTTTCCTGCGCCCCCCCCGGGCCGTCCCACCACCCCTACCAATGTCCACATACCCCTTAAATCACCACTTGGCAACCACTTTCTTTAAAATATCAGTGCAACAAGGATTGGGTTAACTAGGTTCTACATTAAGTAAGTGACTACGATTCGGTAGTAAATACGGGGGAATCCCGGCAAAAACCGGAGGGCTGACAGGTATGCTCCTACGTTATTTTACACACGTGTCTCTGTTTCCCCGCCAGGAGGCAGTTCCCCGCCACGCCCTCCATGCCCAAGATCCCAGCATGGCAGATCCCCCTAAAGACCCAGTCCATCTCCAGCTTCCCCTCCAACCACACCACCACCTCCATCACCCCCACCACCAGCAGCAGCAGCAGCAGCGACATCTCGCCCGTCAGCCAGGAGTCCGCCGCCTCCTCCCCCGCCAAAGATGGCCGCAGCCAGAGCCCCCAGGATGCGCTCGGGGGCCCCGACGGCGCTCACGTGGTCAACGGAGACGGAGGCGATGACGGAGGCGGAGGCGTCGGCGGAGGCGTCCTGGGCCTCAAGGACCAGGTCCGCATGGAGGTGCAGGGGGAGGAGGAGCGAAAGGAGGAGGAGGAGGAGGAGGAAGAGGAGGAGGAGGTGGTAGTGGTGGGTGGTGTGGAGGAGGAGGAAGAGGAGCTTGTGATCATGCCCACCGTGGACCGGCGGGGGGGTGATGGACAGATCCACGAGCCGGTGGACAAGCTGCGGCGGCCCGAGGGCGCCAGCAACGACAACGAGGTGGATTAGAGAACCAGAGGGGCGGCCATTTTAGTACGGTTACGCAGAAGGCGCCAGACAGGTTACAGCTCAGCCCCCGCAAGCTGGCTTTGGTTCACTGTTGCCCCTCTGCCTTTGATTTCAATGGTTAATTTTTTTTGCTTTGTCACGGTCTCTCTACATTTTGAGAAGAATGTATAAATACAGGGTTGTTGGATGAGTGGAAAACTACAATGTGTGTATGTGTGTGTGTGTGTGTGTGTGAGAGTGAGAGAGAGAGAGAGGAGAGGGAGAGGGAGGGAGGGAGAGAGAGAGAGAAGACCCTGTTGACATGTGACAGTGTTCCTCAATGTTCTTCTCGCTGTGCACTAACTTAAAGACGACACTGCGTGCCCGGGCAAGTAGCGCGGAGCAGCGGCGGTCCAAGCTAAACGTTCCCGAAGCTAACTGTAGTCACAGTATATATATATATACATATATATATATATATATATATATATATATATATATATATATATATATATATATATATATATATATATATATATATGTATATGCCCGCCTCATCCCCGCTTGTTGTTCTTCGGTTTGTCAGGTTAGCAAATGAATCAACACGCGCGACCCTTTGACATTTCATTGGTGAGAATACGATAGGCCGATGCAGTGGGACTTTCCGGTAAATATTCTCCAGTTTTGTTTTTTTTTTCTCAGTATTTTCTTTTTTTTTTCTCCTACAACAGAAAGGACAGGAGTCTCCCTCGCTGCCTCCGCAAGGCTCTCAAAGTTACCAGAAGGTTTCAGAGAGGCACTTCCTCTCCACCCACACACACACACCCATACACCCACCCACCGTCTCCCCTGTGAGTGGCGATAGGAGGGGACAGGCCGGGGCTTTTAGACTCTTTTATGTGTCCTTTCGCATTGGTGTCACTCTGTCAATAATTCACAAGGCCGGTCCGAGTGGCATTTGGGTGAAATAAAAGCCCTGAAATTTGAGATTAGAATGTGATGACGGCTGTTGTTCCACACTGCTGTGTGTGTGTGTG
>JAOPHQ010006271.1:0-35000 GCA_030340625.1 Merluccius polli | reverse complement strand
CGACTCCCTCCTCGGCCCCCACCTCATCAATCTTGCTGCTAAACGGAGAGCACTCAATAGGATAGCGTATCGACGCGCGCCGGTGGACTCCATTGTTGGGTGGAACTGAGCACTCAGCAGGTTAGAAGGGGCTGAATGTCTCCCCCGATCAATGCCAGGGTTGTTAGCCCCGTAGCATGCAGGGAGAAGGGGCAGCCACGCACCTGCCTGCACCTCCCCCCCCCCCCCCCCCCCACACACCACCCCCCCCAGGCTCCATTCACACACACACACACACACACCTGCGTAAAATGCACACAACTGGTTAAGGAGACAGAGAGAAAGTCCTTGAGCTCTCTATTGCCCCCCCCCACCACCACCACCCCTCTCAGCTCAGCTTTTCCCTTTCTCTTCTTCACATCACATTGAAGGAGGTGTAGGTTTCAAGGGAACCGAGCCAACGAAGGTAAAAGCAACACAAACTCTGCCTCTATAATTCAGCATGGGTACCTGTAGAAAAAAAAGTAGAGTCCCTGTGGTCCCCCTCTTTGCAGGGGGGGGGGGGGGGATGTCACGTGCGTGGACGCTAATAAGAGGATATGGTGGTTTGATGCATCTGCTTCCTGCTCTGTCTTTTTAGATAAGATTCATGTGGCAGAATGACACGACGCGCGGGCGGAAGCAGAGCACTTTGATGCCGCTGGACAAACCCTCTGGTCAGGAAACGTCCTTTTAGGGACAAGCGTGTCGTGTTATCGACTTTACAAAGATACCACTCGTTCCAAGTTGCATTAGATCACTGTTTCCTTTGTTTGTTTGTTTGTTTGTTTGTTTGTTCGTGGTGTGTGTGTGTGATAGGTTTGCAAGACAAACCATTGTGTAAAATTTGAATTTTTAGCAACAATGGCGCTGCATGTAAACTATTAGTCACCTTCCATATGTAAAGCACAGGAAGAAGGACCTGTCATTGATGCGACACAAAAAAAAGAAAAGGGTTGCATAATAATACAACCCACCCATGCATACACACACAACACACACACACACACACACACACACACACACACACGCACACAGGGACAGATTAAAAACAGAAGCGACAAGCCTTATAAGCTTACTACACAATATCCAATCCTAAAAATGTTTTGAATGTCTCGCGACCGGTATTTAAAAGTAAAATCAGGGGGATGTTCTCATAGCTAAACGTGAAAACCGATTAACGAGGCAAACCAATGTCGAATTTTTTGGAAAAAAACAATATTCTCACATCTAGACCACCATAGGACTTAGAAATAATAGCCCTAATCCTAAAACCGAAAACCAAAGCCTAACCCCAAAACAGAACACCAAACCCCAAACCTTTGTTCTACCCTTCATGATAATTGGTTACTTAAATATAAGAATCCAGACTAGTGAAGACACTGGGGATTGAACTTAATACCTTAAATGAGCGAACGACTGGCATGACAATGACGAAAGATCAGAGGATCCAGGGAGAGAATGTGAACCCACCAAGGGAAAGGCAAAGTAGCAGCAACTAGATGCAAGCTGCAGTGCGCTGCAGCAGCAGGTCAGACTAGGAGGAAGCACAGCCAGGTCCAGCAGCACGGCCCACAGCGTGAGTGTCACGACAAAACACAAAGCAGGGAACCCAGAAGAGGAACACCAGAGAAACCGGTCGGAAAAATCCAAAGTCAAGTGGCCAAAAGCCAGTAACAAGGATGCATGGAGAAGCTTGGACCTGAGCCTACACATCACCCTCCAGCACACGCTGGAGAGGCGGCACACCCTCCAAGCTGAGCACCGTCGGTCACATCATCTTACAAGGAAGGCAAAGAGAGATTTGACCCGTCGGAGATGCGTCAGGCAGAAATGCCCGGCTGGTGGACCCTACCTGTGCTCGTCAGTTCTATCCTACTTCATATACAGTATGTTGTATAGATAACATGCAAACTGATTACTTTCATGGATAAAAGTAACTGACTTGGAAGTCATTTGCGCTGGTCGTCAAACACACTACCCACAATAGGCTGTTCAGTTGCGACTTCTAAAATGAAAGTTAATGTCTGTCTTGTCTGTCTGTCTGTCTGTCTGTATGTCTGGCCATCTGTCTGTCTGTCCATCTGCCCTGCCTGTCTGTCCGACTGTCTGTCTGTCTTGTCTGTCTTATCTGTATGTCTTGTCTGTCTGTCTGACTCTCTGTCTCCCCATCTGTCTTGTCTGTCTGTCCGTCTGTCTGTCCGTCTGCCCTGCCTGTCTGTCCGTCTGTCTATCTGTCTGTCTTGTCTGTATGTCTTGTCTGTCTGTCTGTCTGACTCTCTGTCTCCCTGCCTGCCTTGTTTGTCTTGTCCATCTGTTTGTCTGTTTGTCTGTCTGTCTGTCTTGTGTGTGTGTGTTTTGTCTGTCTGTCTGTGTTGTCTGTCTGACTCTCTGTCTCCCCGTCTGTGTTGTCCATCCGTCCGTCTGTCTGTCTGTTTGTCTGTCTGTGCGTGCCGCCGGCTCGGCTGTACCCCTCCACGGAGGATGACATCATTTGAGCTCCTCAAGGTCAGCGGAGGGCGTTTGCCTTCAGCGAGGCCTCAGTCCCGCGCGGCCCAGTAAACCCTGTGTCATGTGATAAAAGCACTTGGTCATCAGGTGATAACAGCTCTGAGCCGGAGCCCTCCCCACCTGCCAACCGCCGGTGATCTTTCAATCCAATAAAGTCACATGACCGACTTAGGTTGTAGTCAGCTGTAATGTTTTGAGGATTTCCATGAATGAAAATGACCAAAATCTATGTGCCACCTAGAAGTCGTATCGAGCCACTCGTACCCAGTATTGTAAATATATCAAATATCAAAACATATATCATAAAACATAACAGGTCGACTAAACCGCTCGCAAAAAAACATCAACACAATAAATTGGCAGGCGGGTGTCACTGGGACTGGAACAGAAAGCCCATAGAAACAACTTTATATATATAGGCCTATATATATATATATATATATATATATATATATATATATATATATATATATATATATAAGTGCGGTTTTAAGTAAGGAAAGCCCAGCGGTGGGCCAGGTAACGCTCCATGGAGACCACTGGGAGACAGGGGAACAGATGTCCTCTATCTCCTTGGTGCCAGAGGAGCAGGTCGGCGACGTCATTGTCTTTATATTGGTGTGTGTGTGTGTGTGCGTGCGTGTGTGTGTGTGTGTGTGAGAATGGATTATCCGAGGAGGGGCTATGGGCCAGCTGAGAGCCTCTGGCTGGAGGCGACGCAGGGGCAACAGGTGCGTCGCCGGCCCAGCGCTTGCGCAAATTACAGTAATCACGCCGGTTCTCGCGCCGAGGCACCTGAAGCTCGCCGGCGGGTAGGCAGGCGGAGAGAGGGGAGGGAGGGAGGGAGGAGGAGGAGGAGGAGGAGGAGGAGGAGGAGGAGGAGGAGGAGGAGGAGGAGGAGTGGTGGAAGAGAGGCAAAAGGGGGGGGGGGGGGGGGGGGGGGGGGTCGAAAAACAGAGGGAAAGGAAGAGGGAAAACAAGGGAGGAGGAGAAGAAGGGGCGAGGAGATGAGATGCTTTGATGCCGCTGTGGCTTGTGGCGACAAAGGCACCAAAATATTAGAAACCCCGGGATTACGTTTGGCTGAAAATCACTGCATCCACGTGGATTTAAAACATATATTGTGTGGAGCTTATTTAGAGACACTTTTGGCCAAGAATAACCCTTTTTATTCTTGGCTGCCGAGCGCCGCCGTGACTAACTCACTAATCATAGTTGCCCAATCGCTTCTTTCAAGCTTGAGACTATTCCCCTGGCATCCCAGAAGCCCCACAGCCCCCCCAGCCTGGGCCGCATACCGCATGCGAGGACTGCCTTATATTATGGGATGTCTCCATGAAAAAAAAAAAGGGGGAGGGCTGTGTATTCAACGACCTTGTGCTCCGAAAATTGGCACGGACCGCCGCGGAGAAATACAATCCACATTTTCGTGCCCTTTAGCGAGAAGGAGAGGAAAGAGGCGAGAGAGAAAAACATAAGCCCCTAAATCTCTCTGGCCCGGATACCTGATGTCTTGTTTTGGATGGACAAGGGCCGCTCCGAAACATTTCTTCGGTAACACAAACCCCGCAGCGGATGATGGACACTGGCTATTTTTAGTAACAGCGGGAATCTTCCCAACCCTCGCCTCCGCAGCGCTACGCGAATGTCATATTGCTGATGTATTTCCATATTCAGTTTCTCCGTTTTAACCGGGGCTTGGCCCGGGCCTATGGGCAGCAGCCATAATGTGGAAGATTAGCACACACACCAATGCCCACCTGTTGCCCTGCTCTGTTTTACGAAGGGCACAGCTGTGGATTGTGAAACCACTATTTTTAAAGGCCCTCTTCATGGCCGGTGATAATCGAGATTCACGCCACAGAGAGAGAGAGAGAGGGGGGGGGGTGGGGATTACCAAAAAAAGTAATAATGATGCTCAGTGTTAACCCCTTAATCTTCTCTCTCTCACCACACTTGTGAAACAGTATAACTACTCTGGAATATCAAACTACCTCATTCGCCCTGAATAAGCCGTTGCTGTAAAAACTGTACAAAGCTGCACCACTTTTGTGTTGTTGTTGTTGTCATGTTGTTGTGTTGTAAGTGTTGAATGCCCGGCTTACAACCTTACGCCCAAATCACGTAGAATGACATTTAAAAATGTGCTTCGACTTAAAATATAATATTTTTATGATGGTTTGTTTTAGGATCTTTTATTCCACCATGCAGCAGGAGACACATTTGATATATTTTGTCTGGTTGTGAGTCAACAGTGTCTGTTGTAGCCTATAATTCCAAATTGTTGAAAATTGTACAGGGTAAAGGTAGCTAATGTCTGTGCTACTTTAAAACAGCAAATTAGATAATTTGGACAGACTTATATTTAAGCTACGGCTAGCTAGTATGACATGTCCTTTGGCAGCCGTTGGCCTTCTGCAACACCTGTGCTGTTATTAGTTAGTACAAAATTACTATTTTCCAAGTTTTCAGTTGATGTTTTGGTCCCGGTTTTATGGTGTTTCATGCCAATTCCCAGAGAAAATCATCATTTTCATACTCTGGAATTACATGTATCTGGCTTTTTATTGTGTTCACATAACGATGAGTCATCGTGGGGCCGTTGCCAGTGTCAAACCGGTGTTTGTTTTTTTTTCACGGCGCTGTCCAGCCTCAGAGCCGTGTTCCAGCTCCCATCACGCGGGGGGAAACACTGTGTTGGAGCATTCCCGCTTATTGTCAGCCAATCGGCCGGCCTTTCTCCCTGAAAGAAAACGACGCAGGTCCCCTTGGACTCGCGTCAAATTAAGCAAATTTACAGCTTAGCACTTAAGAACTCCAGCGTTTGCCAAGAAGGCAGCAGGCCTCGCTGGCTACTGAGTGGCCTCTGCCGTGCGGCAATTCAACTGAAATGAGTGTATTAGTCTGGCTTCAGAGACGCCTCCCCCCCCACACCCCCACACACACCCCCCCACCCGCTCTCCCTCTCTACTTTTGGAGGAGAATTTGCGAATGACGTGATGAAACATTCCCGGTGTACACTCGAGACCGCCGCTCACATTTGAACGCGGGCTTCTTGGAGGGTAATGGCGAGGTGGCAGGCGGCCAAGCCGGATTGCTGTTTGTTATGTAGGGGGGGGGGGAAATAAGGTCCTGCTTCAACACTGGGTCTGACTAATCTACCGCAATGGGCAAACCCGAGGCAAAGTCAAACAAATACAACACTATGTTTGGTATTTCTCTGTAAACATTTATGTAACATAGCTCGACAGGCTTCTCCGTTTTCAAAATCTGTTTATAGGGCCCCAACTGTAATCTTTCCACCGGGTTGTGTTTGTGTTGGTGGGATGACAACTGCATGTTTGCTAAATAACATTTTCGCGTGTGCCACAACACCTCTCTTCTTTCGAGAAAAATGTGTATAGCTCAACCGGAGCTCAGAGGAGTAGATTAAGCTTGTTTGTCTCCAACGCCGTATACAATTAACACCTTTAATTAATGTTGCCGTGTCAACTATGAAAAAATCACTTCCAACTTTCCCCTCTAAGTCCAATCATGTTTTGTATACCATATGTAGAAGGAAAAAAACCCTAAGATCATTCTTAATACGTCAAACGTTAGCTGCAACGCCTGCGGCAAGTGATTGCCGATTGTATAACAATGTCCCTTACATGGGTTTACATGTTTGTACTGTAATTGATCACTGTTAAAAACTAACCCATAGCCAAAGAGAATAACTGTACCAATTTTTTTTTTTTTTTAAATCAGCCCAGCACACGATTCGACCGAGTTAGCCGCCGACCGAATTAGCCGAAATCAATGGCGGCGGATGAGATCGACGAGCTCCGTCAGTGAAGTGAGGGTAAAATCGCCTACACCAGTCCAGCTTCTCCAAAGTAAAGATATTTTTGCGATTTCACTGGTCTTTTTGTGAACAGCGAATCGAAATACAAAAAAAAGGGACAACATTTTTTTCATTGTTTTAGAGCTACATTTGGAGGTCGTTGATCTGTCGTCTCTGTGCAGCTCGTCACTGTGTGGCGTCACAAGCAGGCACAGTTTGCACTGGAGCATCGCTTGACTAAGTTGTGAAAGAAAACAACAGACTCCAAATGTAACTGTAAAACAATTTTGTTTTTTTAGATTCGCTGTCTGTTCACAAAGAGATGGGTGAAATTGCTTAAATGTCTTTACTTTGGAAAGGCTTGAATGGTGTATGTCACCCGTCACTCAATGGCGCTGTCGTCAGCTTACTTTGATTTCGGGGAACTTAGTCAGAGGTGAACTGATTGGAAATAAATTGTACGGTGCTTCTCGTTTGGCTTTGGGTATTGCTTTAAACCATGACATTACGTAACAGTGCAAAACAAAAAAGTAGGTGTGAGTGAGAAAGGTGCTAGTTTCAC
This sequence comes from Merluccius polli, assembly GCA_030340625.1. Lineage (NCBI taxonomy): Eukaryota > Metazoa > Chordata > Actinopteri > Gadiformes > Merlucciidae > Merluccius > Merluccius polli. The sequence goes on along the minus strand of JAOPHQ010006271.1, from coordinate 28,086 downwards.
TGGAATGTCACCGCGGTTTAGTCATTTAGGACATTTTGATCTAAAGCGACTCTCGGTGAAACTTTAAATGTCATTAAGGAGCGGATGGAGGGGGGAGGGGGGGTTAGGCGGTTTTGCTCGAGGATGCATACAGATATTGGCATCTGAACCGACAGCCAATTTAAAATAAAATATGATTCACCAGACTTATGTCTTTGAGCTGTTTAAGTATCCCTTTGTGCTGGTAAGCTTCTCTTTGTGTCAGTGAGTATTTGTGTGCTGAGATACACCCATAACGACCGCAAAAACAAACAAATGCACGTTTTTGTTCGTTTTTTTTGTCGCTAAATGTACAGTGTTTGAAGTAGGTAAAGTATTTTCTGTCATAAAATGGTGTCATCTCTGCTCTGTTTGAACAGGTGAGGTTTGTTCGTTACCAGTTCTACTGGTTTCTTGTTGTTGTGAATAATGACACCATTATTGTACCATAGCTGTACTCTGACTGTTTTGTTATCTTTTTTCTTGAAAAAAAGAAATGCATTGAATGGAAAGATGTTGAGATCTACACACTTAGCAAAGAATGCAAAGCGATTACAGTGGAAAAATGTGACCTAACTTGAACCAACAAAAAAACTGATATCCGAAACTAAAATCTGTTATCTGGTTGAAAACTCCATACGCTCTATAGACCCAATAAAAAATGATTTATATATTTATTAATGGCATGATATCATAGCCGAGGGTGAGGTCAATATCCACGCCGACAAAATGGTTGCTATGGTGAAATCCTAAATACATCCTGGTTTTGTCGGTGTGGTTAGATTTTAATGTGGAAACAATTTATAAAAGGGTGGAAAATAGAACAGAAGACGAGAAATATAACCTTTATATCAGTATAAAGATCTCCAGGGAGCTACATTTGTTAGTTTAGCGGTTGAGATTATATCCACATTTTACATTTCCTCAGACTTTCCTATGAATCAGATGATGGATAGGATGGTGATTCTATCACCGGAAAAAAAAAAAAAAATGAAACACTCCCATCGCCAAAAAGTATTTCATAAGAGCAACTCAACTAAACTAGAAGCTACAAACGCTATACCTACTTCCATCTTTGGTCAACCACCCAACAAGGCTGTCGCACGCAGCGAACCAAAGCATTTGTTTCCCTACGTTTGCGTGTTGACACCTATGCAGACAGGGCCACATACGGCAAAGCCACAGGTCCCGCTGGCCTGGATTGCAATAAGGTCTTGTTAAGGGTAAATTGGCTGAATGTGTGTCCAATCCTCCCCCCCACCCCACTTCCCCCACTTCCCCCCACCACCATAACCCTTCCTCGGCTGGGTGCGGAGAGGGTGGGGGACTGTCTCTGGAGCAACAGCTGCTACCAATGGCAAAGCTTGTGTTTTTTTACACAGCCGCTCTCCACTTAAACGGTGTGACCAAGGTCTTTCCAAAATAGGCCCACACTCCCATGCAGAAATAGATAAATGGAGATCTCTGGCAAAGGGCAGCAGGTTTGAGGCGGGGGACTGAGGGTAAGGAGGGGGACTTAGGGTAAATGGAGGGGGGGGAGACAGGAATGAAGTGCTGAAAGACCGGGAGGAAAATATAAACAAAAATTGGTTTCATCCGACAGTCTATACGTGAACCAGTGAGACATGACTGGGGTCAGGGGTGTGTGTGTCCCTCACACACCCCCGGTGTTATTACCAGTGTCGGTCTGTGGCCATATCTCTTGGAAAACAAATTTTCCCTTCTCTCCTTTTCTTCTCTCTGTTCTCTCTCTCCCATAGTGTCTCTTCCTCCTCCCGCTGTGTGTGTGTGTGTGTGTTGGTGTGGGAGGTGGGGGGACTGTGTGTGTGTGTGTGTGTGTGTGTGTGTGTTGGGGGCAGGCAGGCAGGCGGCGGTCTCTCCGGGGTGGTCATCATCAGTCCATAAATCCTTTAAGCAGAAGTCGCCATGGATCCTCCTCAGACGCCAGCGCACAATATGTATCTTCATCTCACCCAGCACAGTCACCAGCCACCTGCTTTGTCTCTGTTTACCACACACACACACACACACACACACACACACACACACAGAAACACACACACACTGAAACACACACACACACACACACACACACACACACACTTGCGCGCCCCTCCCTGTTCGCTTTGTGAACTTAATAAAAGCTGCCATTAAGCAGCGCTTCATCTGTTTGGTTCCTAATCTGCCTTATAGGCACCATGTGACCACATATGCAGAACACACCTGTCGTGTGTTCCTAGCCCTGATTGTTCCCTCTCCCAACTGCCACGTAGCACACACACACACACACACACACACAACCTGTTCCTGGCACATCACAACGCAACATATGACATAGGTCGCCTGTCAACAAACGCACAAACTTACACACACCGCTAAAGATTTGCACATGCGAGCACACGCACACGCACACACGCGCTTGAAAGCTTATTTTCGTAAGAAGATATGCATGGAAAAGGTTTCGAACGGTCATGGTTCCCTCTGATCTTAACTCCAAAAGACATGAGTGTCGAAACAAGCCTACAATTTTCAGTATATTTTTTTTATTTTATCGAGTGAAAAGCAACAGCAGTCATTTTTCTTGCATAAGACATGCAGGAACATAAGGGTGACATAGATATAGCACAACAGAGAGACAATACAGCATACAAACAGTAACGCTGTGAGAGCTGCCAACACAAGAAAGTAAACACTCGGTTTGTTCCTCCATTCGCCTCACTTGTTACTTCTCTTTTCACATTTTTAAAATGTTCCTTGCAGAGTTTCCCAATCTCCCCCTCACTAAGCGTGAACTTAAAGATGGCTTTTGGTCCAAAAGTGCAAAGTCCCAGGAATACAAGTTCACCCCCCCCCCCCCCCCCCCCCCAAGCCGTCCACAACACAGTGGTACACCTTTATCATATCACACTAAATAAACAGAAATATATTCCCCCTCGCATCTTTTTTTACATAATCTTTTTCCTTTGTTAATTAAAACACAGCCACACAAAGCCATGGCTTCTGCAGTGGCCAACGCACAATTTGGAGGTCGTTTCCGTCTGGATCTATTTTTTTTTCTGCGTGTAATATAATTTTCATGTTTAGTTTTTTTTTTCCTCCCCCTGCTAGATTATATACAGGATGCCAGCTGGCTGACAGATGGTAATGCCTTTATCATTTTTTTTTTCTTTCTTTTCTTTATTTTGTATTTAAAGACACACAAGGAAGGAGAGGGAGGAAGGACAGGAACAGCTGTAGACAGGGGGGGCCAGGGGGGCCACAGACATAACCTACACACTGACCACCCGGGACCACGCTAGCACATGGCTCAGGGATAAAATAACCCAGAAAAAAATGAATGTCGTCCATTATTATCGAACAAGAACCAGGGTGGCGTCGTATTAGTGGTAACAGACTTATTAAGCTCTGATAGGTTTTTTTTCCCTTTCCCTCCCTTTCCTCTGTCTGAGGGCCGGTTGAGGCCCCAGTGGGTCTGATTCTTTATGCAGACGATTTGCTTTAAAGACTGGAACGAAGCTGGGGGGGGGGGGGGGGGGGGGTTGGGAGAGTTATGTGGGGGGTGGGGGGGGGGGGGGGGCGTTGGGAGGGAGAAGACGGACCATCATGTAAGAATCAAATCATGGACGGCTATGTTAGAGGGCCACCGCTGTTTTCCAGTGGTGTGTTAGTGCAGCGTCTGTCTGCCTGTCTCTCTCAGAGAGAGAGACCAGACACACACACACACACACACACACCAAGCTTTCTTAAATGGTACCACAGAGAGAGAGACTACAGCTGTGAATCATATTGCCTGTGCTTCTCCCGCCTCATCCGAGCAATACAAAAGGAGTACATTCTGTATGTGTTGTTATAATAATTCATAATTTCTTTATTGTCAATTCTTTACAAATTCCGCTATTTTACAGACGCTCGTGCACACACCCGCACACACCTACACACATACACACACGCACACACACACGCACACGCACACACACACACACACACACACACAAACGGTATTTATTCAAGTGTACATGGTCTCCCAGGTCAATAACTATTGTGACAATATAGAATTAAACAAGGAAGTGATGCTTGCTGACCTGCTTTTGAGTCCAGAGACACATCACAGACTGTCAATGAGGCATGCACACCGCAAACTAAAAGAAACCAAATCATTGTAATTCATGAAAAAAAAAAAAAGCACACAAACACACAACACGCACACAAAAATGACAAACAAAAAAATAAAATAAAACATTGTTAAATAAACCAGGAACATAAATTCAAGGGCAATTCAAATCAGTGTTTTTTTGTAAGTATGGGCTTTAGCATTGTTTTGGAAAATGTAAAAAGGATTTTGCGATGTAAGAATGAACAACGTAAGAAGAGGACATTTCTATTGCTGCCAATGTGATGGTATGGACAGAGCCTTAGGTCGTCTTTCATTTACAGGAAAAGAGACTGTCACACACACAAGCAAACTAGGGTGAGGCTATTTCACTTTTTTACTTTTTTATTATTTATTTCTCCTTTTTACGTTTTCTTTTTAAATGAAGCTGTTCATCAAAGAGCATTTTGATCATATATTGTTTTTTTGTAGTTTTTTTTTACAGAGGAAAATACTGTACAACCCTTTTTCTTCTCAAAACAATATTGTGAGGAATATCAGTTACACACATTATTCCTATAGTACGATGATTTCTTTTTCCAATGCCAAGTTCAGGAGATAATTTATAATGTCCACTCCTCTGTCTTAAACATTCGCTCGGTACAAAACCAAAGGGTGTCTTTGACAAGTTTTGTAATTCGGTACTACAGTATTTGAGCATTGCAGTGATCTTTCAAAGGTTATTCAAATCACAGTTCGCATTAGTGTTGTATTTTTTTTTAAGGGCTCCACCTTTTCCACAAGCCCGTTTTCACGTCTAAAAACCGCCCGATCACAGAAGTAAATAAAACCAGTCTTTAAATAAATCACAGAACAACTTTGCCACACTAACATCTATTTTGTGCATCAAAGCAAACTTAAAACTAAAAACAAACATCTTAAAGCAAATGTCCCTGTTAAAAGATAAATGTCATGTTTTGAGAAGGTAAAAATAAACCTAAAAAAGTGCAATAACACCCTAATTTTTTTTCATTGGAAGGTCACATAAATATTAAATAAAAACCGTTACACGAGCGCAACCGCAGCCATAGTGAATAGAGTACAAAACACTCCCTCGCCGAGGCGTCGTGTTCAAGGTCTGTACATTTTAAACACGCTCGCTCTGATGCCTTTTTTTTTTTTTTTTTTACTCTCGACACTATTTCCTCTGGTCTGTTTCTGGACCGCCTGGCTCTATGCTCATTAGTCGCAACCTCACCCGCAAAACAAACAAAAAAACAACAACAAACAAAAACAATCAAACAATGCCGATATGCTTCTGACCAACAGCACAACGTAGAACGAAATTAAAACGCAAGTGATGCAAACGGTAACAAAAATAGCTTTAAATATCTTTTTCAGCATCTATCCAACCTCATAAGCATAATCATCATCATCATCATGGTTATCATCATGGTTATCATCATCATCATCATCATCATCATCATCATCATCATCATCATCATCATCATCATCGTTATCATCATCGTTATCGTTATCATCATCATCATCATCATCATCATCATCATCATCATCATCATCGCCGGCTAATATAAAAGTGCACTATCCATAGACAAACTTGATTCCTCAACGGATGTAGGGAGGGAAACAGGGAGGTGAAAATTACAAGAGCTTGGTTATTTTGTCGTTGTGCTAGTGAAGGGCATTGAGCAGAAGATCAGAGAGGTCTACACTGACTGCTTGCCAAACGGGGTCTGAACAGGCATCCATCCTACAGCTCAGAACTGGCCGCACAGTCGCTGGTCGTAAAGCTCCACATGTCATGAAAAAATACATAAAACACCTTTTAACTGGTGACGGGAGAGAGAGAGAGAGGGAGAGCGGGGGAGAGAGAGAGGGAGAGAGAGAGAGAGAGAGAGAGAGAGAGAGAGAGGGAGAGATGCCGAAGCAGTGTGTAAACTCTTGCTCTCAATGTTTAATAATAATAATAATAATAATAATAATAATAACAATAATAATCATCATAATCATAGTAGTAATAATAAGAATAAGAATACAGATAAAACTATCAAACTTTTGAGCACATTCTGTTTTAAAGCTTACCCTCAGTGATCTGTTTCCCTATAATATTGGCCGGGCCACAGCAGTCGACTGCAAAACCAGCAACTTCCTTTTTGTATATCAACATCCTGACACATACTTACATATAAAGTTATATATATAGAGAGAGTTGTTTTTTGTTTTTCTTAAGATTTTTTTTTCCACACACAAAAAGTGAACCGAAAAACAAAAAAATAAAATAAATTAAAGCCAAACATGCACGCACACAAAAAGACTGATGTAGTAGTAAAATGTATACATTGCTGCCCCCCCTCGCGTAAAAGAGGGCCTAATTCTTGGTGTCTTCGTTCATCTTTTAATGCATAATTGAATTAATAATGTTGGTCATCTTGTAAACATCATAATAAATCATTTTGGGCCATCACATCTCCGTGTTGTATTTTTTTTTTTCTCCATTTATTTATTACTTTTTTTTTTTTTTTTGCATGTCCTTGTCATCTCCAAGTGTCTCTAAACATGATAAATGAGGCCACGCAATTTCAGTTTGTTTGTTTGTTCATAGTTTACACACAGGCTTATTGTTCCCCTTCCTAGAGGCCTGGCTGCGCCTCGCGCTCCTCCCTCTGGGAAGTGTCAGTGTGGTTGACGGAAGCATGAAAACGTTCCCCATTGTCCTTCCCGGCGTCTGGCTCAGCCGTTGAATCTTCATTCGAGTCGGTGTTGAGGTCCTCCTCCACCTCCTCCTCCATCTCCTCCTCCTCCTCCTCTTCCTCCTCGTCGTCATCCTCCTCCTCCTCCTCCTCTTCCTCCTCCTCTTCCTCCTCCGCGTTGGCCCCCTCCTCGGGGGAAAGGTCGTCCTCCGTGGGGCCGGACGCCCCGCCTCCGGTGGGGTCCTCCTGCGCTCCACGCAGGCCCAGCGGGGGCTGCTGTGCCGCGTGGGGGTGAGGGTGGGGGTGTGGGTGGTGGTGGTGGGGCCCCGCGGCGGCGGTGCTGGCGGCGGCGGCGGCCATGGCGGCCATGGCCGAGTTGTGGTGCATCTTCTTGCTGAGGTCCAGTGAGTCGCCGAGGCCCAGGCCGGCGGCCGCGTTCTTCAGGAAGAACAGGGAGCTGCCGGCGGCGTTGGTGCCCAGGTTCAGGGAGCCGTCCAGGCTCACCGAGGAGGAGGAGGGCGGGTACGGGTGGTCGTACTCGGACGCCATGCCGACCGGCGGGTACAGCATGGGGGAGCCGGCGTTGTTCCCGTGGTGGGGGAGGCCGTGGAGGCCGGCGGGGGAGGGAGCCGGGAGAGCCATGGCGGCCGCTGCTGCCGCCGCCGCCGCCGCCGCCGCCGCTGCTGTGGAGGCGGCGGTGTGGGGCATCCCTGACATCCCGCCGCCCAGTCCTCCGTGGTGGTGGGGGTTGTGGTGGGGGTGGGGGTGGTGAGGGTGGGGGTAGTGGGGGTGAGGGGGGTGGTGGCGGCCCGCCTCCTGGTTGGGCGAGGCGGACGCCAGCTCGCCGCGCTCCTGCTTCTCGTGCTTGCGCTTGTGGGAGTCCATCTGGGACATGCCCACCACCGTGTGCTTGCACTCGGGGAAGGTGCAGTGGAAGTGCGAGCACTTGAGCTTGTACTTGCAGTCGGCCACCTCGCAGTCGGCGCTGGAGCTGAACTGGCAGAAGCCGGCGGCGCTGATCACGTCCTGCTTGCCGTGGTGCTTGCGGTGCGCCGTCACCTTGGTGCTGTCGGTGCAGCGGAAGCCGCAGCGCAGGCAGTGGAAGTGGGTGCTGTTGCCGGAGAACTGGCAGTCGGCGAAGTGGCAGCTGAGGGTGGACTTGAAGCGCTTGAAGTCGTCCAGCACCAGGTTGTCGACGCGGTCGTGGTGCTGCGCGTGCTTGTACATGTGCGTGCGGCCGCAGAACTTGTAGCCGCAGTTCTCGCGCGTGCAGTGGTAGTGGGTGACCTTCAGCGAGAACTGGCAGTTGAGGTCCTTGCAGTTCTCGTAGAGGTCGTAGCGCCGGAAGCCCTCCAGCATCATGCCCTCGTCCAGCATTTTGCGCGAGGACGCCGTCTTGCTGCGCTTGCCGAACGGCGACATGTCCTCGATGATCCAGAAGCGCTTCTTGGCGCCGGTCGCCGTGGGGATGGAGATGGTGTTGCCTAAAAGGGGTGCGTAGAGGGGGGAGGGGGGAAACAACAAGAGATGAGACACAGGATCAGCCGGTGAACAAAACAACGCCCCCCACAACAAGCTATTCGCGTGGCCAAGAGATCTTGGCCGGGACCCCGGTGTGTGGCTTTCCTGCTCAGCCAGAACAGGGCTTACAGCTGAGTTAGCGCACAAGAGCTCCAGATCTGTCTCATTTATTTATTTGTTGTTCTTAACGCCTGACGATATGATTAAGAGGAGGGCAGGGGGAAGTAATTCATTGAAGAACAGGACACTTTTACAGTGGCCTGCCTCCAATCAGAGGCCGAGTTGTGGGTATTAACCTGCTCCGGTTCCCTGGATCATGTGAGCCCTTTGCTGTGTGACAGGAAGCAGCTCAACATCAAAAAAATTAAGTCTTGACTCAAATAGTGTTCTTTGGTTAATTAAATCTTCTTTTTTTCATTTCTAAAGGCTGGCAAATATCAGCCTTCAGTCGAATAACGGGACAAACAAAAGACAAGCTCCCTTAAATCCAGCACTAACTAAAATCACTAACGCTGATCACTCTCACTTGGGACTTTGCAACTGGACCTTGCATGCACTTTGAATGTGTATCATGAGGTATTGTATCATAAGTATGCATGCTGACAAAGTGTTTGTTATTTGTGTTGTTTTCAAAGTACAAAACGCATTTTCCATGACGATCGTGCGGAGCTCGAACAGTGGCTAGCTGCTGGCGCACGCACAGAGTTATCACACACACGGCTAACATCCTGTACCGGACTCAATTCAAAGTGACAGCTGCAGTGTTGGATTGCGCGGGCGATAAGTACCTGCAGCATCCTGCACTATAGGGACGTCATTTTTAACCGGAGACGGAGTGGCAATGATGGGGCTGAAAGCCGGTGTGTTGGTTGGCATGACAACAGTGGCTCCCAGAGAGGCGCTGAGCAGAGAGTATGACAGACAGGATGGAGAGAGGAGGTATGGGAGCGAGGAGAGGGGAGGCCGGAGGAGGGCCGGGGGGAGGGAGGTGGCCTGCGCCTGGAGGCCCGGCTGGGGGGCCGGGGAGGAGTGAGGAGGAAGGGGGTGTAGAGGTAGAGGAGGCGGTGGAGGAGGAGGAGGTGCGGTGTGGGAGGCGGTATTGTCGGCAGGGGTGGAGGGAGGGTCGGTGGTGGTGGTGACGGGGCAGCCTTGTCCTGGAGAGACAGGTTGACCAGAGGAGGAGGAGGAGAAGAAGAAGAAAAGAAGGTGGAGGACAAACACAGAAAGGAGAGAAACGGGGACAAAACAGACGGAAAGATGTGACAACAAGAGCCAAGTTACACAGAGACAAACACACACACACACAGACACATAGAGGGATGGGAGGTAAAAAGGGAAAAGATAAGAGAATGATACAAAATGAAGGCCAAAGACAAGTAACCCAAACACCAACCCAAGCCACAACGTTGGGAGCAGTGGATAACATTGGCAGAGGAACGCAGAGGAAAGTTAGATTAAAAAAAAGGGGGGAGGAGTATGTGTGTCTTTACTGAGTTTTGGGGCAGAAATAGCTAACCCTGTCCTATCTTTAGCCCTTTATTTGGACAAACCTACACACAGAAGTGCTTAATCAGCGCAAAAAATGTCTAGTCCACAGGTGTCTTGATGACGTTTGGATGAAAAGAAAGTATGGTTTGCATTAATGAGTAACAGAGCTCAAAGTGTTGATGTAAATACTCATTTTTAAGAACAAAGCGTATTGTTCAATAAAAATGCAAAAATTCTGGTCAAAAATCAGTCCACTAATGAAAAATGAAATGACAAAAATTTCTACAATACTGGTGACACGTAATGACGACAAAACCAAAATGTCCTTGCTCAACTTCCTGTATCTAAATACACACGGCGACTATCACCCAACGCACATTGACAACAGTTGACACACAGACAAGTCAATCGACCAATCAGCAGCGCATTCTTCTTCCTTCCAACAAACTCACCTGCTGGGGACCCTTCGTTTCCCACAGGTGTGCTGGTACAGCTGCGGTCCTGATTGGAGGACTCGGAGGAGAGGCCCAGGGGGCTGCCGCCGCCCATGTAGTCCATGTAGTCGTCGGTGTCGTCCATGAGGCCGCCGTACCCCGAGGTCAGGCCGGGCTGCTGGCCCCCCATGGGCCCGGAGGTCAGGCCCGAGGTCAGGTGCTGCATGTCCTCCGACCTTTGACCTCCGAGGGACATCGCCTGGGAAGAGACACCACACACGTTACGCACCGCGTCACCGCACAGTATATGTCGCCGGTGCGTGTGAGGGACGTGTTGTGCAACAACTATTTTGGAGGATTGTGAACATCCAAACGACTTCACGTCCATAATGAGAGAGAAACGGAGAAAAAAGGAACCGATAAAACTAGAATGCCAGGTGCATTGTGTACATATTGTGACTTGTCTGTACTATGATAGGGATGTATTTTAATTACAGGAACTACCGTCTATAATTGATGTGCTGATGTACAGAATGTGCATTTTTTGTTTCTCGCAAGAGAAGGTATTGTTATTGCTGAAGGTAAGGTGTCTATTGAGACACGCGTCATGAGAATCTGTGAGGTGGTGAGAAACTTGTTTTTTTATTCTCTCCTGCTAAGCCAATGTAACAGTCACCAAAACCAGTTTTTCAGTTTCACTCAAAACCTTTTTTGTATTGTTGTTGTCCCCACCAACGTCTCAGTAATAGCAGAGCCTCACAGTCGTCTGTGTGTGTGTGTGTGTGTGTGTGGGGAGGGGTGGGGTGGGGTGGGGTGGGGGGGGCTGTGTACCTGGGATGATGGGACTCGGTCAAAGTTTTTTCCCAGCATCCTCCGCATGTGCTTGCGGGCGTGCGAGGTCATCTGGTGTTTCAGGAGGAAGGAGAACTGGCAGCCCTCTCGGATGCAGTGGAAGTGGCTGTTCAGTTGGTTGTACTTACAGCCTGGGGAAAAAAAAAAGAGCGGGAAATTTAGCGGACAAACAACAATCAATAGGTGAAGGGGTTTTACAGAAAAGTTAATTTTTCTGTAAAATGTGTGTGAAAGATTAAGAAAATAGCCCGAATAAAAGTAATACGGTAGAATTTTGTAGTGTTTGGGGTATAACAGGTCAAATTAAATCGCATATTTTGCTCATTTTTCTGCCATTTTCCGCAACGACGCAAACAGTCCCCTTATCAAATTGTTTTCCGTTAAAATGTGTGCGAACGGCGGAAAAAAACAACAATAATAAATGAACGACGGTAAGTCTCTTGACATGTTGACATCGCCGGCAGGAGAGAGTGATCGTCTCGCGCAGTGTTTTGCGAGCGCCTGTGTACCGTAGGAGGAATATTAGATCACACCAGTGTCATACTGCGCTAGTGTGGGCTTCTGTGGACTAGACCTGTGGAGCTCTTTTATTACATAGACATGCTTTATTCAATTAGGAATTTACATAAATAAATTCTCATTTTCGCACAGCTAATAATAACACACACAGAGCCCTGCAAACCTGCAAAGTAAATACACAATTATTACCATATTAAATTCATTTCTCAAAAGTCTCCAACATTGTCATCTTTTCACCTTTTTTTTTTCTCCGGTCGACAATGTCTGTTGTCTGTTGTTTTTTTAAATTTTTTATTATAATCTTCTGCTCTTTTCTCCTGTTTTTTAAAACCCAATTCTCGCTCTAATTGCTTTATGATTTCAAATTAAATGAATGTTTCATTCCGTGCCTGTTAATCAAATAGCATCATATAAAAAAAAAAGAGAGGCAAGGAGGAAATAATTGAAAGAGTGACACGGTGAGCGGGTGCCAGCATGTCAGTAACCATGGCGCCCAACGAAGGGCACACAGCAGGTACGAAGGTGCGTCACGTGTATCATCGTCATAGCTTTCTGTTGTGCACACACACACACACACACACACACGCACAAGTGTCTTTTAAACGCCCAGAGCTAAGCAAATAACCGGTAGCTACGCCCCCCCCCGCCCCCAACCCCCCCACACACACCAGGGAGAGCCTTTTGTGAGCAGCGGGTAACATGGGCAGCGCTGCTCAGTTTAATGTTGCTGCCATGGATACGAGCACGCCATCAATTCTTTATGACCCCGAAAGGCGGTGGTAATCCTTACTCTGTGTTGTGTGTGTGTGTGTGTGTGTGTGTGTGTATGCGTGTGTGCAGATAAAACAATACAGCTGGGAGATCAAGCTGAGGACAAAACCAGCTGTTTAAGGTTTGTTTTCAGTTTGCTTTGTGTGCTTTGTGCTTTGTGCGTGTCTATATGTTTGTGTGTGTGTGCTTATGCATCTGAAAAGCTTGTGTCACTAACTGAAAAAAAAAAAAAAAAGAGCGAGAGATCACTTTTAATTCATTTCTGTGATGGCGGTGGCGGGCTGCGCCGCAAACGTAAACAGGCTCAACCAGACAAGCTGGATAATTAACAAACACAAACCTAATTGCTCATTTGTGACAGGGGCTAAAGGAGAGGGAGAACCACCAGCGTCTGATTGCCCTCCTTCTCTACATGACTGTCGGTGCGACGCCGGGCCGCCGTGCCCCACGGGGAGGTGTGCGCGCAGGGGGGGGGAGGGGGGGGGGGGGGGGGGGGGGTGCTGGGGCGTGCACCAGCCAAACGTCAACATCAACAACAACAACAACGCCGGGCAAGAGGCAGGCTTGTTTCCACAGCGGCGCGCGGATGTGGACTGCGATACACCGCGATGGAGGAGAAACCGCTTTCTTTCCCCTCGTAGAAAGCGGTTTCTCCTCCGTCGTGGGGAGGGGGGGGGGGCGTCCCCTGGTGGGGGGGGGGGGTTCACCTGCGCTCCAAATGTTCACGCACGGACGCGCGTGCACGCGCAATAGAAATTCAATCTACGCCGTCCCTGAGTTTTAACACTTGGAACCCCGGGTATGTCTCTACCCCGGGGGTGTAGAAGGTGCGTGAGTGAGAGAGAGCGAGAGAGAGAGAGAGAGAGAGAGAGAGAGAGAGAGAAAGAGAGAAAAAAAGGAGAATGAGAAAGAAAAAGTGAGAATGAGAGACAGAGAGAAAGAAAAAGCAAAAGGGGGAGAAGGAGAAGACAAGAAGACAAAAGGAGAGAGAGAGAGAGAGAGAGACAGAGATAAAGAGAGAGAGAGAAGGAGAAAGAAAGAAAGAAAAAAGAAAGAAAATGAGAGAGACATATATATATATATATATATATATAGAGAGAGAGAGAGAGAGAGAGAGAGAGAGAGAGAGAGAGAGAGAGAGAGAGAGAGAACAATAGAAAACAGAGTGCAGTGCACAAAGACTAGAAGGCAAACACGACATTGAAAAGAAAATGGCGGCTGGTGCAGAACCCACTTTGTCCCCACTGCTCACCCATCCTCCCGCACTCCTCTCGCTTGGTAAAGTACTTGAAGCCGTTGGCGGCGCGGCGCTCGGCCTTCTCGTGCTTCTTGACGTGCCAGGGCAGCTTGGTGGTGATGTTGGTGACGAAGTAGCAGCCGGGACGCAAGCAGTGGTAATGGCCGCGCATTCTGAACTCGCAGTGCTGCAGGGGGAAACACACACACACACACACACACACACACAAACACACTTAATATATGCTATCTCGTCTGGGAGTTTTACGACCCAAATGTGAATGTCAACGTGTCTGAAACCACAGCGAGACCTATGGATGACAAAAGAAACTTGACTTTAAATCCGGTTTGCTTGTTTTGTTTCTTTACCATAGAGGAACACAGACTGATATTCGTCTAGGCCTAGTTTTCCCTCAAACGAAAGCTTCGCCACCACCTCTACCTTCATCCACCCCTTCCCCCTCTCCCAAAAAAAACCTCCTCTCACATGTCTGCACCCCACCATCTGTCTGCATCTCCCCCCCCCCCCCACCACCCAGTTCCCAGAGGATTGCTCCAAATAAGATCTGCTCAGTTTAGGAGGTGGAGGCTATGAAGAAAGAGGGAGGGAGGGAGGGAGGGGGGGGGGGGGGGGGGGGGGGTGTATTTTTGTGAGAGGGTTGATTTTCGACACATTAATGAATTCATTTAAATGGCTCTCCAAATACGGCCCTCATGAGAGAAGGCAGGGCTGCCATTTAGCTTTCATTTGCCATGCATTCCCCGGCTTTTTCGCCTTATTCCAGACAGCCTTGTTTACTGTGCGGGTGACAATGATTTATTGGGCAATATCAACTAAATTGGCCTTTTCTGAGCGGAGAAGGCGGCAGTCAAAATGACATCATTGACATATAAACAGGCATTACGGCTGCGAGTCAACTGTCTTTTTCTCTCCCTCTCGTACCGTGGAGGGAGAGAGAGCGCGAAAGAGAGAGAGAGAGAGAGAGAGAGGAAGAGAGCGAGAGGGAGAGAGAGGGAGAGAGCGAGAGAGGACACGAGGGAGGAAAAGCATTGAGTCAAATAAGCCCAAACACAGGCCTAATGGACGGCATACGTCATGGTTCTTAAAAAAACCCTGGGACGAGACATCGAAAGGGGGCCCCTGATTCAGCAGCCCCAGGGGGCCGGTGGATGTCAGGTGGAGGTGCTGGGGGGTTGGGGGGGGTGAGGATGTTGTCACAGAGTTTGCACGCACCTGGTTGGGACACAGGCACTGGAGAGAGAAGTAGGAGAACTGGTCGCGGACGTTGACCAGGTTGTTGTTGGGGTTGATGTGGTCCAAGCAGTGGGACTCGGCCTTGCCCGACGTCTTGCACACGTACTTGCAGTTCCCGAACAGACAGTGGAAGTGGAACTTGTTGGAGTACTTGCAGTCGGTGGCCAAGCATGGATCACTAGAGAGAGAGAGAGAGAGAGAGAGAGAGAGGTTGGTCAGTGCCAAGTTGGCTACAACAGAGACATTAGAGACCTTGGTGTTGAGTAGATGGGAGCATGCGCCATCGTATTGACATTCACATTGAGTCATTGAGCAGGTCACGCTTTTATCCAAAATGACAAGTGAGGGCTGAGAGCCGAGAGCCAATCGAGGCAAACGGACTTTGGAATAACAGCGGGTTACAGTGACATAGATACGTGTCATTAAAGGACCAGGTCAGGGGTTGGGGGGCATCGTGCTCAAGGATGCCTACAGGTTAGACGAACCCAGAACCTTTCGGATTGGGAGTCAAACACCCTCCGCCTCTTAAACTGGACCACCAGTATCCTACGAAACAGTTTTTATTTTTTTTAAACGGTGCCGTACTTCTCCTGGAACTGCAGGAAGCCCGGCTTGACCTGGGGCTTGGCGTTCTCCAGGGAAGTGGTGGCGAGGGCCGAGTTGGCCGGCAGGTTGGGCATGGAGGCCGGCATCTGGGGGATGCTGCCGGCCAGCTGCTTCCAGGCCAGCAGGGAGGAGGAGGAAGAGGAGGAGGGCGGCGGAGGGGAGCCGTAGCCGCCGGTGGAGGACAGGTTGGCCACGTCCATGGCGGCCATCATGGGGCTGTTGGCCATGGAGACGGGCGCGGCGGGCTGCAGGGCGGTGCCGTCGGAGGACTCCTTGGACTCGTTGAGCGACGGCTCCGACTTCACCTTCATGGAGGCACGCAGGTGGAAGCTGGCCAGGAGGAGGAGGAGGAGGAGGAGGAGGAGGAGGAGGAGGAGGGGAAGGAGGAGGAGGGAGAAGGAAACGAGAAGTTCAGGCTTTCTGGTGTGTCGTTGATTAACGGCGCGCTGACACAATTCCCACCATGGTTCTTCTCAGTTTGAAGTTGTGAAACAGTTTGCATAGAAACAGTTTATACAACGCAAACAAAAGGTTAGGAGCCTTTATTCTATACCCCTGGGAAAAAAACGATTTACAAGTAAAAATTCTCATGTCATTAATCAAAAAAGTTATACAATTATTTTTCATTGAAAACTATAATATATACATATATATAGTAAAAAAACACAAAAAAATGCATATTTTTTAAAAATTGCTTGATCATATATTTAATCCTATTTATTTTGACCTATGACCCCGGGCAGGTGAGCTCTTACTTGGCGTGTTTGACGGCTCCGTCCACGGTGCTGAAGAGTGCCCCACAGTCCTCCACCAGACAGTGGAAGTGGATCTTCTGCAGGAAGTCACACTGGGCCTCGCAGTAGTCATTTGTGTCAAACCTGAAGACAAGCAGGACACACCACCATGCTTCATCTGCTTGTTGTGCAATAGTGGTGGGAGGTAGTAACTAACATTTACTCAAGTACATTCACTCAAGTACTGTACTTATGTATGTATTTCTATTTTCTTCCACCTTATACTCCACTACATCCCAGAGGAAAATATTGTACTACATTTATTTGACAGCTTTAGTCATTTTATTTTTGTCAATAAGGCTTTATTGGTCCCTGGGAGGAAATTCACAAGCTACCCAGCAGTATGTAAAGTAATATATAAAAAATATATAAATAAATTAAAATGAGCTTCACCTTTACCAGCTGCAACATGAAAGCACTTAAATGCAGCATATTCTGATGCTCATACTGATGCTGTACTATGAGTATTTCTACAGTGTGGTATTACTATTTTTACTTAAGTAAAAGATCTGAGTATTTCTTCCACCACATGACGTGGTGGATGTGTTGATCTGATGTATTCATATTTATACTATGGTGTTACTATTAGGTCATTTACCAGATGCTTTTATCCATAGCGATGTACGGTGATTTTTTTCATATATTTGTCATTAATGGCCAGGTAGTTGTTAGACATCTTGCTCAAGGATGCATATAGACAGGCTGTGGACATTGGGGTTCGAACCCGGATCCTTTCGGAACCTTTGGTAGTCAAACACCCGAACCACTACACTATCCTAACCCAGAATCTCCAGTTTAAACTCTCTCTCTACACTGAAACTTTCTGTAAATGAAAATGGTCAGTGTTTGCATATTACTCACTGACTTGGAATCCAATTTGAATTGCATTTCCTCCACGCCAGCGGCAATGGAAATCAGAATTGACCAAAGAATAGGGACTAATATGATTCAACACGCTTTCCCCCAGCGTCTAGATGTGGCGTACCTGCGGAGGTAGGTCCTCCAGATCTCGGCAGGCTTCTCGGCCTGCTGCCTCCTCATGATCCTGCTCAGGTACTGGGCCGCCTCGGAGCCGTCGGGCCCCGGGCCCCCCTCCAGCTCCGTCTTCAGGGTCATGGCACTGAAGAAAGCCGGGTTCACCTGGGACATCTGTAGTGTGCACGCGCGCGCACACACACACACACACACACACACACAGGCACACGCAAGGAAGACAGATAGGAGGGGTTAGGCACGCACAGGTGGGCTGAGACATGCGTGTGTGTGTGTGTGTGTGTGTGTGTGTGTGTCGGAGTGCACCTGCACACAGGCTTACACACAGGCATGCACACACAGGCATGTTTTAGAACACACACAGGCAGCCACATAATATACATAATCATACACATCAAACATACACAACCCCCCCCCCGAACATCCTGGACTTGTGCTTGAGAGGAAGCCAAGAGATACATGTGTGTGTGTTATAATAAGCTACAGCCAGCAGGCCTCTGATGTGAGACGGTGGTGTTGGTGGTGGTGACCTGGAACGCCGCCGCTAAATAGGATGACATGACTGGGGGTGGGGGGGTGGGGGGTGGGGTTCAATTCAACTACTGGCTTTGTGGAGTGTGAAGCCCTAGTGAAGACCTAATCCCCAGACAGGGAGTACAAATAAATAAAGAGGGTCCACGCTTAAGGCACTGGCGCTAACACCGGCCATGTAGGCACTACACGCCTTGTAGCAGTCAGCGCCCCCCCCCCCCCCCCCCTCTGCCTTTCACTTCCCTGTCTGTCTTTCACTGTCTCGTCCATAAAAGGAATGAAAAAAAACAAAACGGCGATGGATAAATAAGGCCGGGTGGTGGGTCATTAAATCACCCATCCGAACCCCTCCTCTTCCCCATTTGTATCACTCACTGCAAGATGTATGGGGAAAGAAGTAAGAAAAACAACAACAATGTCCACTTTAATCATCCCGCAAAGACAAACAAACGTGCGTTTAAGTACACCATAGGCTGACAGGTTTACTCTGCCAGCACATGTGACGTTGATCGCTAGCTCTCCCTCCCTCCTCTCACTTTTGAATCGATGCATTTACCAACTCTGGGCCGGGATGAATGTAGTGGAAGAGGAGAGAGAGCGAGGAGGAGAGGGAGAAAGACGGAGAGGGAGAAAGCGAGAGAAAAGGTGTAGGACGTCCAAAAAAAAAAAAGAAATGTAGTAAAAAATAATAAGTCTTCGAGTTTAAAAAACAGCTCATCAAAAAACAAACATCTCAATATATCTGGCAAGACAGCCCAGTGCGGCTTCATTACTTTAATTTGTGAGAGGTGCGGCGAAAATTACACTCTATGAAAAATGGCTGGAAAATTTAAATGATACAAACTCATCTTATTAGCGCTGGAACATTAAAAAACAAACAGGCCCCAGTGCGGGGCCCTGCTAATTTGTCTTGGGATGAGAAAGCGTTTGATGGATGGATCTTACCTTATTCATAAGCGAGGATAAAAGAGATGTATTCCCCGCTACAGCATGTCCGTTTGATTCATTACTGGAACAAGCAAAATGAACAATGTTTAGCTAAGATTTGCATGGGAACAGTAAATATTTCTATCTATCACGCAAGGTGTGCATGTGTAATGAAGAAGAAAAAACACGCCTGCCTTCTCGACACATTATATGTAGGGTAAGTTAAGGGGGCGAGTTGGGAGTTGAAGGGTTTGTATACGTTCCTCCCCCCCCGAGAAATGTAAGAAAACCTGAGATGTATTAATTAGCGTGTCATTTTACATGAGGATCATAGTTAAGAGAAATCGGCGTGCCGAGAAAAACGACTTCATTAAAAAAATATTAAAGGAAGAAGAAATATTTGTTGCACTTGTATTACTTGTGTTAATAATATTATATACACATACATATATATAGAAAGAGAGAGAGAGAGAGAGAGAGAGAGAGAGAGAAAGAAAGAATGAAAGAGAGAAATAGATTATATTATTATACAATTTCCCCCAGGGTTATTAAGTAATCTGAATCTGAATTATACAACACTATATACTGTATACATACAAATATTTACTTTTGTGAGTGAGTGAGTGAGATGAACGTGTGAGGGTTGTGTGAGCACCTGTGGTCTTTCTTGCTGAGGTCCAAGCTGTGCTCCTGCATGGAGTCAGAGTGGGGGACCCCCACCGGACCATCCATCGGCTCCTGCTTCACCTGAACCAGATTGAACCGGCCGGCCGACGGAGGCTGACCACTCCCTGAAGAACCCACGACCACATCCAGAGGGAGAGAGAGACAGAGAGAGACACAGAGCGAGAGACACAGAAAGAGAGAGAGAGACAGAGAGTGACACAGAGAGAGTGTAAGAGAGAGAGGAGAGAGAGAGACAGAGAGAGAGAGAGAGACAGAGAGACAGAAACACAGAGAGAGCGCAAGAGAGGCAAAGAGAGAGAGACAGAGAGAGAGCGACACAGAGACAGAGACAGAGACAGGGACAGAGAGAGAGAGAGAAAGAGAAAAACAACAGTTATTGTTGGTCAGCATTATTAACCCGCCGTGACGAGATCCAATGTGACTTCTCCCCCCCCCGCACTCGGAGTGATAATTATGGTGGAATTATGTCAGGCCGTCAAGCCTCTTAAATGTGGATTGAGAGGCGGGATATATGAGGTAAAAAGACTCCTTTTTCTGCAGCACTTGTCACAACTCATTTGCCAGGCTGCCGCTTAACTGGTCATTAAGCCGCATGCTAATGCTGAGGGAAAGTGGCAGCTTCGGATTGCCGCCACCGCCACCACCACCACCCACACCACCCCCACCTCCCGGTTGGCCTGACAACAGGGAGGCTGCCAATGCCACTGAGCGTGCCCACGAGGGGCTGCTGGGAGGGATTTGGGGGGGGGGGGGGGGGGGGGGGGGCGGGTTTAGAGGTGGTGTGTGTGTGTGTGTGTGTGGGGGGGGGGGAGGGATGTCGGTCAGATTGGAGCTGACAGCCAATCAGATTGGTTCAAATAGCGTGACCTCTCGATCACAATCTCCTCCGAATAGGTATTCAGCGGAGACGCCGTGTGAGTGAGGACGGCAACGGCCAAATAAAATAAATAAGGAGGAGGTGGGTGGTGACAGCAAGGTGAATCCTGCCCCCCCTCACCCCCCTCCCCAGCCACCATCCTCGCCCCCCCCCTCCCCTTCAATGCCCAAGTGATTGAAATATTAATTTGCCCCACGGCTATAGACAGAGAGCTGGGCTTAAGGTAGACAGTAAGTGGTGTTTTATTAAAAAAAAGACATGGGGGTGGAGGGGGCTGGGGGGCGGGTGGAGGTGTGTGTGTGGGGGGGGGGGGGTCCTGGTTGGACCGCAGCGTAACCTCTTAGACATTGGGAAAGCAGAGTGCATGGACAGCAGTGATTGCGGTCGCGTGATTGGTCGACCCGTGGAGCGGGCGCGCGGGGGTGGGGTGGGACTATGTTGTTTAGGAGCCGGCCTGGTGGTGGTGAAGGATTGTGACAGGCAAGGTCATGGGCAGCCATGTGTGTGTGTGTCCTTGGCCCTCATCTTCCCCTTTCTCCCCCCCCCCCCCCCCCCCCCAACCTCCCCCATCCCACCCCCTTCTTTTCCCTTTTCCCCCAGAAGAGGAAGAGGACCAGCCGACGTAATGGTGGTGGTGGTGGTGGTGGGGGCACTAACCTCAGACTAACTCCCCCACCCCCCCCCATACCCTCTCACATCCTCCCCCCCGCCCCTCGCCACCCACTAGATGACCCAGAGACATATCCGGGAGTGGAGAAGCCTCGTCTTGGGCTGTTGTCAGCTGAGAGCCGAGAGAGACGGGGACGCGTCAGTGTCACTGTGGCTTTCAATCTGACAACAGTGGAAAGGGATGGATGTGTGTGTGTGTGTGTGTGTGTGTGTGGGGTGGTGGTGGGCCTTAGAAACAAGGGGAGGGGTATATAGTCTGCCGCACGGTTCTGCTGGCTGGATCGGGGAGGTCAACGAACACTCACCAAGTCCCCCGTCTCCGTCCGTCCGTCCGCCCACACCCCCAACCAACCCCCCCCCCCCCCCCGCCCCCCAACACACACCCAAAATTAACCAACCAGACAAAGGCCCCCCCCGTGTCACGGGTAATTACATCAAGTCACTGTACCGAGCGAGTGTGTGTGTGTGTGTGTGTGCATTAAATCGAGACCCGCTACACACTACATCATCATCTGCATATGATTATACCGAACGCCATTAAGAAGGCACGTCGCGGCGCAACTATGGCGGTGCGAAATACAGTGGTGGAGTAACAACGCTCTTGTACATTACAATGTACAATATTGTATTCCGCCCACTTTCTTAAGACGGGGGAACAAATGAGTTGAGACTCGACGCTGCGTCTCTCTGGGTATGGTGGCGGCGTAACGCGGCAGCGTGTAATTACGGGGGATAAGATAGGGAGCCGGCGAGAGATCATTTGTACTTTGTGTCTAATTAGCAAACCCTTCAGATGCACGCGTTTCTAAGAAAAAACACTCGCTAAATAAGGGTGGAACATGAACAAAAAATACCGGGAAAAAGACTCGACGAGAAGTGGAAGTGAAAGTTTGACTGCGCCCTCTTCTATAACAACGATACAAAAAATAATTAAAAACATACGTGTGAGATGTGTACTTGAAACAACGTGACGACCCAAAAACGTATATAACATGACCTGGAAATAGCCACAAACACAGAGAAATTTTCTCACACCTTTTTTGCCCAGAGAAGCGCAAACCACTTCCTCTCCAGTTTAGCCCTAAATGTCTCGTTCACACATCTTTAAAGAAAATACGAGTTATTTCAGAGAAACCAAACCTCAAACAGCGCCTCGCTTCTCGGTCTCTGCCGCTCACTTGTGTTTTACACACACACACACACACACACACACCCACACATACAAACACACACGCTACTGTGCACATGAACCAAAAAAACCTCTCCCCACATGCACTCTCACTATCATGCACCTGAAGGGGAGGAGGAGGAGGAGGAGGAGGAGGGGGGGGGGGGGCTTGAGTGAGGGCTTGATGGCACCATCTGCCAAGCCCCCCCCCCCCAGGTACCTCTATCAGGGGTTCAGGGGTACCTGCTGGAAGACCCCAAGGTGGAGCTCAGTGTGACAGCCACCCCCCCCCCCCCCCCACCACCAGTACCAGAGAGAGGTGGAAGGGGAGGGGATGTTCTGGCAACGCATTATCAATTTATTGACTCAAACTGAAAAAAAAAAAAAAGTGCTTTTGTTTGTCATTATGCGATGCCAGCAATGACAGGTTCGGAAAACACAAAAAATTGCCCCCTAAAAAAAGACTGTGCCCATGAGTGTGTGTGTGCGCGCACGTGTTTTGTCAAAACAAGAGTCTGTTTTGTTTGTTTCCTCCTCAAAGCGCCGGTGCATTGAGTCATTTCTGCTCGAGTGACTTCTGTATTTCTACCAGTTATCATAGAGTGGATGGAAAAAAAAAGACAAAAAAAACAAAACATTTACATTTTGTTTTGGGTTCTCGCTTTTTTTTTTTCGCCGGTGCTTAATTTCATTCCACCTCCATTTGCTCTGAGCGCGGGCGCCTGCCCGATAAGAGCCCAGCGGTGGGGGGGGGAGACATGTCGCGAGGCCGGGCCCACCCCACGCTCGGAGGGCCACAACAGGCTTTCCTCCCCCTGTCAGCGCATTTATCTCCAAATGGATTGTGGGTATCTGACAAAACGATCGCCACAACAACAAGCCCCGGAGCAGAGGACCGTGAAACCCCTGAAATGTCCCTCAAAGCCCCGAAAGTGGCAGTTTGCTCTCTCTCTCTCTCTCTCTCTCTCTCTCTCTCTCTATCTCTTGCGCTCTCTCTCTCTCTCTCTCTCTATCTCTTGCGCTCTCTCTCTCTCTCGCACGTCTCTTCCTCGCTCGCCCACTACACCGTGGGACAGTGATAGCACTGACCTCTGAGTGCACTCTGGGCTCTGGGCTCGAGTGGAGTGAGCACACACACACACACACACACACAGGCACCCGCGCACACACACACACACACGCGTGTGCACACACACACACACACACACACACAGATCCACAAGCACACACACACAGGAAGGGAACATGGGAGGATGTGGCTTGGAGATGATGGACGTGATTTATTGCTATTGATAAATTCTGGGCTTGGTTCTCTTTACCATATTACTGTCAACCCTCTCGCATGGACGGCTCAGATACTGGAAACAAACACAAAAACCAAACAAACAACCCCGCTCATAATTACATCTGACTTGATTTAGCGCCAGGGGTCATTTCACTGCGGGATTCAACTCAGTTTGGTTCAGTTTAGCTTCTAGTTTCGAGCCTAATAATCATGTCATCATCCCTGCATTTCTTGACTGGGGGAATGAATAAAGAATACATCAAAAACAATTTCCAAAGCAAGGTCGCAGGTAACAGGCGGGGCGAACCAACCTGTGTCGTGGCCGCCGGAGGGCTTGAGCGCGGCGGCCGCCAGCCGGGCCATCATGGGCGAGATCAGCCCCTTGCTCGCCGAGAGCTTCTCCATGATGGACGAGGCGGCGAAGGAGGTGGGTGTGGACGCCATGGCCCCCTCGGCCCCGGCGCTGGAGCAGCCCTGCGCCAGCGAGTCGCTGGGCATGGAGTGGGCCGCCGACGACACGGCCGAGATCAGGCTGGCCGCCGAGTGGGGCAGCTGCAGGGGCATGCGGGGCATCAGCGGGAAGAACGGGTTGGCGGAGGCGGACGCCAGCGCGTTGTTGGACAGCGCCAGCCCCACCGGCATGTTGCTGGGCAGCGCCTGCGCCAGGAGGCTGGACATGCGCTGCTGCTGCTGCTGCTGCTGGCCCAGGGAGGCGGGCAGCGAGGGGGTGGGCGGCTTCAGGGCGTGGCCCGAGGACGGGGAGGAGGAGGAGGACGAGGAGACGCCGGCGGCCATGGCGGCGGCGGCGGCGGCGGCGGCGGGCGCGCTCAGCAGGTGGGGCAGGGCGCCCGAGTGCTGGGTGGTGGGCGAGGCGCTCAGGCTGGAGTTCTTGCTGCTGATGGCCGAGAAGTCCATGAGGTCGTCGTTGCTGGACTCCTCCGGCTCGTCCTTGGGCACCAGGAAGGCGGCGGACGAGGGCGAGGGGAGACCGCCCATCACGCCCGAGGAGGAGCGGATGTGGCGGCGCTCGTGCTTGCGCTTGTGCGAGGTCATCTGGCTGGTGGAGGTGAAGGTGAAGCCGCAGCCGGCGCGGATGCAGTGGAAGTGGTTGGTGGCCTTGCTGTAGACGCAGCCCTCGTACTTGCACTCCTCGTACTTGTAGAACTTCTTGAAGCCGTCCTTGGCGTACGCGTCGTCCTTGATGTGGTAGCTCTTGTGCTTCTCAATGTCACACTTGTTCTTGAAGGTGAAGCTGCAGCCCGGGCGCCTGAGGGGGTAAATAATTTAAAAAAATTTAAAAAAAACGGACAACGAACAAAACATAGGGGAAGAGGAAATGGTTGGTGAATCGGTTTGGGGCATTGACACAGAAGAGGAACTCAAAGTTTGAGATTTGGATGCCAAAAAAGGTCAGTTGGGAAAACAGACAAAGAGGTACTTGTCACGTCGGCGCTCATCCTTTCACCAAAACTCGGGATCGATTCTGTTCTAACGGCTCGCTTGTCTCTAATCGGACAACCGTACTGCACATTTAGGGCATTTAGGGCGGCAGCGGCGCGGGAGGTAGAGCGGGTTGCCTACTAGTAATCGGAAGGTTGCTAGTTCGATTCCCGGCTACTCCTAGCTAAGTGCCGAGGTGTCCCTGAGCGAGACACCTAACCCTAACTGCTCCCGGCCAGCGGGCTGTCGCCTTGCGTGGCTGACCCGCCGTCGCAGTACGAATGTGTGTATGAATGGGTGAATGTGAGGCAATAATTGTAAAGCGCCGTGATTGGTCCTACCTCTGAGAAAGCGCTATATAAATGCAGTCACCTCTTCTTCGAGATGAGCACGGCGTTAACGTAGGAGCGAATAAAAACGACGGAGGACGGTGGCCGCAGTAGGGGGTCGGGTGACACGGCGGAGGACGGCGGCCTCGAAGCCTCACCTGCAGTGGAAGTGGGTGGTCTTCTGGCCGTAGAACTGGCACTCCACCGTGCCGCAGTCCTCGGTGGCGCGGAACCGCTGGAAGCCGTCGTTGATCAGCTGGGCGTTCTTCTTGTGGAAGTTCTCATGGGTCATGACGTCCGAGGTGCTGGTGTACACCTTGTTGCAGCCCACCTGCAGAGCAGAGATGTGTCTTGAAACTGGAAAATAAAAGGTCTGGCCCCGGAGCAGACATGATAGTTTCAGTTCATTCAATTACAATCTAAAGGAGCCATTTTTTTGTTGTTGCTGTTGTTTGCTGTTTGTGTTTTTATAGTGTTCACACACACGCACACACACACGCACACACACACACACACACACACACGCACACACACATAGAACAAAGCATCAAGCTCTTTTCAGAGCGGTGGCAGCCGATGCAGTAGGGTGTGTTTTGCGCTAGCCAAAAGCAAAGCGTTAGTCCTCATGTTCGTGGCCTCAGAAAACCTTGTTCTTTTTTTTTTTTTTGTTATTTAGTTTTGTATTTTTTGGGTACTGTTGAGTGTACTGTACTGTTTTTTTATCTGTATATATATAACCTCAATTGGTTTGTGGTTGCGAGCATCAGATCAGAACTCTTTTTTTTTTAATTTGAGCGTCAGAAACAATGCTGTGACTGAGCCCAGAAGAGGAAGAGGTCCTCTCAGGCGGGCCGCGGTCACCGCAGGTAACGTGCGAGAAACTACATCAATCATTCACCTCTTTAAAAAAATGAACATGGCGGTAGCATAACTCGCTCTGGCGTTCACGGGGGAAGATGGGTGAGTGCATATAGTCTGTGTTTAAAATAAAAAGCACTTTGTATATCGTCACCGGCAGGGCTCGCCCACACAAACAGGGCAACTTCTCCATATTGAGTCAAACAATGAAAATGAATGCCTGTGTGTGTGAGTTTTCCTTTTTTCTCTGTGTAAATCAATAGTGCCTCATGCCAACATCTGTAGGTTCTCACAGACTGTTAAAGCAAGGCCTGAAACGTCTTAATAACAATTAGGGTCGAGAGAGAGTCAGAGAGAGAGAGAGAGAGAGAGAGAGAGAGAGAGAGAGAGGTTTTAAAAAGGGATATATCTCAGAGCCATCCTGTGCTGAGATGCAGTGTCGCTGTACAGAGAGAGAGAGAGAGAGAGAGCTCTGCACTTTGACACCTTGAAAATAAGCAGGCGTAAAAAATTAAACAAATCCAAAAGGGGGGAATAATCCTGCGACTGGCCACTTGGTACTAAAAGATGAAAAATGTGTAGTTTATATAAACACCTTAGCGAGTTTTATCCATGCCAATTAAGGAGCGAGAGAGTGAGGGACTGGAAGGAGTGTGTTGCATGTACGTGTACAAATGTGTGTGTGTGTGTGGATGGGGGCATGCTAGCTGCCTTGTGTGTGTGTGTGTCCATCCATTTGAATTTTCTTTTATTTAGTTTACAACACCTTGTGCCAAACTGCTCTTTAAGTGCAATTTAGGGTTAATAGAAAAAAGTAGCAGGACAGTAATCTCCTTTTATAGATGTAGTTAAACCATGCGACATTCAGCCATCCGAGTGTGTGTGTGTGTGTGTGTGTGTGTCTTGTTATGCCAGAGTGGCCTGCTTTTCATATGTCATGGCACCTCGCTGCACTACGCTACCGCGCTGTACCGCTGGACCCAGTGAATCTTCAGTTGCCCCTAAATGGCAGGCGTCCGTACCGAGACGATCACTCACCTCCATATAGTTTCTATATGGACCCCCCTGGAGCCGAACCCCCGAGTTAAAACCACGCAGATTTTGACTGGTGTTCTGCCCGTTGTGTGTGTTATAAGCCCTGGAATCTGAACTCATTCATTTAAAATCTTCTCACCCAATTGTTGTTTTAGCAAAGAGGGCCCTCTCGGATAGCCTGGGACAAATGAAGTCGCGGGCTTACAGGTGTGTGTGCGTTATTTGAGCATGTGTGTGAGCGTGTATGCATTATATTAGCGTGTGTGTGTGTGTGTGTGTGTGTGTTTGTGAGCGGTGTGTGTGTGCGTTATGCGAGTATGTGTGTCAGCATGTGTGTGTGGGTGTGCGTTATGTGAGCGTGTGTGAGCATGTGAGTGCGTGTGTGAGACCATGTGTGATCATGTGTGTGTGTGTGTGTGTGTGTGTGTGTGTGTGCATGCGTGCTATCTCTTTGTGTGTGTGTGTATGCGTTATATGAGCCTATGTGTGTGTGACTGTGTGTGTGTGCGTGTGTGTTGTCTCTTTGGGTGTTATATGATTGTGTGTGCAATATGTGATTGTGTGTGTGTGTGTGCGTATGCCTTAATTGAGCATGTTTGTGTGTGTGTGTGTGTGTGTGCGCGTTATATGAGCGTGGGTGTGAGCATGTGTGTGAGCATGTGTGAGTGTGTGCGTTATCTGAGCATGTGTTTGAGCATGTGAGTGTGTGAGTGTGTGTGTGTGTGTGTGTGGAGCGACGACGGAGGAGGAGGAGGCGTGGTCGATCCATCTACCTGCATGCAGTGGTAGTGCGTGCTCTTCCCGTTGAGGTGGCAGTCGTGGTAATACACGCTGCAGTCGTCCAGAGGGCTGAAGCGCATGAAGCCGTGCTGCAGGGAGTTGTCCCGCTTCTTGTGCATGTTGTAGTGGCGGATCACGTCCTGCTTGCTGGTGAACCTCTGCTCACACCAGGGTGGGGGGGGGGGGGGGGGGGGGGGGGGGGGGGGGGGGGG
>JAOPHQ010006270.1:250000-304079 GCA_030340625.1 Merluccius polli | reverse complement strand
TAAGTTAGCTACAGCAAGGGCTAAATGAGTGCTAACGCTAGGCCAACGGCTGCTAATGCTAAGCCAACAGTCTCAGATGAAAGGAAAAGAGTTCACCGCCTAACAAGCGCTTTCAAGAAAAACCCTCCTAACGGAGGCCTGCCATGCATGTCTAGATGACAGGAGGAGCTGGGGGGGAGAGAGAGAGAGACCGACAGACAGACAGACAGAGAAATACAGCGAGTCACAGAGAGGGAGAGGTGAGGAGGAAGAGGGCAGGAAGTTGAAAGAGAAAGAAGGGGAGAAGAGATGAAAGGTGAACCATGCTCTCCTTTGGTCCTCTGAGCCATCAAGTGGTTGTATCAGTAAGGAAAAACAGCACCGTTACAACACAAAGGAACGGTAGACACACAGGCAGACAGAAAGACCCTAACCCTAACTGTGTGGTATTATGGTACATTCATTTACAATAATCATACATCATATACACTTTCATGTGTTTGTGTTTTTTGTGAAGAAAGCCCAAGGCAATGACACACACAAAATAGCACATACAAAGAGTGATGCAATATTGTATGTCAACATATCATCTTACACACACATGCACACAGAAAAGCATGTAAGTACACACTCACACATGCATTGATGCCTGAAGCAAACACACGCTCTCATGCTGAGAGAGAGAGAAAGAGAGAGACACACACAGACACAGACACAGAGAGCGAGAGCGAAAGGTGAGTTGAGGCAGAAAGGTGAGTTGAGGTAGAGTGAGATAGGGAGAGTTAAGTTGAGGTAGAGAGTAATGAAGCGAGTTAATCACAGTGAGCGATACAGGGCCTCATCTGCTCTGTAAATCAGACTAGATGACCCACAGACATAATTAGTCTCACACTGCTCTCTGATAGCAGCACATTAACACACTTGTCCTCTCTCCTCTCCCTCATTACTTCATCCCCCTCTCCTTACCCCATCTCTCTCTCCTCCCCCTATTAGTCCATCCATCTCTCCTCACTCCTCCCCATCTCTCTCTTCTCGATCCCTCACTCATCCCTCCTTCCTCCACTTCCTCTCTATCCGTCTCTCCTCCCCATCTCATCCATCTCTGCTCCCTTCCTTCCTCTCACCTCCCCCTGCTCCTCTCCTCTGTCATCTCACCCCTCTTCTCTCTCCTATCACTCCACCCATTCCTCCTCACCCCATGACCCCCCCCCCCCCCCCCATCCTCTCTCCCCCTTCCTCACCCCATCCCTCTTTCCTCACCCATATATCTTCTTTCGTGTACCATTAGGCTTAAAAACACAATACTATGCCGTACTAACCAACACACAATAATACACTATACCCTGAATACACATTACTTCCCTGAACACAAGGTAGCACCCGGCACCCGTGTTCAGGAAGCAGATCAGATGGTCGGCACGGCGATGTGACAGAGGAGGAGGAAGATGATATCGCTGGAGAGAAATCAATTACTGGGGCCCTAATGTGGCGTGAAATCAGCCACGCTGCTTAGAGGAGGAGCACATGAAGCGCTATTCTCTGTGGAGGACTGCCCTCTAAAGGCCTCTGGGAGAGAACCATACAGAGAGAGAGAGAGAGAGAGAGAGAGGGGGGGAGAGAGGGAGGGAGGGGAGGAGAGAGAGCAGGAGAGAGAGCAGGGAGAGAGAGAGCATGGAGAGAGAGAGAGCGAGGAGGGAGGGAGAGGGGGGGGAGAGGGGGATGTGCACATGTGGCTTTGAGTGTGACCGTGTGAGTGCATGTGTATCACTGTGCTTTGAATATGTTCTTTTTAACCTCTGTGGGTTGTTCAGGTATAGAGATGGGTAGTGAGGTGTGTGTGTGTGTGTGTGTGTGTGTGTGTGTGTGTGTGTGTGTGTGTCCGTCCCTCCGGCAACCCTTGTATTTCCAAATGGCTCCTTCTCCTAGATGATACAAATTTGAAATCTTCCATCTTCTCTCGATTTCTGTCCTCCACTCTTCCCGCCATTATCCCAAACACGCTTGACAACACGCTTTGAAAACACGCTTAGAACACCCCCACCCCCCCAAACCTACACAAAAGACCAAGTGTGGGTGAAAAATTACCTTCGTGAAATAAAGACGGCAAACCAAATGTGTTTGGAACGAGCTAGGCTATTACCGTGTCAATACCAGCGCTGGCGAACACAAACTGTACGTAATTACAGCGCTGATGGCTGAGAGAGTGAGACGCAACAAAGAAAGACGAGAACTAAAGGAGCAGGAAGACAAGGAATGAGATAAACGTGAGGAGAAATCTGAGAAGCAGGAGCGGGAATGATGAAGGTTGATCCTGATTGGTAGATGGCACCGACCAATGGCTGCTGGCCCAAGACCAACATATCAGTGCAGATACTAGGAGGTACCAATTGACTTGGCACCGCAAACACTTGGAACTCTTAGAAGATAGTAAAATTATAATATATTAAATACATTACGCTTTGGGGAAAAGAATAGTCTATTGGCAGAGAGTTAGGGTGATTGACTCCCAGCTGACATGTTCTGGGTTCAAACCTCAACGTCTGTAATCAACCCGAAGGCTTCGCATTCAATGAAAGTGTCCAAAACGACTAAAAAATGACTAAATAATTTTATGCCATTAAAACAAATATTTTGCATACACCCCTATATATATATATATATATATATATATATATATATATAAGTCAATTGAGTCAATCCAACGGTAATGAAAGGAGCTAAAGGCACTGTTTAATAATGCTGTCTGATCATTCATAATGGAAGTTACTGTAGAGTTAAAGGGAGAGAAAAATATGTTGTTTTTTTTTAAATGTCACAGCCCACACAGCACTATGAAAGACAGGAGAGAAAGAGAAAGAGAGAGAGCGAGAGAGAGAAATAAAGAAAGACAGAAAAGGAAAGAGAAAGACAGAGACAGACAGAGCGAGAAAGAAAGAAAGAAAGAAAGAAAGAAAGAAAGAAAGAAAGAAAGAAAGAAAGAAAGAAAGAAAGAAAGAAAGAAAGAAAGAAAGAAAGAAAGAAAGAAAGAAAGAAAGAAGACAGAGAGAGAGAGAGAGAGAGAGACAAACAGACAGAGAGGTTTGATTTTAAACCTTTACAGACACTTTGTCTGAGGACGTTGGTGTCCGGACAGGACGTTTTAGCTTGTCTTTTAGTTTACCGGCGCTGGTCAAGTTTGTGTTCGCTGTTGGCCAAGGGGGGGATACCGACGATGGGAAGACGATGCTATGTGTCATTTTAGCTATCAGTCCTCTTCTGGAGAGATGAATGATCAGCCAAAATCACGTTTGTTGTGGTTCCTCCGGTCAGGTTGTTTCCAGTAGAGACCCATTCCATGTAGCGCGCGTCTACAGATCCCCGCCCGCAGCGACGCGATTGGTCGAAATACATTCAAAGCGAGAGAAAATGAAACACCCCGTTCACCCAGATTTGAGCTCGTCTGCCATCAGACATTAGATGTTAATCTAATGTCTGATTTGTGAGACTGCGGCGGACATAATGTGCAGAAGCCAAAATAAAACATCTAAGTTACACAATAATTCAGTTGCGCTTTGAGTTCCCGCCTCATTTTATTACCACAAGCGAGACGCACAAAATTAAAATATTAAAAAGGCCAAATTACTGAAAAAAAAGGAGAAGCGGAGGAATGCTGTTATCTCTCCTTTGATCTGGACATTCCACTTTGATGTGGATGAGAGAGGGCGGGGGGGAGGGGGGGGGAGGGGGAGAGAGAGAGAGAGAGAGAGAGAGAGATTGAATGATAATGGAACTGTCATTACTAATATTACTAATATTAATCATCATGCCCATTCACAGGAAATATCTCATATCCCCAAAAAAAATGTTTAACAGCAAGGAAAGTCATGTTCAGCATGATCATTGCATGCGTTTTAAAACTATCTGAATAATATATAATACTATTATACAAAGTGATGTCTGATGATAAATCACACATGAATCAGGGTGCCGATGCAGCGCCTCCTTGTGTTACACAAGAAGAAAGAAGGAATTAAATGAGAGGAATGAATAACATACGTGTATAACCAGGGGAAGGTCATTTTCAGTCAGTTCGCTCAGTGTGTGTTATGTTGGTATGTCTGTGTGTGTCTGTGTGTGAGTGTGTGTGTGTGTCCTGTAGAGAGATGGTGTAGTGATGCTGTGATCTTTGGAAGCCTCTTCTAATTGGAGCTTGTTTATTGCCAGAGAGGACGCTGGGAAAGGGCAGCTCACGCTTGTTTACACATTCCTCAAACAGAGACCCTAGCACCACCATCCTGCTGCTCAACACAGGGAAGACAATCACTCCATATTACTATATAGAGTTAGTAACCAACACAGAGATAGCAATCACTCAATATTACAATATGGAGTTAGATACTAACACAGAGATAGCAATCACTCAATATAACAATATAGAGTTAACAGTACAATATACTATAGTTGGTTACCAACACAGAGACAGTACAACATACTATAGTTAGTTACACGCACAGACATTATAATATACTATAGTTAGTTACTAACAGAGAAAACAATCACTCCAGAATATAATACAATGTAAACTTTGTTACCCATACAGAGACATCCCAATCACTCCATATTACATATATTGTAGAACTAATTACTGAGCTTCTATAGAGCAGTGATTCAACCGTGGCGCAGCGCCGCCAATGGTTTACTAGTGCCACTGCAATCAGCCATGCAAGAAAAAATGATATATATATATATATATATATATATATAAATGTTTTCAGAATTACAAATTATGTTGGGCACCAGTGCCACCAATGCTATTTGTTTTATTTAAGAACATTTATCATAGGTGCCCCCTACTGCACCCTCCTCAAGAATATTGTGGAAAAATACTGTCAGCAAAATAGTGCTATAGAAGAATACAAAATGCATTAGCTCATGAATGGCTCTTATATGTAGGAAGCATAAAGGGAAAAAGTAACACAACAGATTAGTAAAAATAAAGTAAAATAAAGTAGCCTACACATTTCATTATGTAGAACAGTAGCAACAGTATTATGAAACCTGGATGATGGGATGGCCACAAATTGCAGACTGAAAACTGTACTTGCGCTATCATTAATGCCAAAAAAATGTGGCCTGCACACATCGTGCATTAGCACAACAACATTATTCATTTAGTTTAGAAAGAGGAATGATTATTATCCATGGACACACTCAGAATAATAATAATAATAATAATAATAATAATAATAATAATAATAACAATAATAATAATAATAACAACAATAATAATAATAATAATAATAATAATAATGGGTCCATAGGCAGAGGAACTCAATAGTAAGCTAAAACAAGACATGCATACATGTGTGTGTGTGTGTGTGTGTGTGTGTGTGTGTGTGTGTGTGTGTGTGTGTGTGTGTGTGTGGGCGGAAGTGTCATTTTATTATAGTTATTATCCCTAAATCATGCAGATATGTAGGACAGCGTTGGCATAACATTAAATAAAATATGTGAATATGCATCAAGGACTATCTCACCTTGGCTTTAATCAGCAAGTTACGAGAGTTTCATTATTTAAGGATAAAGAGTTCCACCTGTGAATCGTGATCGCTAAACATTTGGCATATAAACTGTATGTTTGACGTGCTGGGTAAAGATGTAATAGTAGGGCTGGGACAATATGCTTATCTCCAGATTAGATACCATCATGATACTTGGGTGCCTATTCGATATGTATAATGTATAATTAATGTACATACATAATGTACAATGTATAAATATTGCGATTCTACAAGCATTGCGATTTGATATTATGATTTATTGCAATTGCTTTATAATTTTTGTTTACTTTTTTAACACTAGGCCATGGGAAAAGTTTAAATCATACACTTCTAGAGAGAGTACATCATGAGGCATATTTCCAAAAACAATGCACATCACATGTCAGTATAATAATCAAGCTTCATAAACACTCCACCTCACCTGAGGAATTGAACCAGCAACCCTCCTCTCTTCTAACTCCCCCATCACCCCCCCCCCCCCCCCCCCCCCCCACATCTGCTGCTGTCCCTGAGGACGTCCACCATGAACTAGAACAGAGAACGACA
The DNA here is from genome assembly GCA_030340625.1 of Merluccius polli. Taxonomy (NCBI): domain Eukaryota; kingdom Metazoa; phylum Chordata; class Actinopteri; order Gadiformes; family Merlucciidae; genus Merluccius; species Merluccius polli. The sequence goes on along the minus strand of JAOPHQ010006270.1, from coordinate 298,014 downwards.
CGCTACAACTATCGCCGTGACAACCGACGAGGTACCAGAACAGCTGTAACACACACACACACACACACACACACACACACGGTAAAAGCTGCTCATCTTCAAGGGAGCATTGGACTAAAATTATGAGATTCTAATTTTCCAAATTCTGGGACTCGAATTCTTAAAATCTGAGACTTGAATTGTCTAATACTGGGACAATAATTGTCTAATTCTGGGACTCGACGCAGGCATGTGAATATGAACGAACAAATAAATGAATGCATCAAATGTATCAAGAGAAATACCACTTTTACGGTTCAATAGGTCTGTGTCAACAATGATTGGCCAGTCAGGCAAACAACTGAAAAAGCCGGCGTCTCTATGCAGCCTGCAACGAATGCAGGCTATGATGTCATGGCCAGGGGACAGTTAAGTATTTATGCGACTACAGTATAACATGAATATAGCATTAGTACATTATGTACACGATCTGTTTAGGTTCATTCGTAACACGGCAACGTGCGGGACTTCAGATTCTTTGTTCAGGAATCGCCGCCGAGTACAATATATAAATAAATGCAAACCGTCTCGGAGGATTGACCTGGGGGTCATGGGGACAGTCAGGAGACGAAGCTCGATGGAGACACTCCCTCCCCCCCGCCCGCCGCCCGCTAAAAGTCAAACGCTGAGTGGTGAACGGTGGTGCTTGACTCCGTTCTCCTTCCTTTGTGAACTCTTCCAGAGGTAGTTTTCTGGTGTTTACCATCTTCCAGTCCGCCTCCCTGAACCCCTGAAGTAGACACTTGTTTTGTTCCTGTGTGTTGACACTGATTATTCTAAGAGCTCTTCAGAGGCTCCTTCGGGGAACACGGCAACTGCTGAAACTTGCGAGTGCCGTCAGACTCTCGTTGGGCCTCTGCGTACCGCGTTTGTTTATCTCGCCGTTCGTTACGTCTTTCCAGAGGCTCTGGTGTCTATCTAAACTGCTCCAGCTATTACAATGTCAGGTTGGTTCAATGAAACAGCAGGACCCGCACCCTGCAATGTACAGTACAGACACACCCGCCTCTCTCACACACACACACATGCACACCACCAGCCTTCCCGTATGCACACACCTCAAGCCTCTCACACACACACACACCTCAAGCCTCTCACACACACACACACCTCAAGCCTCTCACACACACACACCTCAAGCCTCTCACACACACACACACACACCACCATCCTCTTGCACACACACACACACACACACAACCAGCCTTTCGCGCACACACACACACCACCAGCGTCTCACACACACACACACAAGCCTCTCATACACACACACCACCAGCATCTCGCACATACACACACACACACACACCACCAGCCTCTCACACACCACCAGTTTTCAGACACACACACACACACTTTTTCTGCTACGAGGAGCAAGGCTCACAAGACAAACTACTCATTAAATTACCAAAATAAAAACAGATTGAAGTAAAAAAGAAAATGTAAATAGATAATGTAAAAATTATTCAAAGAGGTGGCGACAGAAAATACTTAATGAGGACTCCTCACTGCATTAGGCCACGACAATAACACAAACCACGCCTTGTTTTTTCTAACAAGGTGTTGTGAAGGCTTTATCTATTTTGCTCCGTAAGTAGTATTTCACGTTCACTTCACATGCATTTCCAACATGTCATTCTAAATGGTAAGAAAATACGCCTTATTTGTATTTGTTTGAGGCTACAGTTGGATGGTTCCCTCATCTTCTTGCGTCAATGAACTTTGTCTTTTAGTAAAAAAAAATGTTTTAATGGTCTTAGTAATAACTAGTTAGAGGATCTTAATTTAATGGTATTTTAGTAAACCACAGTTACAAGCTCCTGTTTTAATGGTCTTGGTAATAACCAGTTAGAAGCTTCTGTTTTTAATGGTCTGACATTTAGGGCATTTAGCAGACGCTTTTGTCCAAAGCGAGTACATTTGTTAGAAGAAAGTGCAACAGTAAATCGCTGTCAGTAGAGTAAGGATTTCACAAGAACAAGTTTCAAGCACCCTATTGCTAAGTTAACCGATTGCTAGTATACAACAGAGATAAGTGCGAAAATCCTAAGCGCAAATGGCAGAACATACAAACACAGAATAATTTAAAAAAGTTTTTGTAATTAGTGGGAGGGGAGGGGTAGTAGAGGAATAACCTGTAAGCAGACTCAACCAAGGAGTGACTGCTTATTACACGGTTTAGTGTATTAATTACTCGCCATTCACTGCTGAAAATCAAAAACTGTTAATATAAGATATTACCTAATATATGATATATAATATACTAATATGTTGAATAATATATGATGTATCAATTCTGGTGTGGATAAATCTATTAATATATGGAATTTGTTTGTGGTTTAAAGCAATTGGAGATGTACAGTCGCACCCTTTAACAATGCACAGAGAGAAAAACAGCACACTATCGCAGTCAACAGTTGAAGCAGCTTAACCATCTGCTAGTGCAGGTGACATGCAAACGTAACTGAATTGTGCTTTTATTTTCGAGACTTTTAATCGTTTCGATTTTCCCGTTACCTAATTTTGATTACCCAGGACTTTTGCGGTTTCTATGGGAAGAAATAGTGTCTTAATGGTCTTAATGTTTTATGTCATATGTAAATGTATACTTATATATTTACAAAAGTATAGTGTGTGCATTTGTACATTATTATTGGTGTTTCTCGCTTTAGAAACGTCGTTAATTGCAGTCTTTTGTGTAATTGATGTTTCTTTGCTTTTTTAATTGTGTAAATGCCCCTAGCAAGTCTATCAAAAGAGCTCTGCTTTCATCAAAACTGAAATTCCTTCTGTAACCTTTTGCTCCACAGCGGTATTTGTGTTGTGCAACACAAGTATGTGCATTAAGTGACGTATAAATCAGCAGCATGGCCTTTTGTCCTGCTCCAGAATACAGAAAACATGATGGCTGACAAGAAATGCAAGTCAACGAGGAATTACTAACCTCTGACTTCTGATCCGCGTAACCCAGGAAGGCGGACATCGTGCAGGCAAGCAGGCAAGCAGACAGAGCGGAGCAGAGCACACAGAAGACAAACGAAACACAGAGGAATGAAAACAGCATGGAAGGGAGAGAATAGATTAGCATGCTTCAAGCGCTAGGTGTTGACATGACTTCAACAACAGAAAGAAGACAACGCATGAAGATTACCTACTCATAACAGCAGCAGCAGCATTTTCTCATGTATTCCATTATTAGAATCAATAATTAATAATTATTTAATAATAAATCATTAAAAATGTTTGACTATTAATTAATTAGAACATATTAAGTATTTAGTCCGTGATGACAGTTGAGCCACACAAGCAGTAGGACAACATCGTTCATCTTATGTCATTAAGACGCTGTCATAATCCACACATATTGGAGTAGATGAATACAAGAATAAATAAGCCAACAATGATGCAATGATCCAATAATAGCCCAAATCACTGTCATAGCATTTACTGCACTCAAATATGTTTCATGCATTACGCATTTAAGGGTTTGTAATATTTATGTCATGTTTGTGGCATTTATGTCAAATAGATTGCATAGAGAGAGAGAGAGAGAGAGAGAGAGAGAGAGAGAGAGAGAGAGAGAGAGAGAGAGAGAGAGAGAGAGAGAGAGAGAGAGAGGGGGGAGAGGAGCAAGACAGGGGGGAGACGAGTGAGAGAGGGGGGGGAAGGGGGGAGGAGCTAGAGAGAGGGGGGGGTGGGTATGTGTGTATGTGGCTCTGAGTGTGAGCGACCGTGTGACTGCATGTCTCAACAGTGTTTGGAACAAGTGCGCCACAAGGCCTGGTTGTGGTCCATAACAGACCTACAGTCCAGTGTTTATATACTCCCTGAGATGAGGAGCAGGGTAGGTGTTAGTTATACTACGAACCAATACAGAATCTATTAACGGTATGTTTTCTCTGCTGAGACCTCGTCTAGGTGCGGACGCTGACTGTGATTGGATCCGCTCAGCTCCGTCTGCTCCAATACATCCATGCTCCTACAACCAAATTGCAATTTCCGATCTCTGACTTCTCGTGAGCTGTATAAGACGCGAGCAAAATAAAAATAGCAGTAGACAGAAGAAGAACAACAACAACAACAACAATAACAACACCAACAACGATGCCAGGGAGTGCCTGTGAGTGCCTGTGAGTGGCAGGAGCTGAAGCCAAAGACGCCAGGAAGGACCCGTCACTCGGCACACCTGCGAGCGACACCTCCATCGCGCCACAACGGGAAGCGGTAATTAAAGCGGTGAGACTGCGGCGGCAGAGTTCAGGAGTAGACGGCACGGCATCATTACCCGTGCTTAATTTACAAATCACAATGAGATAATATCACACACGGATATGATGATTAACTCCCGTTAACCAACCTCCATTCAGACAGGCCCTGAAAGCTCTGGGAATAATGTCTGCTGCGGCACCAGCACCACCACCACCTCCTCCTCTCCACCACCTCTCTTCATTCCACCCTTTCCCTACTCCTCCTCCGTCACCCTCTCCTCCTGTTCCATCTCCCTCTCCTCCTCCATCTCCAACACCTACACCACCACCATCTCCTCCTCCTCCTCAACCACCGTGCTGAATTTGCTGCTCCAGACCTTGAACAAGATATTCATGGTGCAAACCTGCTACATGGCACTGTGTGCTTGTGAATGTGTTTCAGAAATTGTAGAAGGGAAACAACCCTGCTTTTTTTGTACCTGAAATGACGTTGCCAGACAAAGAAATGGCTTTGAGGGTAGCACTTAGTAAGCTGATTAGTATGGGCAAGATGAAGGCGTCGTGTGGAGCTGAAATCAACCTCAGACTGATGGAGAAACGTATCGAAAAGTTCCACTCCGCCATGCGAGTTCACCAAGCTATTCAACGATATTAAGACTTGGGATGCACCGATACCGAGTACACACATCTTCAAATTGTCCAATACCGTGTACCGATCCGATTCCAATTACTTTTTTTTTCTTTCAATAAAAAGCAAATTAGGCTAGCCCATTTTCAAACTTTGTAAAATATGAATACAGTAAATGGATACATACAAGACTGAATTGTATGCAATATACTGTAAGTAATATAATATTTTATGATAAAGATTCTTCAAAATATATAGCCTACATACAATCCAAACTGTAGGAGCCAAATGAACGTTTTAATATAAATATTAGTTTTTACCCTGTATTAATGTGCCCTTTCTCATGATAATCATTGTCTTATATAAGGGTACTTATACATTGTTATTGTTTTATGGATGTTGTATGAGACCTCCTTGAAAATAATCCCCTGCGCCATATACGCGTTAAGTTATATGCAAGTTATTGTTAATTTGTTGAGCCGACGTAAATGCGTTTAAGTTTAAGTGTGCCATTAAGAAAAGACGCTGGAGGAGCAGACAACAGCATGTAAACATGGAGCACCACAGACTTCAGTTTGGACTAGTTAAAAAGGGAGCCACACTGTTTTCTGACTGCGTCAAGAGGGAAGATGTAAAGGAAGGAATAAATGAAACGTCACTTTAACAAAGGAGAAGGAATCAGTGGGATTACTGTTTTGGGTAAGGCTCGCTCACACACTAAGGAAAGGCACTATAACACCCAACACCGATTTAACCCAACATATAATCAAATGTAATAGTTTGGCCTGTGATACGCACTGCACGTATGCATTATGAGCAGCCAGAGAAAAGGACAGCGACACCTATCTACCGAGAAGCAGCGGCTGTGGTAACTAAGCTTTGGATAACAAATAATGAGTTGGACTGTTCCATGGTCATTATTGTATTTAGGGATGCACGATAAATATTGGTCCGATAAATGATCAGCCAATAATGGAAAATGTGTATTATGCATTATTCCGATAATTAAATTATAGCAGATAAATAAAGCGGATAATTCGATACCAATATTGCTTCCATTGACTTAACAAGCACAGCACGCTGTTGTCGCGCTCTAGCGTCAAACTGTTGCACCTGGGTTTTTTATGAAAAAGACACCAGCAGGCCAGTGTGAGAATCAGCAAGAGACAGAGACAGACTTTAAACTAACTGATTGTAATAATATTTAGGAAATGTTCTAGGGTTCTCCCCATGATTTTGCCATGGTGGCACTCCCACTAGTCAGTTGCTGCCATAGAAATAAGAGGTTGCGGCAAGCAGAGGGTTAATGGTTTAAGTAATAATGAATGTAGGCTATTTAGCAGTTATTCCAAAGTTTAAACGAGGCCAAAAGACATCTGCTGTCAAAACTTTGCACAATGTTCCAGCCACCGTATTTGCTTTGAGATAATTGGAAGTCGCCCTACTCTCATACTATGGAAGCTGTGTGTCTTCTGAAACTTTAAGGCTATTGAAGCTCTGCTGTAACAGAGTCAGGCTCGGACCAATGAGTGGATCTGAAAGCCACTGGCGTCCACGCAGCACTCCTACATGATATCGTTGTTATGATTTTTGCGTTATAAAAATAACACTGTAGAAATTAATAGGAAAAACGATCACTTGATACAAACGGCTGCTCTGGTTCAGGCAGGGAAAGATACGCACTATGAATTGACTTTTTTTTTCTTTGAATATTTGTTCGGAAAAACTAATGATTATCCAAAGTTTGAAATGGTGTATTGGGGCCAGCCCTAGTCACCTGAAAGGTTTTTCAATTACTTGTTTATTGACATGTATGATTTGATGAGCATTATGTAATTTCATTTATTTTGAATTCTTATGCAAAACATTTGACAGGCTTTATGTTCTATATTCGAAAGCCAAAGTAGGCTATAGAAACACCTACCTCACCCTCATGCACTCAAAGTAGCATAGCTGTCCCAACCCATTTCCATTTATTTATTAAGCATAACAGTGGGGTTTGGGGGTTGTTTGTATTTTTATTTTAGGTATGGCAACCCTGTAATTTTATTTTAGGTATGGCAACCCTGTAAAGAATCCAGGTTTTGTGTAGGTATGGTAACCCTGTTGAGAGTCCAGTTTGTAGTTTTTCTTTTCTGTTTTGCTTGGATGGGGGAGGAGGGGGAGGCTGAGGCTGGGGATTCAGCCTCCAGCCTACTCCAGCCTCAATTTAGTGTTGGGGGTATGCGGAGTGTGTGTTGTTGATAGCTGGTTTACAGCCTCACCTGGCCTGAGTCAGACTGATTAGACTCTGGGGTGCATTGGTGCTGCACACCGGTGGTGCATGAGCAATCATGGCACCCAAGAAATCCCTGCTATCACTACACATACTCGGGAGAGAGCCACTGTCATGGCAGCATGTACCACCTGCTACCAGCTTGCCTTTTCCAATAAATGGATACTTTTACAACCATCTACCTGTGTCCTGTGTCGGAGGGCCCCAGCAAAAGCAACTAAGGTAGCGTGTAGTAGGGGTAAACTGCCACAGTGGGCTATTCAAGCGACTGGTTTGCACACTACAAATTTCACCGCAAATGGTACACCATCCGGATATACTGTTTTATTTGCATACAATGTGTTAACACGATTCCAGCCATACTATTCCCACCTACTAAATGGTTTATTTTCTATCTTGCTATTCAATGCTGGTATACAATTCCGGAGGCTGTCTATAAAATAAGGAAAGGGATTGGGGTACCTAAAAAGTAAAACTGAGTAAAGACTGAGGTGAACGTAAAGGTTGGGGTGTGTCTGCTGCGCGGTTAGCCTGAGAACGGAGCTCTATACCATATCAAGAAGCTGGCCTGCTGGCCTGCCGGCTGGCTTCTGAGGACCTCTTGAGTGCTGGCAGAAAGCACCTCTTCAACAGGCAGTGTTCTGAGGTGGCAGGAGCACATTTTGCCTCCTTTCAACTTCTTCTAAGGTGTGAAAGTGCCCCGACCGCTTTTCGAGTCAAAGAACATATTTCAAACGCTCTCCTCAGATCAGTGGCAGGCGTCTGCCGTGAAACAGCGGGACTTCCTCGCTGGCTTCCAACACAACAGGCGCTGGGCGAGGGGCTCCCCTCAACACAGTGTGCCAGGCAGACAGAGCAGATCTAGACTTGCTGGTGTGGACTTCACTTTGTGTATTTATGAGAAGCTGTTGCACGGTTTAAAATATGTGTTGTATACATTCCCTCTCAGATAAACAGTAAAATGTATAAAAATAATGAAATGTTGCTGAAATTGGCCAGACCACCCATGAGAACAGAGCTGAAATGTGGTAATTTAGCCGCCTGACTGTGGACAATTCATATCTACGTGATGATTGATTTTATATGTAGATATTATTAGGAATTACATAAGTCACGCAACACACAGGCTTGTGGTTCAGTTAGGTTTCTAATGTCTCAACCGAGTGTCTGAACACACTTTTCTTGTACAGTAGCACATTTTAGTTTTAAGATGAACTTGTGTAGGTAAAAGGTGTAACATTAACTCCAGGCAAAGTACACGTCTGGTGGACACGTCGTCGCATGCCCGGGGAGGGTGTTAAGCTGCTGCTGGCCATCGAAGGGGACTCATAATTAACAACACAAGCACAGTACCTTGCTCTCTAATGAGAGAGGATATAGGAAATCAAACAGCTTTTCCTGGGGCGAGGTACAAACTCACAATGAAGGCCACTAGTGATTTACAATAGCCGGCTGCAATTAGAGCTGATTCATGTGCCCCATCTCCGGTTCTACTCGAGTATTTTTAAAGTGCACATGTACACACACTGGGATCTGAATGTAAATGTCATCAAATGCCATGTTGGTGAAGTTTACATAATCATATGTGTCGCATCATCCCAACAGGATGTGCCTGAGAAAAAAAGGCCATGATGTGTCATAAAGAACGTTGGTTCAGTGTGATTGTTTTATTTTGTGTTTATTGTATTTTTTTTTTGTGTATATATATATATATATATATATATATATATATATATATATATATGTATATTAAAATGTCCAGCGCGAGTAAAGAGAAAACATGTCAATGTGATGGAATGAATTACTAAATTGTTAAACAGACAACTGTTTGGCCAGCCAAACTCAGGCATCAATAAATAAGCCTCCTCGCCCACAATACAAAAAGCTGTCTCACCCTGTTTACATGTTTGCTGTCTCATCCAATTATGCCAACTCTCTGTTTCAACTCCAAGTCCAAACAGAAATAAACAAAATGTGTTTCGTTTAGTCGCTGTGCTTTTGAAACATTTACCGCGTCCATCTAGATTGAATTTTGAGTCAACAAGGAACATTATTAATTCAGAATAAAAGACACTGATCCTTTGCTCCTGAATGTTAATATTAATTTGCGGGAGGCGGGAACACTTTAGATGTGGCTTCAGAGATGGTGAGATGGTGATGTGATATTAGCTGGGCTAATGTGTTTGTAACCAGCGGTGCAGGTGTGTGTGCACACGCCGCAATTAGTCTGACACGTCCAATCTCTGGCCAAGAGCGGCTGTTTATACAGCGGTGGTAATTACAGCCGTCACATTAACCTCGAGTTGGCCGCATTCAAATCTGTTGTGTGTGGAGAAGTGTGTGTGTGTGTGTGTGTGGGGGGGGGGGCAGGAGAAATAAAGTAGTGGCGAGAGGGAGGTGGAGGAGATGAAACCCATGGTGTAACCTAGTGTGATTGTGAAACTATACGTCTCGTGCTACATCTCAACATATTCTGATTAATTACTTTTCTATGTCTTCTATGTCTTCTGTTTTGTTGTCTTGTTTTGAATTTTAATTTAATTAATGAATACAGAGGGAAATTGTTTGATAGGCTACTGTTCCAGATCTTTCATTGTTCTCATCCCTTGTTTTGTGTTTTTCACATATATACAGTATATACAGTATATATATATATATATATATATATATATATATATATATATATATATATATATACACACTCACCGGCCACTTTATTAGGTACACCTGTCCAAATGCTCGTTAACGCAAATTTCTAATCAGCCAATCACATGGCAGCAACTCAATGCATTTAGGCATGTAGACATGGTCAGGACGATCTGCTGCAGTTCAAACCGAGCATCAGAATGGGGAAGAAAGGTGATTTAAGTGACTTTGAACGTGGCATGGTTGTTGGTGCCAGACGGGCTGGTCTGAGTATTTCAGAGACCGCTGATCTACTGGGATTTTCACGCACAACCATCTCTAGGGTTTACAGAGAATGGTCCGAAAAAGAGAAAATATCCAGTGAGCGGCAGTTCTGTGGGCGCAAATGCCTTGTTGATGCTAGAGGTCAGAGGAGAATGGCCAGACTGGTTCGAGCTGATAGAAAGGCAACTGTAACTCAAATAACCACTCGTTACAACAGAGGTATGCAGAAGAGCATCTCTGAACGCACAACACGTCGAACCTTGAGGCGGATGGGCTACAGCAGCAGAAGACCACACCGGGTGCCACTCCTGTCAGCTAAGAACAGGAAACTGAGGCTACAATTCGCACAGGCTCACCAAAATTGGACAATCGAAGATTGGAAAAAACGTTGCCTGGTCTGATGAGTCTCGATTTCTGCTGCGACATTCGGATGGTAGGGTCAGAATTTGGCGTCAACAACATGAAAGCATGGATCCATCCTGCCTTGTATCAACGGTTCAGGCTGGTGGTGGTGGTGTAATGGTGTGGGGGATATTTTCCTGGCACACTTTGGGCTTATTAGTACCAATTGAGCATCGTGTCAAAGCCACAGACTACCTGAGTATTGTTGCTGACCATGTCCATCCCTTTATGACCACAGTGTACCCATCTTCTGATGGCTACTTCCAGCAGGATAACGCGCCATGTCATAAAGCGCGAATCATCTCAGACTGGTTTCTTGAACATGACAATGAGTTCACTGTACTCAAATGGCCTCCACAGTCACCAGATCTCAATCCAATAGAGCACCTTTGGGATGTGGTGGAACGGGAGATTCGCATCATGGATGTGCAGCCGACAAATCTGCAGCAACTGCGTGATGCTATCATGTCAATATGGACCAAACTCTCTGAGGAATGTTTCCAGTACCTTGTTGAATCTGTGCCACGAAGGATTAAGGCAGTTCTGAAGGCAAAAGGGGGTCCAACCCGGTACTAGCAAGGTGTACCTAATAAAGTGGCCGGTGAGTGTATATATATTAGGGGTGATCCAAATGAGCTTTCGATTTCGATAATCGAAATCAAAAGCAGGATCGACAGAATCGAAAAAACTAAAATGTTGGGTTTTTTTACGCTGTGGTTGTGGCGCTGTCGTTTAGTGGCTCTTCTTTTTGTTTTTGTGTTAAACAGTTATTTCACCATTTTCACTGTTTTTGTTATATTTTAAATAAATTATTAAAATATGGCTTTAGTGTGGTACATTCCTAAAGAGATATAGTGGTTATATCACACATACCATACTTTAAGAATTTGAAGTTGTCAGGGCATAAAACCAATGATCTGTTGATCTTTACCAATCAAAACTCGATAATCTAACAATGGCATAGCTGTCAGTGCTGCCAAAAAAAAAAGTACATATATATATATATATATATATATATATATAATGTTTGAATGTTAGAAGATAAACGCAGTGCTGTCTCTGAGCACGCCCTTGAAGAAGAGAGATCTCTTCGACAGAAGAGCAGTGACGTCTTTAGCGGAAGCTCACCTAACTTTCTCTCAGCTCATCGGCCTCACAGCGCTGTGTTGTCTCCTGCTGTGACACGTCTTGTTCCTATAAACCTTGTTACACCTTTTCACCACCACCCTCAACATCCGTCACCCCTACCACCCACCACCCCCCCGTCCGCTCACACCCGTCTGGTGCCGGAGCCCAGGGGGGAGGACATAACACCCACCCTCATGCAACACGCGGGCGCCGCGGCAACCGAGGGGCCACGGCCTGGATGCTCCAAGAGTTGCCGTGGTGACAAGTTGTCAGTGCAGACAACATCCGCCTGAGGTGCAATTAGGAGAAGGGGAAGGAGCGGGGCTGTCTTCCAACGGGCTGCACGATGAGCAACAGAGCAAAACCCAGTTCAGTCCCAGCACTGTCAAACACCCCCATCTTCATAATGTGTCACAAAACTCAGGCGAGGGAGCAGAGAGCAGGGAGCAGAGCCAATTAAGAAAATAAACTATTTCTTCAGTTCTAATTCTTTGTCTGTCTGACCTCATGGCAGTAGGAGAGACACGCCAAATCAAATTGTTAAATCGTTGCCCAGACCTTGTGTCACGCGGTTTCTGAACTTCATTTTTAGATGCTTTAAATTTAGCTGCCGGCCAGAATCAGCAACGCATGAAAAATCTAGCACATTACATTTAGAATCATTAAATCAAAAAAACACACACACACCACTTTATAACGCAATACACACACACACACACACACACACACACTACACCATGTCTACTATTTCAAATGCACACCGATCACTCCACTATGACACACACACAGTACACCATGTCTACTATTTCAAATACACACCGATCACTCCACTATGACACACACACACACACACACACTATCTCTACTATGCCACACACACACAACTTCCCAACAATACAAAAGGTATGTTTACTGTAATTTCGCCAAACGTAAACACATTACACATACATTGTGGGCCCTTGTTATTTATGTATTATTCCTTCCTGATTGTTTGTGATCGACTCGCAGGCGGTTTACCAGTAAAACGGATCGATGGACGCTGCTTTTCAGAGGGCCGTAATTAAGTGCGAGTCTGGTGGATCAATGGAGTCTGGTCTCCCCCACAGCCGTCCATCTGTTATCGTCAGAGGGACGCACACAGAAGTGACGCATGGTCCTTCACCAACACATAACTCTGCTGACCCCCTGGGGCCTGGGCAGGCAGAGCTGCGAGCGATGCGTGGGGGCTGCATTACTCTTAAGGTGCATGCATTGATTGCAGCTGGCGATTGTGCTGGAGGTGAACCCCTTGTACTAGAAGGACCAACAAATAAAACTGACCAACAAATGAAACTGAGTGAAGTCTTCGACATCGTGGCCATTGTACATCTTTCACTGGAAGCGTAAGTGTAGTAGTGACTGTTCAATGCATCACATTAGGGCTGAACGATTTTGGAAAATAATCTAATTGCGATTTTTTTCCCCTCAATATTGCGATTGCGATTTAATATGCGATTATTTTTTCAAGGTCCTCTTCTCATGTATTTTTCAACGAACACAAGCAATAAATCAATCTGTTTCATAATAAACAATATCAGATTTATTTAAAGCGCAGATTACAACAATAAAGCAAACAAATCTGTGGCTTTACCTCTTCAACATGTCTAACTTTTCACGTTTCATGAAACATGATATGTAAACGTGGACTGCACTTCTTAAACACTGTCTGAACTTAACAGGACAGTCTATAAATAAATGAATAAAATATACAGTCAGATATAAATATAAAAAAAATAAAGCTGAAAGTTGAAAATAAAACAGCGGTAAAAGCTGGCGTGTGTGTCCGGGAGAGGGTTACTCTCCTCGGACACATTAAGGCCCATTCACACCCTACGGTAAATACGGATACGGACCCTTTCGTCCGGTCCCGGAGGTCGTTTCGTCCGTCAACGGCTCCGTCGCCAGTGAGCTTACTCATCCGGAGTGCTACGGACGAAACGGAGCAATACCACCGGAGGTCGAGGCGGCAGTATAGAGTCAGAACTCAGAAGTTCAACCATTCGCGAAAATCGACGAAGAATATCATATTATATAATTAATATAATATAATAAGCAATTCATCAAATCGTGTGGCGGACATCCTAAAGTACTGAAAATGCCTTTCGTCATCCAACTCTCTCATTGGCAAAACTAAGGAAAAAAACTTGCCGTTGATGCGCCGATTTTCATTTAACTGTCTCGCATGCCACCGCCGCGAACACCTTTTGCGCCTTTTTGACTATTTCTGATGAGACAAAGCAAAATCATCTCTACCGACGCCATGTTTGCGATTGTCGATGCTGGTAATTTGCGACACGGCAGTGACTGCCCTCTAGAGGATGTATCGCGTCACATCCATAACAACGCTGAAACCGGACGGAGGTATAAAGGGTAGTACCGGAGACGACGTTTGGTACGGACGGACTAATTTCGTCCGGATCCGGAGGTATGAATCAACCTTTACTCTGAAGCCCCGGTGACGGTCTGGAAGTGCAGATTAAAAAATAAATACAAAAATTTTAAAACAGCGGTAAAAGCTAGCGTGTGTGTCCGGGAGAGGGTTACTCTCATCGGACACATTACTCTGAAGCCCCGGTGACGGTCTGGAAGTGCGGATGGAATAAAACAGCGGTAAAAGCTGGCGTGTGTGTCCGGGAGAGGGCTACTCTCATCGGACACATTACTCTGAAGCCCCGGTGACGGTCTGGAAGTGCGGCTTAATAAATAAAATACATTTAAAAAAACAAAAACAACTTTCAGCTGTGCGCTCCTCTGACGAGCCTGAGGCCATTGTGCAGCAGGTTAAAGCGCAGCGTCTCTCCTCCTGCTCTGCTTTGCTCCGCTCGGCTCACTCGCAAGTCACGTGACCAATCAAATCGCAGCCTTTGCGGTTAGAAAATCGTGTTTTGTCATATTGCGATATTATCGCAAATGCAATTAATCGTTCAGCCCTACATCACATCGCAAAGAAATGATTGAAAGCACGATTTTGATTTATGTGTGTTGTAGGGATGATTGTATTGTACTACTTTAAATACAGTAAAGCAGCGGTTTTCAATAGGTGAGGCGCGCCTCCCCTGGGGGGCGCCAAAGAGCCACAGGGGAGGCGCGACGAGACGCGAAGAAAAAATAACGTATTAAAATAAAATAATTTAAACAAACGTAAATAAAATAATAACGTAAATAAAATAGTCCCCTTCACCTCCACCTACTTGTGTGAGTGTGGGGTTTCCGCACTGACCCTGATTAAAAATGAATACAGATCAAGGCTGCAGGTGGAGGACGACTTGCGTTTATTTCTCTCTGCAGTGCAGCCCCGCATTGAACACCTCTGCGCATCAGAAGCGAGGCCTCATTGTTCCCACTGATATGAACGATTAAATTGAAAATCTAAGTTGTTTGTTGTTTAAATCTGAGGTTTTATGTGGCTGAAATCGTAAAAAAAACGTTATGAAAATATGTGAATCTGTTCGATTTGCCCATCGCGTCGGCAAATCGGCAAATCGATTTGCGCGACCGACGCGGGGGCGGGTGCGCAATCGTGATACAGCCCGGACCGGCGACCGACGCAGGGGCGGGGTGGGGGGGGGGGGTGCGCGCGATCGCAATACAGCCCGGACCGACGACCGACGTCCATGGCCATGAGGAATAAATATATATATATACCCAATCGCAAAGGGCCCCTCTCGGCTCGAGGGCCCCTGGGCAAATGTCCAGGTTGCCCATATGGTAGATCCGGGCTTGCCTACTGATGTTCAGTGATTTTAAAAGTAGCCTCAATTAGGCCTGCATGAAGAAATTATTTGCTGTTGCAAAGACTATATTCTTACAATATTAAAAAATATTTACATTTCATCAGTTATCGAAAGTCATCATTGCCTCGAACACACAAAAGCATTTACTGCTGTGGGTTAGGTCAGGGGGTTTGGGGGGGGGCTCGGCTGTCCTTACCTACTTTAAGGGGAGGCTCACATTCACCCAATTTGAAAACCCCTGCAGTAAAGTATACATTGTTTACATAAAGGAAACAATATAAAGTGTACATACAGTAAACTATATCAACTATTGGTCTTAATGGTGCCAACGAGACACTCACCTACTTAGAAGAAGACTAGTGAGGTGGACATCCCCCCATGACTTTGCACATCGTCACAGGGTTCACGTCCGCTGTAGACAAGATAGCCGCTGCTATCGAGGCTGTTCTAAATCGAGGTTTGTTTCAGGCATGTCTTCTCAATGTCGCCTGACATCGTAGTTTACTTTCACGTCGCTCTGCTCCACTCTTAAACCCCCGGCAAAACCAAATGTTGGCATGGCTATGCATCAGTGTCGACTTAAACTTACATGAAGGGAAAATTGAATACCCCTCCCCCACGGAAATAGGTTAGAGTTTAGGCAATGTCAGACTGAAGATGGAAATGGAGAATAAAGAGTTGACAATTCTGTCTGATATCAAGCTAGGCTTCACTGCCTTCAACCCACAATGCCCTGCAGTTCGCTTCGCTTCCCACAGGTGTAAACAGGCTCTTAAATGCACCTCGCGGCTCTGTACTTTTGAGACGAGGAGATGTGAGCGGTGGGGTTAGAGTTACACGGGGGGGGCAGTCGATGCAGTTTTACCGCAAATAAACAGAATAGACGGGACAGCCCAGATACCTAGAGCAGAGGTCCTGTTGTCTGCTCTCCTCCGAAAAGCAAACCACAAATTTATTTTAATGTGTTGACTCAGGAGATCCGTTGTGCGGCGTAAAAAAACAACAACTCCACGCTGAGACGAGCAAACAGAGCGATGAGGCGGCGCGCGGCAGGACACGGTGGGGACGGCGGGCATAATAACACGCGGCGTGGACGTGTGTCCGTTTGGTCACGGACTCATCTGCACCACAACTCCCCCAAACTCCAGCGCTCAACCAGTGGTGTTCATGTTGATGAAGCACGCCACCACCGGAGGTTTCAGGCCATAAAAAATGTAATATTTCATCCATGTCGGGGTGTGTGTCCTACCCACAGCCATCGTGTTGAGCGCCAGTGTTTCCCTAACGTCGGGACAGAGTGCAGTGCAGCCGTCCTACCGCCGGCTGCCAAGGGAGTGGATTAATATTTAAAGGGCAGAACTGAAAGAACACTGTTGATTTTTAATCTTTAATGTTGATCCAGATGCCGCTGCTTTTAAGTGAGATGAAACATGCAAATACATGGCTCTGTTAATGAGCACATATCCCCCCCCCCACACACACACACACACACATGTGCACATGTAGACATACACACGCATTTGCACACAGACACACAGACACACACACAACCGCATGGGCACATGTACAGCACATGCACAGACACAATCTCCAACATGCACCAACGCATAATCTCACATCTGAACAACACACACACGCGTACGAATTGAGCGGAACCATTCCCAGGAGTCGTTCAGCTTGGTAACACCAGCTAGGTTAGCTCCGCAAGCTTACATCTACATCTGTACATAGTAGTTCAATGTTTGTTTACCTTTGTTTATATTTATAGTAGTTAATGTTTATGTTTAGCTCATTGTCTTTGTTTCAGCTGTATGTCTAGTCCGTGTATGTACATTGAGAGCATTGGAAAATCCGGATGTGAACATACTTGGCGAATAAAGCTGATTCTGATTCTGATTAGCTCGCTAATACCAGAGAGGGTACCTTAGCAAGGTTAACTTGATAACACTTGATCTTAGTAACACCAGTAGCCTGGCGCTTAGTGTGTCAACGAGAGAGCGATAAACCATAATCAGAAACATGCATCCACATAAGGCACTGATTAGATCCAGCAGATAGGCCGTGGAGAAAGAATAAGTCATCTACTTCACTCGGTGCTTATAGAATCTCATCTTCCTGCATAGGAAACCGTGTAGGAAATTAGACTGAATTGAAGCCTAACAAATGAGTGTTCGCTACCCTTATAGGCGTAGCACCCTCCTTTTATTGAAAGTGATGAAAAGCAATTTGACTGCTAATAGAAGCCAGCAGTGTTGAAACAAGCGTGCCCGCGTTTATTCCTGTCTTGGTCTGTTATGGCAAGACTGGAGCGTGACAGCATACACACAGCCGGCAGCACGTGTGTACACACACACACACACACACACACACACACACACACACACACACACACTTTATGTGCAAAAACAAGCATAGCATAACATTTGATTCAGGCACGCATACAAGCATGTGTGCTTGTACTACGACTACAAA
Organism: Merluccius polli; assembly: GCA_030340625.1. Classification (NCBI taxonomy): domain Eukaryota; kingdom Metazoa; phylum Chordata; class Actinopteri; order Gadiformes; family Merlucciidae; genus Merluccius; species Merluccius polli. The sequence continues at coordinate 280,179 of JAOPHQ010006270.1, read as the reverse complement.
AGCAAGCATATCATAAATGTGCATGCATGACATATACTCATGCACTATGACACATACTCATGCACTAAGAGTAAAAGCAATCATATCATGAAATTGGATTCACGCTCTCACACACACACACTTCTCTTGAACAGTGATACATCTAGCCGGTCTCAACATCAATACAGTAGACAAGTATACACTTGATACCATCTGTGGTACCACTCTGACGCACGCACACACGACTAATGGACAGATTTATTCATATGTAGCAATACTAGAATGACTCATTACACAATTTGGTAAGTCACTTTGGTATTGAATTTGGCCACATGGCCACCCAATCACCCCCCAGTCTCTGATTGGATAGTTTCACTCCTCACCCCTCCACTGTGATAGCCAGTGTGTGGTGAGCGTGGACGAGGTGTGATAACCCTCACACACTCACCATGTGAAGCACTTTGGGTGTCTTAAAAAACTGTATAAATACAACGGATTATTACTATGAGCTGTGACCCCCAGGGTCGCTGGACTGACCTGGCTTTTGGGATCCGAAGGCGTAGGCCAGTCTGCTGAGGAGGTCAGGCTTGGCGTAGCGATCCTCGTCAGCCAGCACCCAGAAACAGCCCTCAGACATCTCCTGTGGTCGGATCTGAATGCACGCACACACACACAAACACACACACATTAATTAAGCCCCACTTCAACATGTCTAATTAAGACTGATGACACCAGTCTTCAGACCTATAACACGGCAGAAATATCAGGCAGAAAACTGCGGTCGTCTTACCACTGTGACCACTCAGACCACTTCACAATCAATGGCTCCTATTCGGCCAATCACAGTCATTCATACACTCTCTGCCCTATCAACACGCAGGACCTGCTCTACTTCCTGAGCTACTCATACAAATAATGATGTATTAAGTATGAATCCATGGTGAATTATATGGTGAGAGTGTGGATTGAATTAATTCATAGGTGTAAATGGCTTAGTGAGTTTCGGGTGGGAATGATGCGTGTGTCTAACCCTGTTCAGGGTTATACATGATCTGCTGATTATTCTGGGTCACATTCCATGTGACATCAATCTAGAACACAAGTACCGCTAACAAGGTTCAGGAGACCCATTCTCCACACTGTAGTACGCATTCAGAGGCTGCGTCGCATACGGAGACCATTGCACACATTACCAATGGCTGAAATATATACAAAGGTTTTATACATTGCCAGGCATGATCTTATTGTTAACCGTGTTGCTGACGAGATTAAACAGATCTGGAGAACTAACGCCTTTTACAAACACTCCCATGTGACGGCGAGTAATGGTAATGGTTTAACAGCAGAAGAGAGGCGCTTGTTATAGAGGTAGGCGGCCCATATGACCTGTACATGGACTATGTATATAACACCAAGCGGATGAAGTACCAGCCTCTAGCTACATGCATCCACAACCTAGGCTAAAGGTGTAAGATCATAGCTCTTATATTCGGCAGCCTGGGATATGTACACCAGCTAGCTGTTAGGGGGCTGCAGCTTGCAGGCTTACCCAAGAGCAAATCTAAACAGCTGGTACTGCTCAATCTCAGCAACCATAGGCAGCCTGGCAGAGTGGAGAACACAGTGCCAGCACCTATAAGTGCTCTGTATATTAAAAATTCCAATGGAAATGAATGTCATTTGTGAATTCAAATAAAACATTTGAAATGTATGTGCCCGTGCATGTATACCGACACAATCACACACTGTAGCTGTAAGCATGTCCTTCCATCAATGGTATATTTAGTGCTGCCTCAAGCGTGGGCTATATCAAATCATGACATTGTGATGTACGATTGTCATCTAAATGTCAATGTGAAAAGTCAGATATATCCCCAATATTACTGTGCTATAAGGCTACAAATAGTAGAGACTTTAATTGAAAACCTCAAAAGTTTCAAGTTTGAAACTATTGAGATCATAATCACAGTTATTGTGCCGAGTTGGCCATTATATTATGGACGGCCTTCCTTGTGTTATTTAGCATTTTAAAAAAAAGCAACTTGCAGTGAATTCAGATGAAGAATGAAGACGGAGCAGGCAGGGGTTAGGGGTCATCTTGCTCTAGGATGCCTACCAGTGGACTGCTAACCACTAGACTATCCTGTCCTACAATACTGATTTATTGATTGTGTAAAAGCTACATGTGACAGTTTATCGTATGTGCACCACACATATGTGTGACGTATGTATGTGCGCATCCATGTTAAAATGTCCCATTTAGCGCACGTCCAACTGAAGCGTGATGTTGGGGAAACAATGCAACAAGTGCTGTTGATGGGTGAAAACGAGAGGGGAAGGCGGCAACACGCAGAGAGAAGGACAAACAGAGGGAGAGAAATGTCATCATTTTAAAATGTTTAGACGCTCCTCTGGTACTACCGCTCAACACGATTTGACCGAAGATGGAAACAAGAAGGGCTTCTCTGGACAAAACCTAACCATATCCCATAGCTCACAAGTCACATTATTATGAATCATACACATAAATATGCGCAATAAATCAAATGTATGTGTATGCGCTTTTCGTGCAAAACTGCGTTAAAGTATGATGGAAATCTCTGAATTCATCCAATATTGAGAAGCCTATTTTAAGCGACTTTCGTGGTGGTGACTAAATGCCCAGCAACACAGAGAGGTTGGCTAGGGGTCATACAGACAGCTTATGGTCGTGGATACAACCGAGTCTCACATCGACGTTGTACGTTGCGTTTAAAGCCTATTTTCACAGTGCTACTGCCGCCGAAGACAAATGATCCTGAGACATGTGATGTGGCCAAGCATCCAGGTGTAAATGTAGAGTTGAATTGGTGGCTGCGTGGCTGAGCGTCTGAGTGCTGTGCTGTCAGAGCTGTTTCTGTGTACACATGAAAGCCTGGGAGCCTGCATTATGTGCGACTTAATTAGGTTCTGGGAACGGCTGAGGACACAGCAAAACAACTGAAAGGTTCACAATGGTTAGCTAACTTTGGTCCTTCTAATTGCACCAGTTTCTAAAGAACTTTTTTCTATCTGTGTAGTGTGGAAGGACGTCGCGCCAGGCAGCTGCACATCTTAAGATCTTATCCTGTGCCCTGCCAGAAAATAAAGTTTGAACGCTAAAAATGTCTTCTTCTCCATGACACCCCAACAACAAGCATATGGTCCCCTTTGCCAAACATCTGTAGCATCACACCGATTACATTCAATTATTAATCACCCAACATGCTAATGGTGTGCACCCTACAGTCGCTGTACAGGGAAAGAGCAACATCTGCTGAGGATCTAGCTCGCTGCCCCAACAATAGGACCTTAGCATGGTGGAACCTGCCAGAATGTTCTTAATGACTGCTGGCAGAGGATGCAGGGAAAGTAGTTTTTTGAGCGGATGCCAGAAACAGCTGTAAGGTTTGCATTGCCAATTCCCAACAGCAACAAAGTTAGAGGACGGCAACATTAACCGTGGCGAGACATGCTCTAGATCGCCACGTAGGCTTTCTTTAACGAAGGGAACTTAAAAAACTTGGATGACACACTTTTTGTTGTCCGTAAAAACGTTTGATTTTTCCACTTACTTTAACTAATGCATCGATGTAATGTCAACCGAATTATCTTGTAAGGGCGGTTACAAATGTTTATTGGGTTACAGCACCTTGCACGCGCACAAACACCCCCACCCACCTAGTGAGGAACAGCTAGGTCAAGTCTTATGTCATGTCTCAGGTCAACAGGAGCAGCCAGGGAATTTTAGCGGCTAAAAGGCCTACCATGCACTGCTACCCTAAAGACCCCTAATATATTTATTATACTATTTTCCCACCAGGTGTGAGTCTGATTAGCCATTACAAGCCGTTTTAAAACTGTGATGTCACTACCCTCTAGTGACATCACCCAGATGTATGATGACTAGATCAGCCTACCTGCCTACCCAGTGGACCGTACCAACTGGTAGGCTGGTCTATCTAAAATAGATCTTTATAACAACATTTAAATTGCCATGTTGGCACAGAAGAAAAGGCAGAAACAAAGCGCCACGTTGGGCTTCTACTAGTGGACCGTTTCCCGCAAGGCCCCCCAATACACAGCGGCCTGCAATTGGTCAACAATACCACGTGAATGGTTCACGTCTCACCATGACTCACTGGTCATAAATCGCAGTTACCCTGTCCAAATCACCGTGTTCGGCAGCGCATGGACAGACTATGGGAACACTCCAATTTCAATTTTGTTAACGCTTCAATATTGGCGTCCCCTATTTTACCACCAGGTGTGAGTGTGACAATTCCATTACAAGCCATCTCAAAATTGTCATGTGACTACTCTCTAATGACATTACAAGTGGGAGTGTCCACCCAGATATATGATGGATAGATCAGCCTACCAGTTGGTACGGTCCACTGGGTAGGCTGGTAGACTGATCTAGTCTTCATTCATCTGGGTGGACACTCCCACTTGTCACAATTTTGAAAGGGCTTGTAATGGCTAATCACACTCACACCTGGTGAGTGTGGGGGCTCTTTAAGAGAGAGAAGGCGTCTTGGGTCTCTGGGCTCTTACCTTGGACCAGTTAAGGCGTCTCATGGCGGTCTCTAGTTTGAACTCCTTCTTGGGTCTCAGGCCGTAGGGGAGAACCAGGGGTGTGGGGGAGTGCAGGATGCCCCCAATCCCAGGGGGAGGAGGTGGCGGAGGAGGAGCACCGAACGGAGGAGGAGGTGGTGGTGGTGGTGGTGGGACGCCACATCCAGGCAGCGGAGGAGGTGGAGGAGGAGGTGGTGGAGGAGGACCAGCAGAGGGGGTAGTAGGAGTTCCATGGAGACCAGGAGCAGCGGCCGAGGTCAAGCCCAGTGGTGCAGCTCCAAACTGGGCCGGACAGACAGAGGGAGACGGTAACAGTGGTATACTGTTATTATGTGATTATTATACAAGAGGAGAAGTTACAACGTGATTATGATGAGATGGTAAAATGGTGTTTATAATAAGAGATATTATAATGTGATTATGATAAGATATATTACAATGTGATTATGAGAGATATTATAATGTGACTATGATAAGTGATAGTATAATGTGATTAATTATGATAAGATATATATTATGTGATTATGATAAGATAGATATTATGTGATTATAATAAGATATATTAAGTGATTATGATAAAATATAGTATAATGTGTTTATGATAAGAGATAGTATAGTGTGATTATGATAAGATATTTTAGAATGTGATTATGATAAGATATTATGTGATTATGATAAGAGATATTATGTGATTATGATGAGATATATGTGATTATGATGAGAAATATTATGATACGTGCTTATTATATTATTATATTATAATCAGGCATGAAAACGGGTCAGGGGTGAAAAAGGTAAGAAGGGTGCGCAAGGGGCGACGTGGACTCTGGGGGGGGAGGGGGGCGACTCTAGGGCCCCTGCTCCTGCGTTGTTGTTTTATTTTTTTTGCAAACTGGGTGCACATGGGAAAAGAGGAGTTTGGGGGTTTAAGTATTATGCAAGCCATTTCATGCCAGCCTGTCACTGAGTCTAACATTTACAGTATATGTGGTAAGGGCACCAAAATGGCTTAATGCATAACCCCCACAAGAGATAGGGGACATGCTGTAACTTAACTTGTCTATTCTTCCATCATGATTGACAGCCAAATTCTTTTTTGGGGGGGGGCAAAGAAACCAACCTAATAAGTGTTTTCCACCATTATCGAAACATACCATCAACTAGAAATGCAATTTGCAATTGCAGACAGAGCATGCCAGAAATAAATATGTTTAATTTAGAATCAAAGTTTCCCTTTGCCAATTTTGTCATTCACCACGGGACAGATAGCCAGATAGCCCGGTTAGCCGACGTTAGCTTAGTAGCTAGTTAGCGAGACGGACAAGTGCTTCAGATTATATACACACAGTGGTCTATTTAGCCCAAATATGTTCATATGACATGCGAAAAACAACTATTCATGTTCTACAGAAACACCAAGGTGGTTCAAATCAGCATGCAAGCTAGCTAGTTGCTATGTGTTTCAATCAGTGTTAGCAGCCAGCTAACTCAACAGTGTGAGAGCCTCCGTTAACCTACAATGATCTGTGTGCCCTGAAAATATTTGTGTCGCATATAAACAATGAACCATGGCAAGAAAAATACTTAAGTGGTCTAGACACCTTTATTCACATTAAATATTTCCAGCTAAAGCCTTCGGAGCCTACGCCATTGTTTTTAGATTTGTTGGTTACTCCCGCCCCTGTGAACAGCGTAGGCTTCTGATTTGCTCTGAGTGGTACTCATTTGCATGAAGTTGGGAGTTTGCCAACTTTGATTCGCCTGAAGAGGCGAATTCGCGTTCATTTCGCCCAACCAGAGTGAGTTCCCTTATCCATGCATTCTCAATGGGAGCAAGGCGAAATTTATGTTGTGTGGAAATGCAGCGTCAGCACGAGCAAAGCGAACTGCTTGCCCTTCGCGTTAATATTTCCACGCGCGCTCGCTCGCCCGCCCCCCCCCCCCCCCCCCCCAACTTTTCTCATCAAATCTACACAATTCACGTAGGTCACCTGTTTTGGCTTCAAAATGGCAAATTTCGCCCAAAGGTGAGTGATTTTCATGCCTGTATAATGTGATTATGTTAAGATATTATTATTTGATTATAAGAGATATTATGTGATCATGATGAGAGATATATTATAATGTGATTATGAGATAGATTATGTTATATGTATAAGAGATGTTATGTCATTATGATGAGAGAACATGTGATCATGATAACAAGAGACAGATTTAATTGAGATTATGAGTGTGTGTGTGTGTATGTGCAGTGTGTGCACATGTGTATGTGCAGTGTGTGTGTGTGTGTGTGCAGTGTGTGTGAATGTAGTGTGTGTGCAGTGTACGCCAGCTTTTCTTCAGTAAAAGGTAAAATATGTGGTGTAGTAAGCAGGGGAAGCTTGGTAAATGGTATGGTCGAGAGTAAATGGCTTATTGATCCAAACAACAGTTTTAGATTAAAGACGAACGCAAAAGGTCAGGCCTAGGGCTCCACTTCTTCCTCCTCAGGGAGACGCCTTGCTATACACACAGTGGTGGTGGGGGGGGGGGGGGGGGGGGGGGGGGGGGGGTGTGCAAGTGCAAGAGAGAGACAGAAAGACAAAGATAGAGAGAGGGATTAGGAGAGAGAGATGAGAAGGGAGGAGAGAGAGAGAGCGAGGTCTCATGGGCCCAGTGAGAAAGAAGGACATACAGAGAGAACAAGACAAAGACCGAGAGAGAGCACAAGAGATAAAGAGGAAAGAAAGAGAGAGCGAGAGAGAGCGAGAGAGAGAGAGAGAGAGAGAGAGAGAGAGAGAGAGAGAGAGAGCTAGTGTAGCCACTAGAGCTTAATGTATCTGCAGCCATCTGAGTCTCCACTATTTGAGTATTCTCTCACTGTTTACTTTCCCAAATTGAAAACTTATCGCGAAAATGAAAAGAGAAGTTCCCTGGTCCTCTCGGAGAGAGAGAGTAGTTATCTCGCTGTGCGGACACAGCCAGGGACAGGGTGTAGGGGGGAGAGGGGAGGAGGACCGGGGGGAGGAGACTCAGCGGAGAGGCGAGGGCCCCCCTTGCTGAGGCGAGCAGAGAGGGGTGTCAGAATAAATTGCTTTTTAGAACAATTTCCCCTCATGGGAGAGAAATGAGAAAATTAGGACTGGAGCAACGGACAGAAGTGGCGGTGGATCTCATTAGACTTAGTGTCAGGGAACAGGAGGGACCGCGTGTCAATGCCCCGCTACAGCCCATAGAGATGAATAGAAAGACATGCATGTTTATCATATATATATATATATATATATATATATATATATATATATATATATATATATATATATGAGAGAGAGAGAGCGAGAGAGAGTGCTTATATATGGAGGAAGAGAGATAATGTAGGAGAAAGGACAAGGAGGGGCGAGAGGAAGAAAGACTGAGATATTGCTTTGGCAATATTGTAAATAACATTCATGTCAATAAAGCATTTTGAATTTGAATTTAATAGACATGGTGAGAGAGAGCGAGTGACAGAGAAAGGGACAAGAGGAACAGAGACGGAGGTAAACAGAGAGAGAGAGAGGGATAACCAGAGAGCTGGAAGTACCTGAGACCTGAAGGCCTGCAGCTCGGTGGTGAGCTCTGTTATTTTCTCCTCACACTTCAGAAGCTCTGCCTGTGTCTCCTGTCTGCTCAGGAAGTCTTCCTCAGACTACACACGCACACGCACACACACACGCACACACACACACACACACGCACGTACGTTAGACCAGCGTTCACAAAAGTACTCTGACCGTGTGTGTGAGTTTGAATACATGATGGATGCTGTATAGAGCAATAGTCATGGTAGTAGTCTGGTAGTAATATTTTTGTAATTGTTTAGTAATTAATCACAAAATGATGTCATTTTGGGGAGACGTTGTGTTTGAAACTGCCACAGCGTTTCTCATGCAAGATGTGGCAAAGCACCTTTTTCATTAGTCTAGGTTACGGTATATTTATGTTGATTTAGGATTTTACTACAACTCTCTTAAGTCCTCTCAATATGGTGGAATATCGCCAACAAAAAAATCCCATGATGCATTCTGATGTACATGCCCTATAGACCAGGGGTCAGGAAGCTGAGGCTCTTTAGCCCCTCCCTCTGTGGCTCTTGGTCTGCCCAGAGCCACAGGTCATCATTGTTTTATATACTGTATACATGTATCCTGTTTTTTTTTACATTCTCCAATCTTAAACGTTAGACCAAAAATTATACATTGAAAAAAATGATTGGTTCAAATGTATCGAACGGTGCCTATGGTGACAGTAATTACCTCGGCTTCATATCCATTACCTGGCCTACAGAAAACAGTCCATGTTGCTTATAAGTTTAGCATTTATGGTTTAAATGCTTTTACATTTTCAACGAATGAAACACAGTGAATGGATTATTAAAACTGTAATCAATTCAGGTGTGAGGAACCAGCCGTTCAAATCTGTCTTCAGATCCCCATTCAGTGTTCAAATGAAACGAGGAGCTCAGGCAACCAACAGCAGACATTTGGAGATACTTGCTTTCTGAGCCAGCTCCGACACTCTCTGTTCGTACTCATCGATCCGAGCTTGATCCACACACACATCTAGAAAACACCAAAGGAGACCATGTCAATACACACACACATATATATGTAGTCGATTTATGTTTAAAGTGGCCTTCAGGGACCTAGGAGGTGGGTTATTGAAGTAGTGAAGGCACTGAGGAATTGGCTTATTAAGGTAGTGGAGGTAGTTAAGGTACTAGGAGGTGGTTTATTGAGGTAGTTAGGGTACCTAGGAGGTGGCTTATTGAGCTAGTTAAGGTAGCTAGGAATTGGCTTATTGTGGTGTTTAAGGTAGCTAAGGAGGTGGATTATTGAGGTAGCTAAGGTACCTAGGAGGTGGCTGAAGTCCACATCGAGGCGCTTGCGGTAGGTAAAGTCCGGGTCTGTTCCGCTGCGGTGGAGAACGATCTGAGAGACACACTCCTCTATGATCTTAAAGTACTGAGGCCTGGAGAGACGAACACAGCAGACACAACTTCAGCGATACAACAGCATGAGAGAAATGGGGGGAGAGGGAGGGGGAGAGAGAGAGAGGAACACACAGCACAGACACAACGTCAGCAACACAACACCATTAGAGAGAAAGATGTGGGGACAAGGCAGACACAATGTCAGCGATACAACACCATGTGGGGGGGGGGGGGGGGGGGAGGGAGAGAGAGAGAGAGAGAGAGAGAGAGAGAGAGAGAGAGAGAGAGAGAGAGAGAGAGAGAGAGAGAGAAATCAAGAATTCAGCATGGCCAAAAAAGCCAATTTTCCATTAGTGTGTGTGTGTGTGTGTGTCTGTGTCTGTGTCTGTGTGTGTGTGTGTGTGTGTGTGTGTGTGTGTGTGTGTGTGTGTGTGGGGCTAAAATACAAGTGCCTGTTCAGAATCAGTTCCAGCAGTAATATCCACTCAGAGTGCACCTGGCCTGGTTAGAGAAACAAAGACCAGTGGTTGCTGGCATGCAGGATGAGTTGTGTTGCGGAAGAGCCTCCATGTTAACATCTCACCCCAGTCTGTTGTGTGTGACAGCAGGTAGAGAGAAAGCACGTTTCCTGTGACAAGGTTGGCACAGCGGGTAGCAGAGCTACAGAGAGGGAGCGGAGGCACAGCTAACAAAATGCCCCGCTACTCCTGCGCTCCTTTCCCCCTATGTTTGACACACTGTGCTGCAATAAATGCACTGCTCAGGTATCAAAACGTTCCCAGCAACACATGTTCGTGGCGAGGTGAAGAGGGGATGTTTTGAAGCTTCAATGAGTGTGTCTGTGTGGTATTATTGCAATATGAAAAGAGCCATGCTTGTCTTGGTGATAGCAGGTGTGCCAAGACAGCAGAAACACGCAGTGTACAAAAACAGTAAAGTAAATCCGCTCTGACAATATGAATATGTTTAAGTGAGTAGCGCTATCTGTACTTCATACATGGTATATGGAATATGCTTATTTATACATATGATGATATATAAGATAAGACTTTATTTTGATTTGATTAATTTATTCCATATGGGAAATGTGGATGTCACAGCAAGTGAAAGTACAGGACAGTAATATATTAATATTTATTTTTAATTCATAATAGACTTTTTTTTTTTTTAAAACACAATATCTGATTTCATGATATGATCTGTGATATATGCATGTGTATATGTTATGTATATACAGTATATGATATAAGCTGGTCTTATGACAACGTGCTCACGTCTTCCGATACTGTGTGGGCACACCAGACCAGCTCTCAGGTCCATTTCTGTCGTCTGAATGACTTTAGTTCTGCATTGATTTCCCGTCTACTGTCGTGGTGTGAATCCCTGTGTGTGTCCCTCCTCTATGATGAGCCGATGACAAACAAGTTATTACCATCGTGGGTTACTTGCCAACACTTCTTGAGACCAAATGTAAAACCAAAAAATCAAAGAACAAATGCTTGGCGGCAGTGACAACACAGGGACTGCATATAAGCAAGGGCTAACTCACTCACTCACCCTCGAGAATGCATGATTATACTGCTTAAACACATTGATTTGAAAAACAGCCAAGGACAGACCAAAATAAACGTGTGCATGCGTGTGTGCCTCTGCCTGTGTGCGTGCTTCTGTGTGTCTGCGTGCATGCTTCTGTGCATATGCCTGTGTCTGTGCATATGTGTGTGTGCGAGCGAGCAAGTGTGTGTACGTGTGTGTGTGTACATGTGTGGGATGGTGTGTGGCGAAGAGATGATGTGTGATGTGAGAGATCCAGGGGAGCCTGTTTGATTTCCTCATTATCTGACAGTAGCCCGTGGCTACTGGCTGCGTGCATAGCAAGTGGTCGCGTGTTCAGCAGGTCTTCTAGCCCCACCGTTGCCCTACCTCATAGGTAGCCTGTCCAGCCACGGCCATCGCTCCGTCTGGACGAGCAGCCTTCTATAATAGCCGGTGCCGTGATTTATATTTAAATGTTTTTATTTTGTTGAGTTTTTCATTCCTACGCGTCCTACCCAGTGGTTGGCCCACAACTAATTAAAGATTAAAAGAACGAGCGTGCGGTATTAGAGATTCAGTGGAGGTAGCTGCCGATGTTTCTCTCTCTCTCTCTCTCTCTCTCTCTCTCCGTCTCTTGTAAAGGCGCTGATAGGGAGGCCTGCCTGACAGAGGGGTGGGCGATGTGGGGGGGGGGGGGGGGGGCAATGCTGGGTTTACTTAAAAGATAGCTGGAATCAAGTCCCGGGATTGGAGAACGCAGCAGGCGGTCCGGATAGATATGTTAATTGGATCAAAATCACAGACACACACACGGCTGCTCGCGGTCATGTTCCAGAGGTGAGTAAGATCAAGAGAAGTGTGTTGACTCAGTGAAACGATCAAATAGGGAGTGAAAGATACTCACAGGAGCGGCTGAATGTGTTAAAAGGCTCAGCTTGGTGCTGGTGCTCTGATCTGATGAAGAGAAAGAGAGCTGACTGACTGACGCGCTAGTCCAGGCATGAGAGGGATCTAAATTACACTCTGGTTCCAGGCGTTTGCCCTCCAGATACTAACAGCAGGATGTGAAAAATACACACATTATATATATATATATATATATATATATATATATATATATATATACACACACATACACATACATCTCAGTTAATTAATCATGTGCTTAACCACATATTTCATCGTTCCATTCAACTTTCAACTTCAACTTTACATTCAAAGGGGTTTTGGCCTCGCGTGTAAAGCACCTGGTGATAATAATACCTATTAGGACTTGTGTCTTAGATTAATGGGAAGCCGCTGTGCTCCACAGACTTCATTTAAGGATGTAGTGGACTAGAGGATAACGAGACGTCCCTGAGAGGATTACAGTGTCGGACACGCTGCAGGTGGGGGAACACGTGAGGCAGCGACCTGGAGCCGAGCACGACAGCGAGGAGACGGCAGAGAGGATGTGGTCTGCTGAGCAGCAGCGCTCTCACGGCTCTGTACCACAGAGTTGGCAACACAAATTACATGCTATGCTACGCTACGTTAGCCTGCTGACTACAGCAGGACTGGTTTAACGCTAGGACTAGTTTAAAGGTCCTGCTGACTACATGAAACCAGCAGGACTGGTTTAACGCTAGGACTAGTTTAAAGGTCCTGCTGACTACATGAAACCAGCAGGACTGGTTTAACGCTAGGACTAGTTTAAAGGTCCTGCTGACTACATGAAACCAGCAGGACTGGTTTAACGCTAGGACTAGTTTAAAGGTCATGCTGACTACATGGAACCAGCAGGACTGGTTTAACGCTAGGACTAGTTTAAAGGTCCTGCTGACTACATGAAACCAGCAGGACTGGTTTAACGCTAGGACTAGTTTAAAGGTCATGCTGACTACATGGAACCAGCAGGACTGGTTTAACGCTAGGACTAGTTTAAAGGTCCCGGTGTACATAAAACGAAATTGGCGTGTTCACACGGACAAAATGGCAGGGTGGTGATCAAATTTAAGTGTCGCAATGGGCTTGGATCGCCGCAGTGTGTGCAGGGTGCTCAGCCGAACTCCCGCAGCGCGACTGGCATCATTATATGAACAGTCCACAAATTACAGTGATGATATCGTATGCAAGTATATTGGGGCCTTACTCTTTTAACTCCAGGAATAGTCTACAAAGCAAGGATAAGTTTAACTCCTAGTTAACGTGTGTGTGTGTGTGTGCACTTGCATGTGTCTGAACGCCCATGTGTGATGATGTACGTGTGTGTGCGTTTGTGTGTGTGTGTGTGTGTACCAAAAGTGTCGGAGGTAGTTCCAAAGTGCTACAAGAGCCGTTAACCTCTTTATTAATAACAATAATGAGAGCGTATCTCTGCATTCTCCGATAGTCCTCACTATCCAAGTCGCTCCATCACAGCAGCGCGTGCGTGTGCAAGTGTGTGTGTGTGTGTGTGTGTGTGTGTGTGTGTGTGTGTGTGTGTGTGTGTGTGTGTGTGTGTGTGTGTGTGTGTGTGTGTGTGTGTGTGTGTGTGTGCGCGGGCGTGTACACGCAAGAGAGAATGTCGTCTCCACTCTCCATTCCCTAATGGCTTCAGACGCGGGGATATTAATCAGCCATTTGGGGGCCAAATGAACAGGGAACATGTGTGTTGTTTTTCCCCCCGCGGTGGGAGTGTCGACGGGTGTTAGATTTCACATTCCCCAAATCATGTGCTCATCTTTTGAGTTAGCTAAGGTTTAGCGTGGCATGCTGTGCGCCGTGCACACATTAAAGGAGCCTTTGAAAAGAGCTCCTTTCAAAAGGAGAGAGAGCGAGAGCGAGAGCGCGAGAGAGAGAGAGAGAGAGAGAGAGATAACCTGCCCGGCCAAGGATGACCTGCAGATGAAACAGTGGCCATTCTCTTTGTCAGTCAAGGTCATGGAGAGGGTCAGACCATAACACTTCACATGGCATATTCTATTTTATAGACGAGCGACACACACACACACACACACACACACACACACACACACACACACACACACACACACACACACACACACACACACACACACACACACACACACACACACACACACACACACACACACACTTCCCCAGGTGTGCTGGTTGTTACCTGGCCAGGTAGTCGTTGCGGATGAGCATCAGGTGTTGGAGGATGGACAGGAAGTAGTTCTCAGCGCTGGAGTCCTTCACAATGCTCTGGACCACGCTGAACACATCCCCCACATCAGTGGTCCCAGTCAAGGAGCAACACACCACACCTGTCAACCCTTCCCGAGATATTTAAAAGCAAGTGGTTGCCAAGAGGTGATTTTAGGATTCACTGTGTGTACTCTTGTCTAAATGTAAGGGGTAAAAGAAGAGGCACACAGGACTAATACCGGTTATGGCGTCTTTAGGTTCCCCGTGTCTGATCGCTGTAATTCGGAGCGTGAATATCTGTTGAATATCTTTCTAACTATCTAAAACACTTTTGTAGTTTTTAAGACAATGTCACATCCCTAGTAACGACCCCCGTGAAGGTGGACCCTCCCGGACACCGCTATCAACATGAAGGAGTGGCACACATCCACACGCACAGGACACCAAAATACCAACAACATTTTTTCCCATTTGCTTGCTTTTAAATAAAGTTGTGTGCATTTATACGGTGTATAAAAACAATTAGCAAAAGTGTTCAATGTTTCCTTGCTGGTTGTTCTGACCCGCTTCGTGCTTGTAAAAATAATATTTTAAAGGCTGATTATTATGGTATTGTATTATCTGTAAAGTAGAATTAATGACATTAATGACTAAGAGTCGACTAAGAAAATCTTTAGTCGGGTGGGGGGGGAAGGGTAAGTTCATTATCTGTAATGAATAGCGTCGCCATCTCCAGTCCATTTGGTTTTTATTTATTCATCTAACTATTGTTAACTATTGTTTTTGGATTTTCTTCCAAAGTAAATAAATAAAATGTGTTATTATTTGAGTGGACCTTAAGGAGTCTAGAAGTGGACAGTGTGGCTCATTATCCCTGCACATGGCTTTTTATCATTGTGTATTAATGAGTAATTGTGAGAGGGATCTGGAACTTTGATGTTTGATTGTTTTTTTGATGCTGTCACACTTGAATATAAATGTTTAATCTCAGTGAGACAGTCCTGGTTAAATCAAGGTTAAATACATTAAACACAAACACACACATGTTAAAGAGCATTATAAAGGTGTTGTGATATTGTGTGTTGTGAGTGTGTTATTTGGACATACATGTTTTATTAGCAGCGTCTCCCTGTCCTCCTTATTTGTTCTTCACTTGCTAGCCTTGGAGCAAAGCGTGTAGTGGGACTTAAAATCAACACACTGGTAACAAGGCTGTTGTGTTTCTTCTTATTTTCTCACAAAATCACAGGATACACCGTTTTAAACGGACTCCAAACTCAAAAGACGGTGCCGCAGGGCTTCAGCGTGTACAGTTCTTTGTGGCGCGAGCACGGGGAAAGGATATGTGATCTCGCTGCGGATGTCTTCCAGTCGGTGGGAGAACTCCAGCATGTCTTCCTCCTTGTTCTCCTCAAACACTTTCAGCTGAATCTCCAATGCCTCGTTCCTGGTGGCTGACAGGTGCTTCAGGATGACAAGCCCAAAGGAGAGGAGACAGGAGAAGGGAGAGGAGTAGAGAGAGAAGGGGGAGTGAGAGGAGAAGAGAGAGAGAAGAGAAGGGAGAGGAGAAGGGAGAGAAGAGAGAGAAGCAAGAAAGGAGAGAGATGAGAAGGGAGAGGGAGATGCGAAGGGAGGAGAGAAGGGAGTGGAGAGAGAGGGAGAGGAGAAGGGAGAGGGAGATGCGAAGGGAGGAGAGAAGGGAGTGGAGAGAGAGGGAGAGGAGAAGGAAGAGGGAGATGCGAAGGGAGGAGAGAAGGGAGAGAAGAGAGAAGAGAAGGGATAGAAGAGGGGAGAGAGAGATGAGAAAGGAGAGAAGGGAGAGAAGGGAGAAGGGAAGAGAAAGAAGGGAGAGGAGAAGGGACGGGAATAGAGAGAAGGGAGAGGGAGAGGCGAAGTGAGAGGGAGGGGAGAAGTGAGAGGGAGGGGAGAAGGTAGAGGGGAAGAAAAAGGGGAGAGAGAGGGAGAGAAGGGTCGGCAGTCAATAAAATAACATCAGAGAATGGGATGGGAGATATTGGAGGCAAAGCCGTAAGAAAGAGAGAGATGGGGTGGGTTTGATTAAATTTTGAGACGCAACATTGAAATGTAAAGTGTGAGCAGGGCACGCCTCAATCAAAAAGAGTCTTCATCTCACAAAGCCCCTTGTGATATACCGCCACAGCTCAGCTCCTCGCCTTCATTTATTTGTTTACTTGGCAGCCGATGCTATTGTTTACAGCAGGTGAGCACGTTGGCCGCATTCGGGAATCCGATTGGTTCCTGCAAGGTGTGTAGCTGCGGGCGTGGAGACATGTGCCCGCTCCTCCACGATTCATTAATTATTTGCCGGCGCAAATCCACAATATTTCACTCAAGTGGACATCTGATTTAAATATTAATACAAGGTAAGAGTGTGTTTACGTGGTGTGCGTGACGCATGGACCGGGGGTGGTGAAGTGGGCCTCACCGGTAATATCTCTTTGAGGCCGCAGCGCATAAATTCATTCCTGAGGTGCAGTCTGAAGTCCAGCTCATCGGGAGACGTCACCAGGGCGTTGATGAGCTGCATGCAGGCCACCTGGTCACACAGGGAGTGGAGAGAGGAGCACCAACCACAGGAGGTTACAGACAAAAAGTTACAGACACACATTAACACAGGGTCCTGCTGGAGTGGACAATGACACCCTCCTGCCACAAGGCAAGGGTCGACTACATACGAATATATTAAAAAAAATAGAAAGGTAAAAATAGAAATACAAAAAAGGTTCAGCCCTACTTTTCTGTATTTCTATTTTAACCTTTTTTTTATATGGCAAAGAAAAATCATATTGCGATTATTTTGACAGAATTCGTGATTGCGATATGATTCACTATTAGTGGGAATGATAATTTTTGCGTCACCATTTCTTTTTTACTGAAAAAACTATTCAAATGATGTGATGTGACCTGTTTTCTTACATTTGGAGAAAAACATTTGTAGGCCAGGGCACCTCTGCAGCACTACAGTACTTTATTTATAATGGTGTTAAAAATGTACATTTACACATTTTACCCTTATCAAAAAATTGCAGCTCCTGCGATTTGGATATTGCTCTTGGCCATATTGCGAGTTCAATAACGTTTTGAGTGATTGTTCAGCCCTAAAAAGTATTAACAGAAAATATAAAATATACAAAAAAGTTATACATGGTAAGAACCATCAAGAACAGCTTCATACAAACACGCACCAAAACCACACCAAACAATGAGGCACAACACACGCCTGGCTTTCACGTGGAGGGAACCACGCGGCTTTCACATGGAGCGACAACACGCAGATTCAAATTGCCTCAACAAAAACAAAAGCACACCAAACATGGAGGGGCGAGAACAAAGAACCCCATGCTTTTATCCAAATACAGACCACACCAAACATGGTACCAGGGGTGGCCAGAGCCCAGAAAAGAAGAAGATATTTAAAGAGAGGAGACAAAAGCAGCGGAGAAGAAAGCAGAATCCATCTAGGGGGGGGAGATGAGTTGCACAGCGCATGCATTCTTAATGAGCAGAGAGCCAAAGCACACAACCATAACTAATGTACATCCATTTCTCTCCAGTCAACTAAAGAAGATGATTTTAATATTAATGCAACAACTTGCACGCGCAGACCAACCAAGCAGTCCGTTTAAGGCCAAGCTGGCCCTTCCGGTTGCGTTAGTTTTCTCCGCTCCCCGATGAGTTTATGTTTTCTACACGAGGACCGTGAGGACCCCCTGAATAATTGAGAATAACTGATTAAACAATTTTAATCAATTATTGATTAGTGAAGTAATCCACTCATGTGTGGAATAAGAGACGGATCCACTGGGGATGACAGGATGACATGTTTTTCAGTCAAGATTTTTTTTCCTTGTGCCTTGTGACACTCAGAAATGATCGAGTGTGAAAGAGGTTTTCATGTCGAGGGGACATATTTTAAACCAAGGAAGACAAATATTGGTCTGTACTAACTATTTTCTATTTAGTCATTTAGTAGGCATTTTTATCCAAAGTGTCTCACACTGAATTCAGATCCATGTCATGTCATTAAGGAGCAGGTAGGGGTTGGGGGGCATCATGCTCAAGGATGGATACAGGTTAGACTGAACATTGGGGATCGAACGCAGTACCTTTCAGCTTGGGACTTGAATACCCTAGGCACTACACTATCCTAAAGAATAAAACAAAACCACATTATTTTTTAATTCTTTGTCATATATTTGTAGACCTACAACTTTAAACTGAAGTGTCAGTTCAGTCTAGGAATACATTTGTATAAAATGAATGCAACCAACCACACCACAAGGTGTGTTTCCTGTCTCTATGAAAAAGATAACACCTCCACATCGCTGAGCTGAAGGGAGATGTGAGAGCAGTACGGCAGATGGTTCACTCTGCACGGTTACATGCTCTTAACCCATAAGATTCTCCTGAGCTCCTCACACCAGCCTGAGAGCTGGAAACCAGGGGAGGAGAACTGGGAACAGGGCCCTGGTAAAAAGATTTGGGAGTGAGTGAGTGAGAGAGGAAGAGCGAGCGACAGGAAGAGCGAGAGGAAGCGCGAGCGAGGAGAGAGCGAGCTAGGGTTGCTGTGGGAGAGCGAGGATCAGATCCAAGAATGTGTGAAACGGTTTGTGGCCTCAGCAGGGCAAACGCTAGCGTTTAGCTGAGCCTTAATAATGTATAGGGTTAATAATGTATCGGGTTAAAGCATCCGCTGCCATCTGTCTACTCTAATAATAATGAATCCGCGTCCAGCGGTTAATACGGAAGGTCGTGGTTTAACGACCAAACATCTGTCTGTTTACAGACTCTCGCTCTGCTTGTCCCTAATTAATGCGGAGCGATGCGCTTTTAAAAAACATCCTACCGTCTTTACCGTCTTAACTCATCCTACCATCCTTACCGTCTTTTTTTTTCAATCTGTATAATCAACTGCTTCCTCGCCTCTCCTGCTCGCTCTCCGCTCCCCCCCCCCCCCCGTCGTCCTTCCTCTACATCTCAAAGGACCCCCGCTGACCCCCCTCCCCCCTCCCCTCCTCTCCCACCCCACCCCACCTCCCCCCTCCCCTCCCCTCCTCTCCCACCCCACCCCACCTCCCCCCTCTCCGCCCCCCTCACGCCAGTTAAAGCAGGATGCATTCAAATAACATTCAACACTACAGGCAGGAGAAAAATACAAACAACATGAATACACCAATGAAGACGAAGGAGGAGGCGGAGGAGGAGAGAGAGCGAGCGCACGGAGGAGACACAGAAGAAGCATCACACAGAGAAGATGAAAAAGCGCAGGAATGACAATGAGGAGAATAAAGAGAATAGGAGGAATACATATAAAGACAAAGATGAAGGGCGAAACAAGAGGAATACATTTGCATTTAGTCATTTAGCTGATGCTTTTATCCAAAGCAACTTACAAGTTAAGGCCGCAATATAATCACATGATGAATAGAAATGAGAAAAGACAAATAAGAAAAAAAAATACAAAGTAAATAAGGAATGAATAAAGGGGAATCATAACAGCGGCCTAATATATGGCCGTTATGAGTTCTCAGAATGCTGTGGGTCCTCTTTATAAAACAGTACCAGGTACCAGGAACAATCCACAACTTTTGCTCATGGAAAACCAAACCAAGCGAGTAGTGTCGAATCTAGTCGAGCTGGTACCATCCGGTTCAAAAGGGGCAATAGACGCTACGCCTATAGCAACCAACTTCACAACACCAATCTCATTTATACATCACACTGAAATAACAACACCACGATTCTCATTCATATCGCATATGTCACCAAAAAACACAAACCAAGAGAAAGTGTAGCAAGGGATAAGAGAAAAAGCTCTCTGCTCCGGTTGTTCTTAATGCTACACATGTAATGAAAAAACCTCTGTTTAAATTAGCGGTTAGCGGATAGGCTATGCCAGGTTCCTGCTGCATTATAGATGGCTGTGTAGCTCGCTAATAGCCGAAACGGAGACGTGGCTGAAATTCTAATTGGACCACAAGTGACTCGGGCCGTTACATGGCAGTTCCAGCTCAGGGCTCCTGGCTTTTAATTGTGCTGCTGTCACCCACTAAGAAAGCCAGTCTAAGTAGGAAGTGGCTCTGGTCCACCACCATGACTACTGCTGAAAAACACACAACTCACATCCGCTTACTGATGACAACACACCACTGCGTTTCAGCTCTGTGCGTTTTATGCCTTCCATACAGCACAAATGAGACACATAAAAAACTTCTAATTGTCATGTTTTATTTAACACACTACTGTAGGATACAAGATGCAGTTAGCAGAACTAGACCAGCGTTTTAACTTTGTTTGTTTTTATAGTCAATACCACAAGGTTGATACACTCGCACCTGGTACAACACTCGCACCTGGTACAACACTCGCACCTGGTACAACACTCGCACCTGGTACAACACTCGCACCTGGTACAACACTCGCACCTGATACAACACACTTACCTGCTGGGACAACACCAGCCTAGTGCAACACACTCACACCCCTCCTCTCACCTGTAGCTGTACGGAGCGGTCTCGGAGTCCCTGTACGATAGGAGCAAAGCGCTCTACGGCTTTCTTCTCCCCAGCGGTGGTGATGGCTTCAAGCACCTTCTCCAAGCTAGAGAGAAACACCAGACACATGAGCAGGCCAAACACAACCAAAAACATACGTCTTGTAGGTCATATATCTGTTCTGTATATTTCGATCACATAGTCACCCCTTTTCTGAGGTGTGGGCTTCTGTGAGCACCGACAGAGATAAGTATGTAAAATGGAAGAATGACAAAATGTTTTGCTTTCAATTTGCACAGCTGGAATCCACTTTTTTAATCTTTAATTTTCAAATTTTCAAATTCTTTTAAATGTCACAAATCATAGAAGACTTTTTCCTTCGTTTTGAGAAAACATCTTGGAGAGGCAGTTATTGTTCATTTACTGTTTGGTCATGCAGTGCAAAGCAAGTTTGCAAATTGTTTTGTCCAAACCAGCACCTGCCAGTATAAGCCAATGTCAGTGTGTTGCTATGGGATCCTCTGGGTAACGTAGTCCAACTGTCCCTGGTGCCGTAGCCTGGCGTCAGGGCTCCACTAAAGTTCCTCATCCCGTCGCCATCAGCGTTGCATCAACTTGCCATTATATGTGCTCCACAGGGCACGTTCACAAATATCAATACATTTTCCTAGTCGATTAATCTAACGGTAATTTTTCTGAATAATCGATTAACCATTTAGTCTAGAAAATTTCATAAATCATAGAAAATGGCATCACAAGTTACCAGAGTCCAAAGCAATGTCTTAGATTTGCTTGCTTTATCTGACAAGCAGCCAAGAAAAACTAAAGTATTGATTTTATAATGATCCATGAACCAAACATTTGAACTTCTGAAGCATCAAGTAGCAAATGTTTAGTATTTGTACTTGATAAATTACCTAAATGATTAATCGATTATTTAAAAAAATGATTTGATTAATTTTCTGTCCCTCGACTCATCGACAAATCGATGCAGCCTTAAAGTTGCCGCTAGCATTTGACCTTAGACAATTGAAGCCCTGCAACTTTATTTATCGTTAGGACAGATCCACCAGTCGCACCACAACATTGGCCACCTTCCATTGACTATTACAGCGATTCTCCCAGCCAAACGCTACAGCAGCTCCAGGTCTTCAGTGGAGCTGAGAAGTACGAGAAAGGACCTACGTGTTTTCTTCGCCTACGATGCAGATGGCGGACAGTAGTTTGACGGCATCCGTCATCATGGCCGACTGGCTGGGTTCGATAGCCAATGCCAACAGAGCCAGAGACTTCTCCTCCCCCAGGATACGCTCCAAGCCATACTGGAGACAAACACACACATTGCAGTCACACCTCATGTACCAACAATACTGTCTACCTCAACCGTCGAATGTTACATTTATGTTTGCACCTACATTCCTACGACTCATATTGTGCATATACTAATACTATATGTATTTTCTGTAGCTTTAGTTTTTCTCTTTTTATTTTGTCCTGTTCTACTGTCCTGTTCTTTCAGCTGCAACACACATGCCATCTGGGATCATTAGTACTATCTTATCATAATGGCTTCATTCTTTATTGTCTATACATGTACTCCGATAGTCTCAATTGATATCCGTTGTTTGCTAATGATCTACTGTAAAATGTATGCACCTCGACCACAGCTAATTCATGTCTCATCGTATGGGAAGAGTTCTGAATCAGCTTGGCCAATTGACAGACAAAAAGATATCCAACAATAACGTAATTAATACCCATTAAATATTGTATTAAAGTTGATAATTAATACTCAACCACAAAAGTTAGATTTAGCTTAGTTTGGTTTATTTGTCACATCCAGTGTCCAAGATAAACTTTTAGTATTACTTTTTAGAACTTTTAGAATAGTCTACCTGCCAGAGTGGCAGGTACTACTGGCAAAGCAATTTATTTAATATGAAACCTTGAATTGGTCAAATTTATCTGCCATTAGCTGGTGACAGGTATTCATTTTTGACCCTGGTCCCGTCCCTTGTATAGATAAATTCACCCGACTAATTTTGCTACCAATAGAAATCCCAAGACCACTCCAAGATATCCCGAAACAGAGCAAAAGCCTGTCAACATTCAAGATAAATACACAAAACTAATAATAATGAAGTGAACTTAATTGTATTCCACAATAATAAGCGAGAGAAGCGAGTGTGTTGTTAATGTATTGTTTATACTGGGAACAGTATGGTCAAGCAAGCCAGGAGACTGCGGAATAATTAGCTGTAATCATTGTTTGGTAGCAACACAGGCAAGCAGTTTGATGGCTGTGTTGCTACACTTCAATTACAGGACTGAACAACAGTAAAATCTCAATAGCAACCGTAAAGCTGCATTGTTAGAAAATGTCTGTGATTTTTATTTTAGATTCAATTATTCAGTCTCTGCATTATCAAAAGGTGGTTTTATTTCAGTTTTGAACCAAAACAATGCTTTGTTTTATATATATGTATTAAACAATAGCTATTGAATATGTATTTATTTAAGAAAGACTTAAACAAAAGGCACAGAAAATCCTCGTGCTACCGCAGAAGATGAGCCAACAGCCAGGCAAGGCATGTAGCAGTACCAAATAATCAGCACGAGACAGGACAAATAGACATGCACATACACACCTGTCCACGTGTGATACACAACAGAAAGGTCAGAGCAATACAAATCTGCAGGAGAGGATTAGTAAAGTGATCTCTATTTTGTATATTTTCTGTATGAGCGTGCGGAGAGAGGATTACCTTGTTGTTCATGAATGCTTTGAGACACTGCACCACTTTGTGTTGGTTCCTCCTGTCCATCTTCTCCTGCCTGGGAACCCAGCGGGTCAGCAAACAATACACTCAGCACAGAACATGATGATGAAGTGTGTGTGTGTGTGTGTGTGTGTGTGTGTGTGTGTGTGTGTGTGTGTGTGTGTGTGTGTGTGTGTGTGTGTGTGTGTGTGTGTGTGTGTGTGTGTGTGTGTGTGTGTGTGCGTGATGTACGTGTGCATACATATGCATGTGCACACGTCTGTGTGGCTGTGTGTACGTATTATGATTGAGCTTGGTGCTGTTTTTGCTGCTTGGTGCACGTGGTGGTGAAGACCTACAGTTTTCTGGACAGCAGTCTCTCCAGCACGTCCAGCAGCAGGCCCAGACCCTCGTGGCCGAAGCTCTGCACCCAGCTGTTGGGATCAAGAGACAAACACAGGACTGTAACGTGTCAAGCAGGGAAATCAATGAGCGGCGAACAGTACTGACCGACACCCGCTAACACGGACATAGAAAGTACACGCCAGTGTGCTCGTGTTTTGATCCAAGCACAGCTGGACCTGCGTTCTTCTGTCCCACATTAAATACAGCACAAACTTAGAAGCCTTTACGCAAGTATTATCACACATGGGTATTTTTTATTTTATTTTTTAACTTCCATGTCTAACTTTATTCTTAAGAAAAGGATGTTTAAAAATAGGGGAGTGGGATCAGAAGTAATTTCAGGATTGGAATAAACCTGTCTTTAGTCACAAGGGACATTATCAACTAAGTACTCCAACAATACAAAGTACTGAAACTGGCTTGGTTTCAGATGTGCCAGGTGAGTTTGTCTTTGCTAAAGATGACAGGATGAACACTAAATAATAGCCTCAGAATGTTCATTCAAAGGTATTACTTAGCAACATGTGTGTGGGGTACAATACTATTATAGCAATTAAATTGTCATAATTGCTCTGCTCAAGAAAATATCTTAGAATAAGCTTAGCAACTTTAAAAATAGAGCTTAGAAACAGCAAAAAATAGAGAACAGAAGACAAAATATAAAATAATCAACACAAACAATATGCATATATACACACAAATGTACATAAGGTATACATAACATACATACACACAACTAGAAAGTAGCCCGGCACAAGAGAAGCCATCCAGGTGAAGAGCTGGTGAAATTCTTCACCTGGGGACACTGTGTGTCGTTGGTAGCACATGCAAAACAGAATTCAGTTGAAACTGAACAATTTACCCTCGTAACGAGTTGGTGCTTTACGTAAAAGCAGACACACAGGCTCATGTTTTCACAATTTCTCAACCGTCTACTTTTTTAAATAAATGCTCCTATCGCCACAAAACTATGATGGTACAGGTAGCGGATTCAAGGCCCTTGACTGGATGTCATGTCACAGGAATACAGTCATAGGGGGTTCATTGTCTAAAACAACTATACATACAGGCCTGGTTTTAATGGCTACAGGAATTAATGCAGTATGTCAAGTCGAGGTTGCACGAGTTTGTACAAAAACGTAATACATCATCCTAAAGTATCTCTTATACTAAATATAAGAGAGAGAGAGAGAGAGAGAGAGAGAGAGAGAGAGAGAGAGAGAGAGAGAGAGAGAGAGATATTCCTATGGAACTAATATTTGAACAAAGCCGGTGACATTTCAGATGACTACGACTCCCGAGAGGATAAACCAGGTTTACTGTTGGCCACGTACGATCCATGGAGCTCTAACCTTTGTCGGGTCTGTAAGTCAAGGTTCTCCCCACAGAGCCCTCATGTAGAGATGGCTTTAGTTGGGACCCAGGGAGCTTCATGGAGCCCTTGATTAAAAGATCTGGAGGCAACATATTGCACAGATTTATTTTCCTGTAAAGGTTTTCCATTTTGTGTCTTTTTTGAAGGGCATTATCTAACTGCAGGCTACATAACCTATATGATGGCTTAGGGATGGGGCCAGGCCTTAAACCCCGGCACACAGTGGTGTAGACAGTGAGCACTTCATGTGTATGGAATGAAATGGCTTTCATGCTAACAGTGTCAAGGAAATCGGCCGCATCCTTCCACAGTAGTCCTGTCTATTCCCCACTCATGCAGTTGGTAGGACTAAACATTAGTATTTTCTATATTTGGTCACTTTTTTAAATACGTGAGAACACAGCGTACTGAAAATATCCAGGGAGTTTTTAATGTTGTTTTACTGAAAATCATGTTCCAAATGTTGAATCAATTTTCATTGCAATGAAGTTTGTAAACAAGTCAGCAGCCAACCGTTCATGGCACAACAGTACATGTTTTCTCACTTGCTAAACTTTGGAGCCATCTTTGAAGCTTGATCCTAAAAGTGTATTTTAACTGGTTTCCAGCATCATTTTGAAGAGACATGTTTCTCACCGTGTTTCTCACCAATTGCTGCCACCGTGTTAGAGAGCTGAGCTAGAGCTCAGTGTGTAACCGTCCATGGCAACAGAGTACCTATTCAGCAACACATAGCCCATCGATCGCAGCTGTCAGGCTTCATGCTATCCGGCACTTCCAGAGATATCAAACATAAAACCTCCCTTTGAATGGAAAACACCTTAAAAGCTTCTCCAACTCTTGAAAGAGAGTGGAACACCATTCTCGTGTGTGTGAGATGACACATTGAGAGTAAGACGAAGTGTGAGTGCAGGACTGAATGTAGCATGGATATTGAGGAGGGGATGCGTTTTGATCCATCAAGGGTACACAACCTCCCATCGGTAAGCAATATTATTTGGGGTTGGGAATGTTCTGGCCAGCCCACTCAAACACCATGATAAAAACTGAACATTTGAGAAGAAATGAACAGACACTTTCACTACTGCGTTCATGTTCCTTTACGTTCGGCTTAAACATGGAGAAGAATTCTTCATAGAAACTGAGAGAAGAACAAATCTTCTTAAGATTCAGCTTTTGTTTGAGAGTGTTAGGCTAAATGTGCTTAACTTGGAGTGAAGTCATTGAAACCGGACGAAAGTAGAAAGGTAAACATGAAGTCATGAACTTAAATGAATAATGGGAAAAAAGCTGTAGACACAATAGATTACACTACATGAGAAAGGGAGAAGTTAAGCCAATTCCCTGGCCCAGGCTGGACAATATAGTCAATATAGTCCAGTCCCTATATATATATATATATATACTGTATATATATATATAGACACATACATATATATATATTATTTTTTTGATTCTAGTAAAAAATGTCAGGAATGTTTGATTCCCATCGTGGTGCCACATGTCAACAGTTACATTTTCTTTAACGTCTCCACCACATTTAAACCCGGCATAGAAACACCAGCGAACACGACGGGAGGAAAAACAAGAAAAACGGAACATGGAGAGAAATGACTGGAAGCAATTTCATGTCTGAGCGGTGAACGACAAACGTCACCATTTGCATTTCTTGTTTGTACGGTTAAATCTCAAAGCCGTGTGCCTGCTGGCATCCCACAATCAAATCAGCAGGGAGTCTCAAGGTGAGGGTGCGGGATGGAAAGTCGTTAGATGATTCAGATGCGTTAGGGAAAGTGTGCAGAGCTTTGTGGCTTCATTAATCTGCCGTCATGGCGCACCGACGTCGAAGCCCTCCGGAAGAGTTTTTTATTTTGTGTTGCTATGCCAACCCCTGCTGCTATAAATTGATTTGGTAGTCGTAGGTATGCATACTGTTTGCACAGAATTAATTTTTCAAGCTCCTTCTAAAAATGGTAATTAGAAATAAAAACGAAGACGGACTATCCACAGACTAGTCTGTTTTTGCTCTGCCTCTGCTCTAACTTTGACCTCCTATACAACTATGATCATCCTACCTCCATTACAACTCGTATTGCTGCTTACTGTAAAGACCGTGTGAAGATTTGACCTATGATCATCCTACCTCTGTTACAACGTGTACATATGATCATCCTACCACTATAAGAACCTGTGTACTCCTGTGTAGTTCTAGGGCTGTTCCATCCTAAAAACTCATAGATCATTTGTAAAATGAATCAAATCTGATCTGATGTTGTCCATCGATGAAGTTAGGCTGAGAACAATCGAAGCATACAATCAATATTGGAGTAGACACAAAAAACGTTTTTCTGTTATACCTAGTTAGCATGACATCATGAGGCCAATTACGCAGGCTACCGAGCCATTAACTAGGAATAAGTAGTGAATGAACACAAGTAATGTGCATGATTGAGTGGCCCTCAGTTTAACACACCACACCAGAGGACTGTGATTATAATTACAGCCAGTTCTATTAATGCTTTACTGTCCAGACCATGGCAATCTCCAGGGTAGAAGGGGGACTACACGTGTGTGTGTGTGTGTGCGTCAGTACTTGTCTGCATGCATGTGTGCTTGTGTGCATGTCAGTGTGTGCCTACGTTTTGACAGGGTTAAGGAAAAGAGGGACCCTGGCAGAGATTGACAGGGCCCCGGCTGACAGAGACAGGGGCGACTGCTGCCAGGGAAGCAGAGGATCGGGGTGACGGTGTCAGCTAGAAAATTTAATTTAGCTCCCTGCTTTGCACAGGGCCACAGCCCGGGCCAGTGTGGATATTGAGTAGTCGGGCCAGGAGGTCCCGACAAGCGTTTCATTGAAATGCACAGTGGAGCAGAGCGGCCGGCCGCTTCTCCATCATCGGGTGAGGTGGGGTGAGGTGGGGAAATAATAATCAGCTGTTCCACAGCGGAGGAAGGAAGGACGGGGGAGGGGCGACGGAGCGGCTGGCAGGGTCCACCCCCACCCACCTTCGCTTGCTCTCCAGCTGGCTGGAGAGAGGGGCGTGCGAGGCAGGCCAGCCCCAGCAACTGGATAATTGTGACACAGCTTCTCCAAAGCGAGATGACGAGATGCTCCCCCACCCCACCCATAAATCCATCTGGTGTTGGTGTAAAATGAAGAAAAAAGAAGTACAGAGACGAATAAAAAGAGAGATCTGATTGGCAGGCGGCGACACCGCGGTGAGAGTAGAAATGTAATCTAGGAGAGGAGGAGGAATTAGGCAGAGGATGTAATCCATCTACTGTTGCTTTGTGTGGCACACAGATGTGAGGAGATGAGAGCAAACTCAGAGACAGAGAGAGAGAGAGAGAGAGACGGAGAGAAAGATCTAGGCTAGAGAAAGATAATTAATGATGGAGACAGAGACAGAGAGAGGGATAGAAGGATAGAGAAAGAGAGAAGAGAAGATGAGGCAACAGACAGTGGCAGTAGGCAGTAGTAGAGGTTAGTAGGCTAATCAAACAGAATCCTTGATAAGCAGTAATCAATACATTAACAGACACCCAGGTGATTGACAGAACCAGCATACAATTCTGGATAAACTATTTCCCCAAAACAAGACACATTAAGCACAACGTCAGAGTTATGAATTAGGTTATATCCCCGATCAATCTCAATAATGCATGTTCTGTGCTGAAAACTGCATCGTACTTGTTTGTTTTATATCGATTGTTTTTTTCTGTTTAGTAGTGGTTTGTAGTTGCAAATGAAACTGCCAACACCATTATCCGAAAGAAGTAAAAACATGAATGAAAAATGAATTGACATTTCTCTACATTTAATACAATCAGTGTTTGAGAAGTAAAATAATACGATATTTAGGCTTGAATTGCATCAGATAGGCTTTGAGAAGTAAAATAATAGATATTTAGGCTTTAATATAATCAGATTGTTTTCAATGTAGAATAATAGATATTCAGACTTTAATACAACCAGATAGAGGTAAAACAGAGACTAATAAATAAGAGCAAGCATTACTTTAGTAGTCGTTTTGTTGTTACTGAATTCATTTTTCTAATACATGACATCCTTCCATTAACATAAGACATTTTAGTTCCACACTCAAAATGACTCATCAACTTTACCACCGTATATATATATATATATATATACTGTATATATATATATATATATATATATATATAGTGCAACTGACAGAGAACCCGTACAGTCAATGGATCTAACCATAGACTAACTCATACACATCTAACCCCCCTTAAACTTCAGCAGGGGACCGGGTTAAATGTACAGTGCAAATAAAAGAATGTCCCTTTTGTCTCCTTGACTTCCGCGACCGCTTAAGCTAGCATCACGTTTTCATTTGACACCTATAATAATAATAAAAATAATAGCAAAATGACGGTGGGGACGGTGTGAAGAAAATCCCTCCGGTGGCGCATTCCAACACCGCGTAACACCTGTAACCGCGACAACACTACGCTCTACCCAGGGCCACCCCTCGCCTATACCAAACAGAGTATTTCCAGTGTATGTGAGACAATTATGACACGGACAATGTGTGCTACAGGAGTTCATATGAGAAAGCGGCTATAATGACAAATGCCGGGCACAATCCGTTTTACCGGTACGGTCGCCGCACCGTACCGGTAAAACGGTACGGTGCAGATAAGTGATATATTATTCGTAGCACGTGTCGCTGAGATAAGGGTAAATAATGTTCATTAGGAGATAGGGCAGAACAGTAGGAGTCAACCATCATCTGAAACCGCTCAAAGGCAATGTTACAGGGCGAGAGATGACACCTCACACAGAGAGGGAGAGTGGGGGAACGAGAGAGTGTGAGAACGAGAGAGAGAGAACGAGAGAGAGAGAGAGAGAGAACGAGAGAGAGAGAGAGAGAACGAGAGAGAGAGAGAGAGAGCATTGAAAAAGA